>JADRCH010000151.1:354395-394114 GCA_019843965.1 Rhynchomys soricoides
CACACACGCATTCACACACACACTGATACTCACACACACTCACACATACACACTCATACATGCAGTCACACACACAAACACACACACTCACACACACTCATATTCACACACGCATTCACACACACTGATACTCACACACACTCACACACACACACTCACACATACAGTCACACATACATACACACTCACACACACACATTCATATACCCCTTCTCTCATTCTCCCTCTCCCACACTCACACATACATTCACACACACACTCACTCACACACAAAGGGTTAGTTAGCTCTGTAAGCATGAAGAACAAGGCCAGCATGGCTCTGGTAAGGCCGTCATGGTGGACAACCCACAGCAGGAGTAGAATACACGGAATGAGGGATGATACTGCAGATTAGAACCTGAAAGGGGTCAAGTCATTCTCCCAGAGCTCACCGGTCTCATAGGACCACCTTAATCCCTTCCCTGGTCAGCTCCCCAAGTCCTAGGAACCTCCGTGCTGGCCAGAGCTGTGTTACTAGAAACCTACAGGCATGTGGCCCCGAACATTTCAGGAAGGAAAGGAGACGACCGAACAAACGGCATAATTAATAGAAGCAATGTGACCGCACTGAGTCATCCATCAAGTGACCCGTGTGGCTGGATGAACTGGCTGACTCACAAGTTTTCTGGCTGTCCTAAAGGGAGTATTAAAGTAAACAGATTGAGATGATCAACTCAGGAATCCTGACCTTGTGCTGAGTCAGAGTGGGAGTGAGGGAGACAGAGGCAAAGCAGAATAAACATTTCATGAGTGCTTCAGATGGCTTCAGTGTCTCACACTTGGTTGGTTTGGGATATAAATTCTGGGTAAAGAGGTCAGGTCATGTTTCCACAGAGTGTGTGCTTTTGACTTCATAAACCTCATTTTGATGTCTTTATAGTAATAGAGCCTTTAATTCACATGAACTCTGAAGACAGAGTCAGAGAGTTTCTTCCAAAACGCTAATGGAGAAAGCAGGGTTGGGTTTAATGGCCTTGAGCCCAGGCTCAGAAGAGGATATACAGTATTTCTTAAGGCTTCCCTTCTACCCGGCAGGAGACATGGTGGTTTTTTCTTTTTTCCTTAAAACCAAAGCTAGAGCTGGACACAGTAGTGCATGTTATAGCAACATTTGGAAGGCTGAGGCAGGAGGATTGCTATGGATTTGAGGCTAGTCTTGGCTAGATGCCAGTCCAGGAATTTATAAGGAAAACCCTATCTCGGAGAAAAAACCAAAACAACATAGCAGGCAATTAACCTCACAAGGAATTCTACCCCAGGTAGGGGGGAAATGGCGGTGTTCCTTCAGCCGAAACCCCATGCCACAGAAGACAGGCAGGAGACTCCAGGAGGCCGCAAGTGCTGCTCCACAGGCAAGTCAAGGCTTGATCCTGAAGGGAGAAGTCCTCTGCAACCTCTGCTGCTGGGATTGACAGGCCATCGCGACATGACTCAGTGAGTTAGAGAAAGTCACTGAGTGCGTGACAGTGTGAACCGTATAGAGTCCCCCACTCCAAGTCATGTGCAATCTCCCAGGCATGAACAGTCCCCGGACACACAGGTCTAATAACTCAGGCTGAAATTTATATTCTTTATCTCATGAGAGAAATCAGCAGTTGGGGGGGTGTAGGGAAGGATATTCCTCACATGGAGCAGACCTATAGGTGGAGTGAAGGCAGACGAGGCTGTGCCTGCCCCAGAGAACGGCCAGGAAAGGACTCACGACCTCCCCTCTCCCACGGGCTAGAACACGGAGGGAACACGGAGGTTCTCCCCAGGGAACACGGAGGCTGTGAGGACCAATGATTCCCTGAAAGCCCCTCCCCAGTACCTTGTGGAATGGCTAGCACAGTGGCTCTCAACCTTCCTAATGCTGTGACCCTTTAATATAGTTCTTCATGTTGGGGTGACCCCCAACCATAAAATTATTTCATGACTACTTCCTAACTGTAATCTTGCGTCTGTTATGAATCCTAACGTAAATGCAGCGTGCCTGGAGTGCGAGATCTCCCTGCGAGAGATCTGTTTGGCGGAAGTTGGAAACCCCAGGTTGAGGACCGCTGGGCTGGAGGCATCTGAGAATTTCACCTCTTTTTTTTTTTCTTTTCTTTTTTTCTTTTGTTTTTTTTTGAGACAGGGTTTCTCTGTGTAGCCCTGGCTGTCCTGGAACTCACTCTGTAGACCAGGCTGGCCTCGAACTCAGAAATCCACCTGCCTCTGCCTCCCGAGTGCTGGGATTAAAGGCGTGCGCCACCACTGCCCGGCGAATTTCACCTCTTTCAACTCAGTCCAGCTGGGCCAACAAGCCACTCCTTAACTATCCTTTTTGTTTGGTATTTCCTATTTAATTTCCACGGGTCTCACGCTTTGTTTGTATGCTGCTTGGGTTTTCGGGTGGCCATTCATGTTTTTCCACAGAGCGCACCACTAGGCATCCCGCGCTGTGGTCCTCAGCAACCGTGCACGTCCTCTGCTCATCTCTTCTCTCTCATCCTGATTCTTTATGTCCCCCATAGCATTAACCTTTAAAGATCTGTAGTCCCTACCCTAGCCCAATTCTCCCTTCCAGATAGTTTAACTGCTTCATTATTATGATTTTTTAATTTAAAAAAAGACCTAATATGTACCCTCCCTTTAACCACAGTACTTTATTCCCAATTATGGTCTTATTGACTGAGTCTGACTATGCTCCAGACTATAACAGATTATCCTCGGTTATCGTCGAACAGGTATCGAAGATAAAGGGGTCTCTGTCAACTGCCAAGGACAGCACCTGCACAGTGGGAATATTCAGAAACCAGCGGTGTTGGACATTCTGCTGTTAATATTCTCAGGGCTAACACAGCATTTACACCAGCCACCCCTGAGCTCCCGAGGAGGGATTGTTTTGAATTCCTCCTGAACTGAGGAATTATTTCCAGAACGATGCACTCAACTTTATCAATCCATGCTGTGGATCCTCCAAATGAGAGAATATCGCTGATTTAAAATACAAATCAAGCAATGAAAGGGTGCAGATATATAAATCTCAAGGCAGTAACATACGAAACACGTATGCCGAAAACAAAGACAACATACCTTCTCCAAAACCTATCATGTCTACAGTCCTATGAGGGAGCAAGGTTGGATGTGATGGACCACACTTTAAACCCTGGCACTCTAAGAGCAGAGGCTGCTGAGTCTCTGTGGATTTGAGGCCAGGCCAGAGGATGTAAAGAGTTCCAGGCTTGCCTACTTAACAAGACCTTGTCTCAAAAGAGAGCTTCGAGTTAGTTGAAATCTCAGAGAACTCAGAATATTGACTGTAGGTGTGTCTACAGGCACAAACAGCTGAAAATAAATAAGGACTGTGACACCTTCAGCAAAGTTTACAATATCAGCATACGACAATCAGTAGCTTCCTCAGACAAGTGAGACCTCTACTGAGGAAGAAGTCAGAGGAACAATTCCATTCACAATGGTCTCAAAACACCACCACCAACTAACTAAACAAATAGGATGGGATAAACTGAACCAAGAGCCTGTGAACTATAGATCTACAGCCAAACATCAGGGGGAACTTGGGGAGTCTTGTGGAAGAGTGAGGGATAGAACTGAGCAAGCCGAAGGGGTCAAGGACACCACAGGAAGACCTACAGGGAAAACTACCTGGGTCCATGGGGGCTCCCAGAGACTGGGCCACCAACCAGCGAGCATGCAGGGGTTGGACCTAGGCTCCCTACACATTTGTAGTAGGTGTGCAGCTTGGTTTTCATGTGGGTCCTCCTAACAATTGGAGCAGGGGCTGTCTCAGTCTCTGTTGCCTGCCACTGGATCCCCTTCCACTAGCTGAGCTGCCATGTCTGGCCTCTGTGGGAGAGGATCCGCTTAGACCTGCTGGGACTGGATGTCCCAGGGCAGGGTGGTACCCAAGGGGGCTTCCCCTTCACTGAGGAGAAGAGGAGGGAGCAATGGAGGAGGAGGGATTTGTAAGAGACTGGGAGCAGAGGAGGGAAGGGGGCTATGACCACGATGTAAAGTGAATAACAATAAATAAATTATTAGAACCCCCCCCCAAAAGAAATATCTCTTTTAAAAACTTTAAAACACTGGAGGATGGAAATACCTCGTCGTACATCGGCAAGATGAATGCTGTGAACATGGCCTTGTACCCACTCTACCGAGAACTGCCACCCCAGCCAAACATGAACTCAGTTTTTCAAAATTAAAATAAAATAAAAAGATAAAAACCATTTTAAACTTTATCGGGAAGCACAAAAGACCCCAAGTCGACAAAAGAGCTCTGGGCAAAAGTAATATATTGTGGAAGATACAATACATCTGATATCGAGTTATATTACAGAGCTACAGTATTGAAAACAGCATCCTAATGACACAAAAGATGCTACAGATACGCAGATCGATGGAATAGAATAGAGGACCCAGATTTAAGGCCGCACACCTGATTTTTGACAAAAGTGTAAACAAACAAACAAACAAACAAACCCATGGAGAAAAGACAGTATTTTCAACAACACTGACAGAAAGGTGTATGTCCACATAGATGAGACTAGATCCTTGTCTTATGCCCCCCACAAAGCTCAACTCTAAATGAACCGAGGACCAGAGATTAAGACAAGAAACTCTGAAACCATCAGAGAAAAAAGTAGGGAGTGCGTGCCCTGGATGCTACAGGCATAGGTGTTTGGGATGGGGTTCCAATCCCCAATAAATAAGGTTCGTAATGGGGTTTCATGAGAGCAAGCTTTTGTGTGTAAATGAAACTGTCAAGAAAAGGGACAGACTGTAGAATGGGGACAAACTTCTGCCATCTGCACAGCCAACATAGTAGGATTACTATCTAGAATATATAAAAAACTAAAAGAAGAAAACTAAGCATCAAGAAAAAAAGTTAATTTAAAAATGGGCCACAGAAGACAGGAGCCTAGCTTGACTGTCCTCTGAGAGGTTCTACTCAGCGGCTGCCTGAAACAGGTGTAGATACCCACAGGAAAACACTTGGACGGTGGTCTGGTTCTTCTATGGAAGAGCTGGGGGAAGGACCGAAGGCCTAAAGGAGATAGGAACTCCACAGGAAGATCAACAGATTCTACTAACCTAGACCCCTGGGAGCTCTCAAAGGACTGAGCCACAACCAAAGAACATACATGGGCTAGACAGGACCCCAGCACATATATGGCAGATGTGCAGCTCAGTCTCCATGGGAGCCTCTGCTGGTTTAAAAAGAGATGGGCCACAGAACTGAACAGAAAGTTCTCAAAAAGAAGAAATAGGAATGTCCAGTAAACATTTTTAAAGTGTTCAAGATCAAAAGCCGTGTTTTTGTCCAAAGAGAAATGCAAATTAAAACTACTTTCAGATTCCATATGACCCCAGTCGGAATGGTGGTCACCAGGGAACCAACGGTAACGAACGGATATGAGGAAGGTGGTGTTTATCCACTGTGGTGGCGTAGTTACTATGGAAACTGTGGAGGAGTCTCAAAAAACTAAAACCAGAACAGCCATACGGTCTGTCATGATCACTCCTGAAAACATACACAAAGGGTTCCATATCCTACCACAGAGATATACACATAGTGTTCATTGTGGCTGCTTTCTGAGATCTAGAAAATGGAATCTGTCTAGATGCCACAAACTGGAGAACGGACATGGAAAACGGGGTACTTCCAAACAATGGGATTTCATTCAGGTGTACAGAAAAATGAAATTACAGAGGCTGCAGGGAAACAGATGGAACAGGAAAAATATACCAAATGGGTAACCCAGGCCCAGCGAGACAAACACCATGTGTTTGTTCTCTTTCATTTCTGGAACCTGCCTTTCAATTTTTAGATCTGTGTGTTTAATTTGGGGGGGGGTCTATAGAGGTCCAGGAGCTAGAAAAGGCCAAGAGAGGGGTAGAGGAGGCCTTAAGGATCAGGGGATAGAACACTGTGATACTAAAGTAGCGTGTGCAGGGGTAATAACCGGATTAAAGGTCTAAGTGCAGGTGGGGTTGGGGGGCGGGGGAGGGAAGAGACAGCAGGTGGGTCAACCAAAAACCAAGGATGCATGCAAAGGCCTTCCGGTAACCCACGGTTTTGTGACCTAATACAAAACATAATTTTAACAAAACTACTTAGGACACAGGTAATGCGCATAGATGGACAATGTTTTCCCAGAAGACACGAGTTAATAAATGAAAGTCTCAGTTCTAGGTGTGGGAGGGATATCTTTCAACAAGTTATTGATTAGGGAGATCCTAGAGATTCCCCCAAACAACACAGGCTATTTTTAAAACCTTGCTCTTCAAGACCACATAGTTGGTTATAAGCCATAAAGAAATCAAGCTGGAACTGGTCTGAAACTTCTCTGCAGGCTTGCTTTAATATTGCTGTAAGGATCTATTCAGGCCAGTAGGAGGGCAAGTCATAATAATATGACCCAGCAGTGAACACTGACAGTTATAATGTTCTGGGTAAGATGTGTCCACAACGGCAAGAGAGGCATGGCCGTCAGGAGCTAGCCAACTACTTTCTAGTTGCATTTGAAGGTTACTCCACATGAGGGAATTTGTGTCTGGTACTATAAACCTCATTGTCTTAGTTTCATTTCAGCTTCTGAAATAAAATACCCTGACCCAAAGCAACGTAGAGGAACAGAGGATTTACTTCAGCTTACAATTCCAGGTTACATCCTGAAATGATGGGGAAGTACAGTCACGAACTTCAAATAGCTAGTCACAATCCACAAGTAAGAGCTAAGAAATGCATGCATGCATGTTGCTTAATTGTTTGCTCGTGTCAGCTCTATTCCTCCATTTTTATATAGTTCAGAACCCCTGCTTATGGAATAGTGAAGCCTGCAGTGGGCTACATTTTTCCACGTCAATTAACTTAATTAAGCCAATCCCAGACAGACATGCCCACAGGCCAACACAATGTAGATACCCCCTCATTAAGACTCTCTTCCCAAGTGATTCTAGTATATGTGGAGTTAAGAAAGCTAACCATCCCACTGGCCAAAAGTCCATGGAGAAGTAGGTCCTAGTTTTTATGGGGACCATGCTACTGTGGTTTTGCTAAATAGACATGTTATCAAACTGCCCAATAAATATTTATGTTCATATCCAGGGATCAACGCCATTTTCAACCTTGGCTGGAGAAGCATCATTTTACATTGGGCAGCAATAAATGTAGATTCTCATATTTGGTCAAAGAGGTAAGAGTGACTGTTGATTGCTTATCCCGAAATGAGACATCTGGAACCTTTCTATTCTCTCTTTCACAGAAGAGGAGTGGGTACGGAGAATGTACATGATGAAGATTAACAGAAGCGAGACCAAATGTTGCCTTCTAGACAGATATGACCAGTGCACCTGTGAACTCATAGCTACCTACATGAGATCAAACCTGTAAGATCAGCCAACATTCCAGCAGGCAGCAGTAAGTAGACCCAGTAGGTTACAGAGAGAGTAAGAGTGAGGGACAGAGACAGACAGAAGAGAGAATGAGAGCTGGTACCCAAGGGAGAGGTAGAGAGTGAGGTAGGACATGATCAAGACATAGTGTATAGATGCATGAAATTGTTAAAGAATAAATAAAGTATATTATAAAACCATTTGATAATGTTTAGTATGTTTTTTTATCTGCTATGTTGAACACTATCACATGTAGAGGTATGAACATATGTAGTCTATAGGTGAAATGTAGAGGTATGAACATATGTAGCTTATAGGTCTGTTCCCTCTATTTTAAGTCATTGGGACATGAAATTTAAATAAATTATCTCTAAATGGTGTTACCTAGTGAAAATTAACTTTTGATGTTGTCTTTTCTTCAACCTTTATACATTTTTGTATTTTAATCATGATTTTACTTAGTTTTCTTATTGTGGTATTTCCTTGAAAAGGGAAATGTGCTCACCACAAACCCTGGCCTTTACTAGCCCAGGCTGTGTCCTTCCTCAGTCCCTGCCGCCCTCATCCTTCTTGGCTTTCCTCACTTCGGCCTGTCCTTTTGCTGTCTGTGGTAACTGCTCGGATGAACTCACTAGAATGCGCAGGACACACAGGGAGAATGAAAACCACGCGTGTGTGTGTTCTCGGCGGGCTTGTTACACATGATGTTCAGCTGACTGGCTGATTTAATAATGAATCAGTGTATAGAATTGATGCGAAATTCATATAATTGGAAATAGTTTTAAAATTAGGTTTGATGGGCATAGTGGTTCAAGCCTTTAATCCCAGCACTCAGGAGGCAGAGGTAGGTGAGTCTCTGTGAGTTTGAGGCTAACCTAGTCTATACAGTAGGTTCCAGGACAGTCATAGCTACATAGTGAGACCCTGTCTCAAAAACACAAACAAAAATAAATAAATAAAAACAGGCCCGAGAGCCAGTAAATGCTTTACAGTTGGAGAATGTTACTTTTCATGCCACATTTATTTACTGAAAATGGTAATAAATTGGAAATACTTTTTCTTTTTCTTTTTTCTTTTTTGGTTTTTCAAGACAGGGTTTCTCTGTGTAGCCCTGGCTGTCCTGGAACTCACTCTGTAGACCAGGCTGGCCTCGAACTCAGAAATCCACCTGCCTCTGCCTCCCAAGTGCTGGGATTAAAGGCGTGCGCCACCACTGCCCGGCTTGGAAGTACTTTTTCTGGGTCACTTACTGAATATTCAATTAAATGTAAACTCTGTGGCCACAATAAATAGACCTACTCTATTAAAGGCAGAACAAGGTCAGGAGGCAGAGACAGGAGGGTCTCTGTGAATTCAAGGCCAGCCTGATCTGCCCAGATTTACAGGCCAACCAGGCTTTCAGAGTGAGACCTTGTTCTCTCCCCCCACCCCCCCAAAACAGAAAAAGTTAGCTAAACTTTAGCTGGGTCCACAATTAACTAAATCATAAATGCATTTTCCGACCAGTTTTTAATATGCTAAACTTCACAAAATTTTAGTAACAGCTTTATCAGTAACTTATTTCCATGTGTTTCTTCAAAACAAGAACCTAGGTATTTATTTATTAGGAAAGTCAAGAGCTTTCCTTCCTGTTGTAGCTGTGACTGGGTCGGACTAAAAACTACAGCCCAGTTATCTGGGTCGGAAGCACAGTCTATGGTAAAGCACAATATATCACGTAGTGCAGGGTGTTCCATGACCTAAGTGTCCGCACACCATCGCAAGAAAAGCATGGGCCATCTAGGGAAACAAGCCAGTGGGCAGGCTTGCTTATTTTAACACAAAGGGCAAAGAATCATGGAGATACGGATACAAATGATTTTATTCAAACTCAGTCAGAGCTTCTCCCATTTTTAACAGTGGTTTATTGAGTAGTTTCCAGGTGGCAAGCACAGAAAAGGGGCCTCATCATCTAGTGTGAGAAGCAAAGAAAACAGGTTCAGTCCAGTCTGAATTGTGCCTATTCAAACTATTAAGAAAAAACAAATCTCCTTATCACTTCCTCAAAAGACACTTAGTTTTCAGAATTCATCTTTAAGAACTGAACTGGATTGGAACCTTCCTTTAGAACCTCAGTTCTCAACCTGTGGGCTGCATATTGAATACCCTGCATTATTGGATCTTTACACCATGATTCATAGCAGAAAGTTACAGTTTTGAAGGAGCAACAAAAATAATTTTAGGGCTGGGGGTCACCACAGCATGAGGAACTGTAGTAAAAGCTTTAGGAAGGGTGAGAACTGCCGATTTAGAAGTTGATAGTGGTCAACAGCACTATTCAGCACCACCGTGGTTAACGAGCCCACTAAACTGACATCGGATCTGAGGACGGGCAGAGGAACAGGAGAAGAAAAAGAGATTCCTATCACTTGGCTCACTAAATACAACCAGAGAAATCAAAACAACAAGACAAAATAAAACATAGCCCCCCCCCCCCAATTTCTTTTCTTTTTAAAAAAGCCAAAAGTTCATGGCTAGCGGGCATACACGTGGAATGACAGCCTAGTGGAAGCAAAAACAAGAAACTCAAGTCTTCAAGAGAGGACCAGAGTCAGAGCATCTGAACATCTTATTTTCTTTTCGGAGCTGTTTCCTCATCAATACAGTGAGAAAAATTACAAAGCCTCCCCCCCCCCCCCCGTTCATTGGAAGGACTAGATGAGCTGCCCATTGTTGTTGTGTGTGTGACAGACTGCCTGGCACACACCGGGCACTCCACAAGCGGTGCCTCTTACTGTCGCTGTGACGGTATCATCTGCTCAGCTCGTCCTAACTTTATCTTATGAAGCCACTTTCTGTTTTTTCAAATGCTGGTAAAACAGTCTTTGTATCATCTTTCAAATCAGAAATGTTTTAGTCAATTCAACATTAAGTCAAAACGAGTGTTTTTGGAACATTAAGGAGACTGAAGTCCGTCCCAGAGAGTGCTGCAGAGCTGCAATGAAGCAGACTGTTTCTGAGGCAGATTTCAGACTACATAATTGCTAGGTCTGCTGTAGGGTGAAGTGAACACCTGTCTCCACTTATAATCCACCATACATTCTCAGCTCCCTGTAGATCGAGCAGTGGGGCTGGTTGCCTGTGGGCCAGTCTTCAAATGTCTGGAGACAACTACCGTGTCCTACGTAAGACTCCCTTTCTCTGTGCTTAGCATTCCCAGTGACTGGTCCCTTGGATAAGAAGATTTGAAGAAGCCAGAGTGAGTTTCCCTTGTCTCCCAGACAACTGTGCATTGGTTTACAGCTCCTGCTACCACACTGGCTTTGTATTTCACAAGGGTGGGGGCAAAGACTGGGAGGATTTGGGGGGCACACATTTGCAACTTCCCTGTCTTGTGCATCAGTTTCATCTACATCCGTGTGTTCAATACAAGCTCAAGAACCTGAAATCACATTTAGAGTCCCCCAGTCCCTTCTTAATTTGGCAAAGAGCAGTCATGTAATGGAGCTGGAAATCTTAAGAATATCTGGTTTGGATGGAGAGACAGCAAAACTTAAAGTACTAACACGTCTTTAAAACAACAGAAGTTAAGGCAGTTCACTCTTAGTTGATGTGGACAAGGTACTTTCTGAAGGATGGACCAATGTCCCAGTCGCAATTCGCACATCAAGGTAAATTTTATTCCCAGATTCATGCACCATTGCAGCCTTCTCCTGAGTAGGCAAGCTTCTTCCCATTTCAGTTTTCTCTTAGTAATGCATTCAAACAGTAAAGCAGTTTAGATCCCAACCCTGGGTTTGTTTTTGTTTTACATCATATGGATTTTATACAGAAACACCCACAGCACAGCCTGTGGGGACTGCTTCACTCCTGCTACCATGTGGCTTCTGGGTATCCAGCTCCGGTCATCAGGATGGGTGACAAGCGTCTTTACCAGCTGAGTTGTCTCGCCAGCCCACATCTGTTTTTGGTTTTGATAATTTTGTTATTCAACTTCTTTATCTGACTTTATGTGTAAGAGTATTTGCCTGCATGCATATAGGTGGGTACCAAGTGTGTTCTTGGTTTCTACAGAAGTCACAAGAAAGCAACGGATCCCTTGGAACGGAAGTTATGGATAGTTGTGAACCACCACACAGGGGCTAGGAACTAAACCTAGATCCTCTGTAAGAGCTACAAGTGTTCTTATACTTTTAACCTTGGAGCCAGCCCGTATTATTATTATTATTATCATTATTATTATTAGTGTATTATTATTATTTTTAGTGTGTGTATGTGTGTGTGTGTGTGTGTGTGTGTGTGTGAGAGAGAGAGAGAGAGAGAGAGAGAGAGAGAGAGAGAGATGTTACACATGTAGGTATTCTTCTTGACAAAGAAACATCAGGGTTATAGATTTGGGCTATGGGCTTTACGTGGGATCTAGGGATGTGAACACTGGCCTTCACATTTGTACAGCAGGATCTAGGGATGTGAACACTGGCCCTCACATTTGTACAGCAGGTGTCAGACTCACTAAGCCATCTTCCTGGCCCATCTATGACTTTTAAAAAAATGAACTTGATCTAGGCAGCTTTGCTGTGTGCCTTTAATCCCAGCACTTGGGCAGCAGAGGCAGGCGGCTCTCTGTGAGTCTGAGGCCAGCCTGCTCTACAGCGTGAGTTCCAAGGACAGCCAGGGCCACACAGAGACACCTAAATAAACTCAGTACTAAAAAAATGAGAAGCAGGGGATTAGACAATTTTTAAAACCCGACTCATGTTTGTTATTTTAAGTTTTTTAAACTCAATGATAATGAATCAAACCAAACCAGAACAATTCCTTAAAGTAAAAATACCTGTTTGGCAGGACTGAAGACTCAATTTAAATCAATATTTCTCAACTGAGGCCAATTTTCCCTACGAAAGCATCTGGCGGTGTCTGCCCGCATCTTTGGCTGCCACTGCCGGGTGGTGCTGCTGACTCAGAGAGAGGAGCACCCCACAGTTAAACAGAGCACCCCACAGTGTGAGTTGGTAAGCCCCACAAAGCACGAATTGTGTTTCCTGGCTGCTTCTAATGGTTTTTCTCATCTCTAATTTTCAGTTTATCTGTACTTGGATTTGGGTTTCTTTGGGCTTATCTAGTTTACATTTGGTAAGCTTGAACAGACTTGCTATATATTTGTCATTTGCTAAATTTGAGATATTTTCTTGCAATTATCCTCAAATATTTGTTCCTCGTATCACACTTCTTCTCCTCTCTTTCAGAAATGCTGATATTGTAAACGGTGGCCACACTGTAAATGCTGGCCAAACAGCACTACCATAAATGTTGGCCATACTGTGAGTTCATTCTTTCCTTTCAATGGGGAAGTTCAGGAGATCTGTTTATGTAATCTTTATTATTTTTTGGCTTTCTAGTCACCCCTCCCCCCCCTTTAGTCCAATAACTAGAGAGCCAGGAGACAAGCCTAGTCTAGCCTAGTCTAAGCCTAGCCTAGCCTGTTTCATCTATTTCTTTCACGCATGCTGAATACCGGAGACCAAAATCGGTGTTTGCTAACCATGGGCAACAGCTGATCTACCGGGGAGAGTAGTTTCTCTCTCCAAAAAGACTTTCACGGGGTGTTGTACCCATTGCACAACGTTTGTTACTCAGGAGTACAGAGTCACAAAGAAAGTGGGACCAGCAGACACTGGAGCTACACATTCCTGTTCCCACTCTGCTTTCTGAATTACAGTAAAAGGCATCTACAGGTCTGTGTTCCTGTCTGGTGTCTGCTTTCAGGCTCCTTGCTGTCAGGCATCTAGGCTGGAAGATACTGAGGGGGAAACACAGGAAACACTGTGGATCTGGCAGATCTCTCAAGTCTGGTCTTTCATCTGCCTCCTACTACTTAGTCTTGAGCTTGCGGCAGTAGGCACTGTGTTTAGGCAGTAGGCACTGTGTTTAGGTTTTACGGACGCACTTAGTGGGAGAGACACGGTGGACTATGCTGACTCCTTTCCCTCGGAGCCTGTATTTACCTTTTGATTTCATCTTTCCTGTTGGCAAGCATGGGTATTTACCTGGTGTATCATTTAGCTTCTGCTGTGTAACAAAGCCCTCAAAGCTCAGCGGCACAAAGCTGAATTTCACTTAGCTCAGGGTGCTTTGAGTCAGCTGGGGGATGGCTCTGCTTCGGGCTGGTGGGGCTGTGTTCTCTCTTGCATCTGTGGTCTGCTGGCAGATGGATGATGTAAGGCAAGCTAATTCATATGTCTAGTAGCTGGCTAGCTGTCACTTAGCATGTCTGTCTCCTTTCATGTGGTCTCACTCACCCAGATGGTTAACTAGGACTTGGTTCCATGCTCGTCTCAGGGTTCCAGCCATATCGTGAGAGGGTAAGCTCCAAGGGCGAAAGCACTTTCAACAATCTGCTTCATTCATATTCCCCACCGTCCTGAGTGCCACGGCCTAAAGTCAAGATGGGCGAGGCTTGCTGACAGCAGATACAAGGCAGAACATCTCTGTGGTCAGTTCTGTGTACCATATGTCACGGCCAAGTGTGTAGTTGAGAAACCATGGAATTCATTTAACATAGCTACTTCATTGCTTTTCCCAGTAACACCTTCACCGCAGAGAAAATGGTAGGATTGTCACTTCCTTCCAGCTGTCTCCGGCAGTCCTTCCTCCAATGCCTTTTGACATTTCAGGTGCCTTTTGATTTCAGGTCATACCTCAGACCCAGTCTGTGCTCTTTCTTCTGGGCAATAAGGATGTGTTAATTTGCTTGTAGGACTCAGCCACTTCTAAGAGCGCCACTAAGATAATGTTATAAAACGTATGCTCCTTGCATTCTCAGATTGAGTTTTATTTTTAATTCGGTTTCTCCAGGGTGTTGTTTATAGAATCCTCTCTTCTTCCTGCAAATTTGTTGCTCTCAACAGACACCTCAGCACATGGGATCACTTCCACAGGCACAGAGAACCTGGAGCTGAGAATCCCATAACATCCTGTTCTCCTACCAACGGGACTGTCTGCAGCCATGACAACTGTGACATCTGCTCTGCTAAGAGTCTCCTGCTGAAGGCCAATCATCCTGTCTGTCCTCTGGATCCTTATCTGAGAGAGTTATATTTGTTTTCTCCCAGCCCAGCCTTTGGAGTGTCTCCTCTCCCCAATGCCTTGTGTGTGTATGTGTTTGTCTGTCTGTCTGTGTGTATGTGTATTCAAGGGAATATGTATTCAGGTTCTTGTGAAGGTCAGGGGTCAACCACAGGAGTCAACCACCTTGTTTTCTGAGATAGAAATTTCTCACAGGATTGACGAAGACTAGGCTGGCTCGTCAGTGGGTCTCCATGTCTCCAACACTGGACAGGCATGGCACCCAACATTTTTACATGGGCTGTGAGGCAGTCAAATTCAAGTAGTCATGCTGGCATAGCAAGTGCTTTATCAAATGAGCTCTCTCCTCAGCCTGGTTTTCCTTTTCTCTATGATGCCTTCTCTTGGCCACTTTGACTAGTGTAAAAAGACAGCGACCAAAGCAGGACACTAACACACGTACACAAAACCAAAACCTTTCCTGGCCCCATATGCTTGTTTAAATCCCTACCTGCCTTCATCCTTTCTCTTCCTCTTCACAGGCAAATTTCTGGAAGATACTATCTGGATTTTCTGCGGTGACTTGTTACAGCCAGTGGTCCATGGAAGAGTAGACTACCTGTTCCAGTGACGAAGGCGATCAGTCTTTGACCTGACCTTGGTCTCTGTAGGGGGACTATTTCCCAGGACAATCGAAGCTGTCTTTTCCTGAGGTAGTAGTGCACACCATAGTGCTGTTTAAGTGTGACCCTGTAAATCCTGCATGCTGATAACACACTCTGAGCTTCATGTTGTGTGAACGCCATTGATTGCTTATTTCTAATGTAGATGATAAGTTTTTATCCATTACTGTAATCACTCAAGAAATATTTGTTGAGCACCTGGTATGTACCAATTACTGTGAACAATAGAAAAAATCCTTCCCCTGGGAGCTTGCATGCAAATTAAGCAGAGACACAAACAAGTAAATGTGGAATATGTCAGAAAGAGATTCAGTACCATCTCTCTCATCTACGTATTTATCTATCCATCAACTATCTATCTATCTATCAATCAAGCATCAGAACTAGGGGTCTAGACCTTCATTCTGGGTGAGGCAGGAGTCTGTGAAAGGTTCAGAGAGATAATAATGGGAGTTACTTGGACTCAAAAGGATCATTTTAGTTTAGGTATCCATGCTTCTGGCTTTGTCATTTCAGACCACTCGGGAGGAAAGGCAGTTGACGCCTCTAACCAAGTGCTTTCTTAGTCAGAAGATCTCATTTCATTCCTCAGCTGAATAATGAAAATTCAAAGTGCACATCTCAACAGGCCCTGGAGAATCAGCCAGTTCTCCATTTGGGGACAAACTCTCTCCTGTACATTGCTCTCCCCACCTCATAAAGACTGGTATGATCTGGATCATGTTGTTTCCCTTAAGGTTTGAGTTTCTAAAATAATTATTACATTGGGAATCTCCTTTACACAGTATGGTCGTGTACAAAATCCAAAAGTCAAAGAGTCACACACAGGAGAAAAGTAACCTAGAAAAACCTCAAGGAGTTTTCAGATGTTTCTAGGCAACTATTCTCAAGGTAATTAATTATTGGTTCCACTACTGACATTCGGGCACCGGTACCAAAGCAACGCACCATATGGAGAAAGCTTTCCACACTGCTGACTTCAGCTGGATTTTTAAACCATTATGTAATGTATTTTCAAGGAGACACATGCGGATTGTGTGCTTAACTCCCCCTAAGACTTTGATAAAGCCACTGAACAGATGGCAAATTGCTTGTCTGTAGCCGCTCACCTGCTAAACTTCCAGCCAGGTGAGTCATACGCCTCTTGCTGTTGCTAGGCAACAAGGCAAGACTAGGAAGCCAAGAGAAACAGCACCAACCACTGCCATTCATGGATCATTTACTAGGGCCAGCCATCTTGGTGTGTAACTCACAAAAACCAACTGAAAATATTTCATAGAAAGACTTTAGGAAATTCTGCCATTATAAGAAACAACAGTTCGCTTTTGTTTTACTTTTAGAAAAACGAGCTAGCCATAAGTTTGCTAAGACTCAAGAGAGACTTAAGAGTAATGCTAACTTGGCTTTTCTTACTCGGATCAATAATTAAGCTGTCCCTGAGGCCACCAGAACACCATTTAATTCTTCTGCTACAGTGCACTAAAATGCCTTGGAAAGGTTCTTGCTATATTATTTACAAATGTTGCATAAGCATACTAACTCAGGTCTAGTTGCTCTCCGCTAATAAAAAACAAAAAAAAGACAAACCAGAGACCGGTCCGTTTATTTCTCAGGGAACATATAATTGGATAAGTCGGGGTCACGGCTGTCAACCTCAAAAGGACAAGAAGGGACCTCCGCACTGTGAAAGTCTGTGGCTGCCCTTGGCCTGGCAATTCCTTTACGGATTATACAACCTAGGTTGAGTCTCACTTGAGAGACTCAAATGCCATGAAATGCCGGAAAAGGGATGGAGCCATGCAAACAGTGATGCACACCATGAGGCCATCAAGTTCCCTATCTGAGGGGTTGTTTCTAGGCATGAGAAATGCTGATATTTTACATGAGAAGGGCAGGTGGCCAAACTTCATGCAATTATAGCTCAATTTAAAAAAAAAATCTGCGACATAAGAAGTGTAACCCGTATATAGAATTGTGAAATACACATAGGCACATAGCATAAAATGTTTGTATAGTTCACATATGAACTTACATATTGATATTCAAAAAGTGCAAACCATTAACTGATTGTGTTAAGTTGGGTAATTAAAATGTTTTCGGTGTTTCCTGGATTTCTATAAGGAAATTATTGTTATATTTTAAAATTATATATTTTATTATAAATTATTGTTATATTAAAAAAAATAAGACTATGAAATGGGTTGGCAGTTTTTATTTTCAATACTTCAAAAAGTATAGGTTTTTAAAAACATCTGTTTGTACATGTGTGTGTGCGTGTGCCTGTGCGTGTGCATGTGCGTTGTCGTGTATGAGCCATAGTGAACATCATATGGAAGTCAGAGGGCCAACGTATGGGAGTCCGTTCTCATCTCGCCATGAAGGTTCTGGAAACTGAACTCAGTTTCTTTATTAGGCTGTGAGCCTATCCTTTAACAGCTGAGCCATGTCTCCAGACCTGAACTCAGTTCCATCAGCCTTAGCCGCAAGCACCTCTATCTGCGGAGCCATCCTACTGGCCCCTCATGGACTTTTTCTCAAAACAAGGTCGGAGCCTTAGAGATTGGCAGTACGCCCGCGATTTGTTTGTATTTTTTACTTTTAAAATGAACTAAAACATCTGTTTGGACAAGTAACTGTTCCCTTTAAACATTCCCTTTGGCAGCTCAGCTTTATCCCCTCGAAATGTCTCTGTCCTTCACAGTGAAGCATAGAAATAGATACAGATTACTTTGACAGAAGCAAAATGGAAGAAAGACTATGGATCTTAGTCGCCATCTCTCCCTCCTGTCAGATTAAGCCACAAAATCTGCAGTGGCCAAACTTGGCTAAGGATTCAGATCTCTGAGTCTGAATCTGCTAACCCATGTGATTTCAGGCCAGAGGAGGGCTATTCTCAGAGGCCTGGGGCTAGCCTCAGCTGCTTCGGGTGGATGACTGACATATTTGCTGCCTCCATCCACAGATAACTTTCCTCAGGCTTTAAAAAAGTAATTTTCATTACATCTGTTCTCCAATGATTCCATGCACCATAGAGCATGCTGACCCTCTCCACCCCACTTCCCCACTCCCATCAACCTCTTCCCTACAGTCCCTCCTACACATTCAGGTCCTTCTTTTGTGACCCACTGAGCTCAACCATGTGCTGGAGCATAGGTTTAGAATTGCCCTTTGGAGCATGGCGGGCCCACCTATGGGTACCTGACTGAAGGCAAGGACGTCTCCTCCCCTAGAAGTCACCACTAGCGCATTGTTAGCAGGGAGTGGTAGAGCTCTCTATTCTTTCTCCAGTCAGGACTAAGGACAGACCCAGTCTATAGCAATGTCAGCAGCAGTGGGATGATGGTTGTAAGGGTGTGTGTTTTATGCAGGCAACCACAGCCTCTGTGTGTCCACGAGTATGACAGCTTTGCCCCCTCAAAAGTTGCTGTTACACAGAAGTCTTGCCCAGACTCTGGCTCTTGAACTATTTCTGTCCTGCCTCTCGTTAAGTTCCCGGAGCCTTGGGAGGGATGGTGGTGGTGTTTATGCTTCATTTAGAGCCGAGTACTCCGGCATCAATTAACCATTCTCTGTACTTTGACCAGCTCTGAGTCTCTGTCTTCGCCATCCACCAAAAGCAGCTTCTCTGATGAGAGCTGAAAGCCGTGGCTGCAGTACCCCCTGGGTTCTAGGACTAGCACTTTTCAGCTATGCGGGGCATCTCGGGGCATCTCCCTCTTTATCTTTTTCTTTAACTTATATTTTTTAACTAGCTCACACAGCACTAGATTTTTCATACAATTGTGGGTTTTGACTAACCCCCTCCTACTGCAGTCTCCTCTTCCTCAGCCCCAACCCCCAAGGCCTGCTGAAACCTTTCCACCCCTAGCCCTTCTCCCTAAGGCATCCCCCTCACCCCGTCCAATGTCACCCCTTTCCTAGCTTCCTAGATTCAGAAGGCACTACAAGTTTGTCTTTCTGCACCTGGCTCACCTCACGGAATATAGGAATATGGAAATGGTTCCAGTTCCATCCACTTATTTGCAAATTTCATTTGCCTTTGTCTATGAAAAAAATTCTATTGAGAGCATGTACTGCATTTTTATTATGCATTCTTCAGTCAATAGACATTAACGCGAAGTCCTTCCCTAGTATTGTGAACAGAGTAGCAATAACTATGGGTAAGCACGTACCTCTGTGTTAGCACAGAGACCTTCTGGCCTCCCAGGCTACGCTCAGGGGTGGAACAGATTTTTGCAGGAGAGGAATCCAGCCAAACCAGAACCCAATCTCAAAAGTGTTTGACCATTCTCATAAAGCGACCAATTATCAGTTCCTTTCCCTCAAAATTAAGAGTAGCTACAAATGGTCTGATACCTACGAGCAAAGACAAGAATGCATCGAAAGCATGTCTCTTCAGCTTACATCCCTGAGCACATTCTTCCATCACCCCAAAACGTGGCTTTTAGATAGTATCCATCCTCTCTAGGAGTTGTGAGGTTCCATGAGCTGGGGCACAGTGCTTGATGACCTTTAGGTCAGGTTCACACAGAACCGCTTCTCTAATCGCTTCTGAGTCAAGCTCATGCACAAGGGTTTTTACAATTGCTCTGATTGAATGAAGAATTAGGTCTCTATGTTGTTCCCTGCCACTCTGCATTGAACTGGGAATTCCTACAGAGTTTTCTTGATAAGCACATCCATTTGGGTATAAAAGTGTTCCTGCAATTACCTGCTCCAAACTCATGATTTGACAGAACAGTTTGGATAAAGGACTTCTGCCTCTGATTACATTTAAGAGGCCAGTACTGTCAAGCACACAGCATCTATACAGATCTCCATAAAGATATGAGATACTCTGAAAAATGAGGACACCCCAAGCTCCCTCCCAAAGAAACACACACCAAAGGTGCCACAGTTGTTCTAAAGGCCACTTCAGGCTCACTGTGATGATTCCATTTTGAGAGAGAATAGACTGCTAAGCCAATCAAGCGCTGCAACATTGGAGAACTGGAAACTTGGTGCCTAAGAAAGGAAAAGCCAGATGTGGTGGTGCAGGTCTGTAATCACGGCACCAGAGAGGCAGAGAGGAGAGTGGTGGTGCAGGTCTGTAATCACCGCACCAGAGAGGCGAGAATCACACTTTGAGACAGCCCTGGCTTCCCAGCAAGACCAAAAAAAAAAGAAAAAAAAAGAACACAAAACACAACAACTCAAAAGTAAACAGAAAAGATAAGTCTAGCAGTCCAAGGACCTGAGATTGGGACTTCGGCGTGGCGTCCTTGCCTGCAGGTGGGCTGAGGTGGGCTTGCATGTTAGTAAGCTGACAGCTCCTCAGTAAGCTTTGTCTCTGTGGTTGTAATGACTGAGCCTTTCCAGCTCCTCAGCCATAATTGAGAGAGAAGGCTGTTCGGGATGTATATAACACCCCCGCTAAACAACCAAGTCTGTAGGAATCTACTGCATAGACGGCAAGCCTCAGCATCTAAGTGAGTAACAAGTTCTGAGAGCAAACACGCAGGCATGTGTTCGCTTACTTTTCTATTTACCGTGTATTCTCCAGATTCATCTTTACAGAAATTAGGATTTCACTTCCTCAACTACTCAGAATATTGGCTGTGGGCTGTTGAAACTCGCAGCTGATCCCTCCCTGGGAATCACCCTTCCATTGTCGTTGAAGGGAGCTGCCTTTCCTAGGAGCACTCCATGTTCAAGGGCTCCGAACCTAAAATCCAAGGCTCCCCTGCTTGGATATGAGACAACTCCAGAGGTTCTCCAAGCCCCAGGGCTCACAGAGCTTCAGCCTCTCCCTCTGCCCAGCCTTGCTTTGTCTAGTTTAAGGAAGAGTAGAGACAGGGCAATCTCTTGAATCTGGAGAACAATCACCCAAGATCTCAAAACTAGGAAGCGGAAGAGCCAACTGCAGGTGACTATAGTCCTTGTTTCTACAGCTTCCTGAAGCCCTTTGTCCTTGTCATGAGAGGTCTCTCCTTATTCGGCAGTCTTAGCTAGCCTCCGCCCCTGTTTTACCCTATGAACTGCAGTCCGGTCCCATCAAACTTAGTATTTTCCCATACACACATGTTCCTGCAGGCCCTAGAAAGGCCCCTTGTCTTTCCTTGCCTCTTACTTGAAGCTTTTTCTGTCCCTGGTTTAAATGAAGACCCTCAACCTCCAGGCTCCCCCAGTGGGTTGCACACCTCTTTAGCTTGGGAAGGCGTGATTATTACAACAGGTTCCTTGCGAGTAGGGAGTAGGGACATGTCTTAACTCAGCTTTGCCAGCCACCCAGCTTACAGATGTTTTGTTCAGTGGATGAATAAATGAGGAGCTAGCCTTGTAAGTCCTGGCTGAATCCTTGCCAATGCCCCCATGTTGAGAAAGCATCTTTTAGTAGTACCCAAATGTGGGTTTGCTGCAACCTTCCTGGGACCGGCCTTTTTCCATCTTTGCAGCGTGATGCTCAGCACTTGGGCCACTGCATACGCTCACTGATACAACCACACTGAATACCACAGGCGGGGCTCATGGAGGAGCAAGACCATTTCATCCCTTCCCCGGCTCAGCTGAAACCCACACACATATTTTTAAGCTCTCTTACTTAAGATGTTAAGATATTTCTCTGCCTCGTCTTAGATCCAACGCAGATAGTTCTTTGTTTAGAACACGTCTCTCTATTTAACACAGTGTCTTAGAACTCACCAAATTCCATTTCTAGGTCAGAAATCAAATCTAATGTGGCTGTATTAAGCACAGCTGAGCCGCCTTCCAGCTGGCCTCTGTGACACTACCCCCTTGTTTTAAGAGGCCCCTTTGAAACACGAATAAAGCCTGAATCGACGGGGTGCACCTCCCCTTCTCTGAGGCTAAAAAAAAAAAATTACGGGAGAAAGGTCTGGGTATCAATCTAGGCATGGAACACCATTGACACGAAGCTGAGAAGGTCTGTGGAGGCTCACGCTCTCAACACAGAAGCTGAAAGCTAGGAGCCTTTACACAGGAAATGCTCCAATTCTGGTTTTGTTCTCAACAAAAATGTCCAAACAACGAAAGTACTTGCTGCGGGCTGACTGAAGCTAACCATGATGTGAAGACTTAGAAGCCCAGGTTTTGTTGTTTGTTGTTTTGCTTTGTTTGCTTGTTTCTGTAAATGGATTCAGGAAGGAGGAAGCATTCTAACACACTAGAAACAGAATTTTCCGGGCCTCGTGGAATTTTGTTGTTGTTGTTGTTCCACTTCAGTCTCTCACAGTTTCTGAGGCTGGGCTTTAAGGAGACCGTGTGATAACATTTTTCTGGGAAGGCCACAACAGGATATGCTTTACAAGCCGGGTCATGTGTGAGCAAGACCGTTAAGGTCCTCCTGTCTAAGTGTGGCTCTTTTCTGAGTGAGGGGATCAGAGGAAACAAAGAGGAATCTTTCAGGTACTTGAAAAAATTAAAGATTTTTATTATTATAAATTAAGTGTATTTGTATATGGGTTGAGGGTGGATGCTTACGGAGGAAGAGACGACAGGTCCCCCTGGAGCCGGAGTTACAGACAGTTGTGGGCTGCCCAACCTTAGTACTAGAAAGCAAACTTGGATCCTCTCAGTATCCAACTAGTTAACTAGTGTAAGCTCTTAACCACTAACCTATCTCTCCAGCACCCTGCGGGTGCCCATCCAAAAAATTTCTTTTGTTCATGTTCTTCGGGTCAAATATTCATGAATTTGCGAGATATAAATAAGTGTATCTAGTAGATAATAATGTATACATTAAAGCATACGTGCACACAGGTGCACACACATACACACCACAAGCATACAGTATAAGTATGCATGCTTAGGTTTCACCCTCTAATTTGTGTCTTCAGGATAGTCATGCCTTTAGTTCTCTTCTCCTGTGTGGTTGTAGCAACGTGGTTGGCTATCCAGAAGCACACTATAGCAGGGTGTGTGGAGTCTACCTTTTTAAACATCCGGGTGGAATCCTCGCTTATCTGCATGAACCGCATAATGACATTGTTCAGATAGATGTCACTCAAGGTGGCGTGGTCTTTGCTCTCTCTCCTCACTTGGTTCAGGAGCAAGTACCAGCAGTTCACTGGAGACAACAGGTTCTGGTCTTTCCTGAGAGATAAAGAAGGACAGAATTACCACTGGATCCGCTGAGAGAGGTGACTCACGCAGATGGAGGGGGCAAGGCAGATGTGGCTGCCACTGTTCATGGTGGTCTGAGCATTTCTTAGATCAGAGCATGCTACAGCCTGAAGGAATCCTGCAACTTACCAGGTCTGGGAAGACTTGGCTCAAAAACCTTGGAACAACCTCTTGCCCCTGACCAGGGCCCCAGGAGCTCAACCTAGACAGTGCTTAGGCAGCCCCCAGGTTTAGCACCCCAGTAAGGAAAGCACTTGTGTTTACATGAAGATCTATTGGCTACTGTCTCACACACAGACCAGTCTGCCGCAGCTCACAAAGTCTGCTTTGAGTGCTCAGCCTACTGCTGGAAAAGATATTTGGCTAGGCATGCTTCCCACAGAATACAAATTGGAGGGTTATTTATTAATCCCTGGATACATAGACTCCAGCCTCCAAAAACCATTTCTGGGTAATCTGAGCTTTATGGTATTGTCTCGAGGCTTATGAATACAACCCAAAAGTTTGCGGGCTTGAGGCATGTCACATGTTCTGATGAAATTCACAGAGCTGTCTCAGAATCATAAATGATCCTGGTCTTATTCCAGATGATAAAACCAAATGAACTACAAAGCACAAAAACTTAGAAATATATACATATATAATCAAAGAATAACTCCATCCCAACATGGTGGACAACCAAAATGTCACTGCCTGAAAATAGAAACACAATTTGTTGTTGTTGACTATAAAACTAACCCATGAAATGGCAAAGTGGCAGTGTTTCTCCTAACCCAGGCAAAGAATGTAATCAGATGTGGGGTTTTATTATTTTTTTTCTTCGTTTTAATTTGCATGTGTACGTGAAAGGGGAAGGAAGGGAGGACAGGGAAAACGTGTGCTGTGGTACAGGTGTGCTGTGGTACAGGTGTGCTGTGGTACAGGTGTGCTGTGGTACAGGTGTGCTGTGGTACAGGTGTGCTGTGGTACAGGTGTAGAGGTCTGAGGTCAACTTCCGGTGGGGGCCCTCGCCTTCCACATTGTTTGAAAAGGGGCCTCACTTTTATCACTGTGCCTGCCAGGCTACTGGCCTTTAAAGAAATAAAGTTTCTCTTGTCTCTGCTTCCTGTCTTCTTGCAGGAGGGCAGGGCTTACAGATACATGTGTGCTACTATACAAAGGTTTTGGGATCAGGATGCAGGATGCCAGGTGTGCCCAGCAAGCCCTTTACTCACTGAGCCAACTCTCCAGTAAGATGTAACATTTTATTATTCATAAACATTTATGACTGAACATTGAGACAGGGAACAAAAACAAAGTCATATCTTTCTATCACTAGGTGGCTCAAATTTGATATTTACTATTGCACTGAATCTGGGCAGTTGAGACAGGAGGGCCAAGAGCTTAAGGCCGGGCTGAGCTATGTAGCAAGTTCAAGGATGCTGTACAATAAGGCCCCGGGTTAAAAACAAATACAAAGAAAACATTCACTATTCCAAACACCTACATAGAGTTACAGTCTGTGTCTAAAAGAAAAAGAAACAAGATCAGAACCAGAAAGGGTCCCAGGAAGAAACCTCCTTGTGCCCTGGAATTCCAGTCCTGACCTAGGAAACCATCAAGAAGGAACATTGTGTCCATGGCAGATGCGGAGGGCCTTTCCATTGACGCTCTCTGTCTACTCAGCCCGTGCTACTGTGTTCATTTGAACTATGCTTATCCTCTGTCCTGACGGAGCTCACAAATGCCTTGAGAATATTCCATACATCTTTGTGTTCTCGGTGTCGACTCAGATGAAAGCATCAAATAGTATTTCATCGATTGGATGAAACACATTATTATCGTTGCCTGGCTATTAGTGCCAACTGTAATATCAATAATAATGTGGTAATAATAGCAGCTATCATTTACTGAGTGAGAAGCAGTAGGCAGGGTGAGGCTGGGGACTTCGAGCCAGGCTTGGAGGTACAGGTGGGCAATCCCAGCAACTTGGGAGGTTGAGGCAGGAAGATGACTAATCCCAAGCCAGCCTGGATAACTCAGAGAGACACTGTCTCAAATTTGCATAAATATTAATGAAAGGTTGGTCTTACTCTGGTTCTCATCTCAGCTCCTACTTTTTTTCTGTGTGGCCGTGGGACTACACCGCTGACCTCTCTGTACTTCAGACTCTTTGTACAATGGATAAACAGCCTAACCTGTCTCAGGAGGTCATTACTAAGCCACTTGGGTTCCTATCTGTGTTTAAATGTTTGCCATCACGCCTTGGGCACACAGTAAGTGCTGAGCATAAAAAGTTAGCTATTTTTGCCTGGAGGCTGCCCTGACCAAGACTTAACATTAACTCTATTTAATCCTTACCATGGTCACTCACTGTGTCCTGTCAACAACAGAGCTTAGAGCTTATCAAGGATTGGATAAGGACCAAAGTGAGTAGAGGCTGTTCCAAGCCAGGCTCTTTTTATTTGTAGTAGCGACTTTTAGGCTAAGGACCATTTGCACAGATATTGTCCCCAACAGGAGTAAAAGTGGGATCTAAGGTCTAGCTTCGATGAGCATGACTGTGCTAAAGACTCATTTGTCTAGGAAAAAAAAAAAAAAAAAAAAAGGAGAAGAAACACTATGTGCATGCGCAAGCCACCTGCCAGTCTCAGCGAGGACTTTGCCACTTACGGTCATGAGCTCCCACGCCTCCTATTAGAGAAACCAAAGCTCAGAGAAGGTATGTAATGACACAGTCATACAGTAATCATTATTCTGGCTGGCTTATTAATGAAGCTGGGTTTGGAGTTTCTGATCCATTTATAATCCACTTCCTCTCCAGCTCTACCTTCAATAATGAAGAATGCGCAAGCCGAAGGCAATTTGAAGCTGCATGTGCAAGTATTTAACTTCGTTTAGTTGAAGGGGCACATGCCCATGGGGGTCAGAGAACAACCTTCGATAGTTTATTTCCTTTCCCCCATGTGCGTTCTGGGAATTGAACTCAGGTTGTCCAGGCTTGGCCTCCACCTGCTAGGCCATCTTGCTAACCTGGCTACTCCCCCTCCAAACCAGGCTCCAAGGTCCTGGAAAGGTTTGAAGTAGAACTTTAAGGTCACTGAGAAGAAAGAGGCCCGTTCTCAGGAGCACCCCCCCCCCCATCCCCAGGCTGAGCAAGCAGGTCTCTGTGATGCTCCTGTGTGGGAGGGTAGCTGGGTTTTATTTCCTCTATCACTGGGGTGGGCTAGCCTCTGGAACTGGAGGACAATGAAGAGAGGCTTGCTCACAGTGACTTCATCTTTATCATTATGAATCTTCATCTGTCCTGACCTCATTGTCATCTGCTCTTCTGCAGGACTAAGGGATGGGTACCTTTGAGACTATGTAGACCTTCACTTCTCTTGCCCTTCCTTTTGACCATGGAGACATCCCTCGACTCCCTGTGAACCTAGGTATATCATGAGGGCATCAGTTATAGTGTAGCCACAATTTCTGAGAATTTTATGGCACCACTGTTTCCAGATTCCCTGGCTCACTGTGCTTTCCAAACAAAAGCCCACACTTCTGTTTTACTATCTCTCCATCTGGGTATCCACCCCTCCCACTAGGGTGGCTACGACCACAAGGCCACACACCATGAGGGACTCTTGGTGTTCTCCCTTCCTGGTTATCTTTCTGTAGCTGACAACCTTGCCTGTCACTTTACTGAAGGTGTGGGCAGGTCAACTTAAAATGCCACAAAGATTCCTATGTCTGCAGGACAAAGGCCTAACTGCCCACAAAGGCATGTAAGAGTCTGTGGTGTGCTCCAGTGAATGCCTGTGGCCACACTGCACCTCCAATGACAGTACACTCTCAAAGAACTACTATTTTACAAACCCTGGCATACAACCCCTCCCTTCTGGTCCTTAACCATGAGGTTTGCTTCTTTGGTCCCCTTTCGTAGTCAGCTAGTCAGTATGTGTCCACTTATGGGCCACTCTTCTTGGGGCTAAGGAGATGGCTCAGGTGGTACTGTTTGCCTTGTAGGCCCAAGCATGTGAATTTGAACCCCAACACTGAGGAGATAGAGAGATGTGTGTAATACCTGAGGCTCTCTGGCCTCCATAAGAGGTGCACGCACGCATGCACGCACACACACACACACACTCACCGCTCTTCCAAGACCTTCCCTTCTCTACCTCCATTACAGAACATGCTTCAGCCTCCTCTGTCCGTGGTACCCTTTGCCCTTGCTGGTGTACTTGTGTGCAATTACCTATGTGTCTCTGTGACTCTGTGACTCTGTGACTTCTATTATAAAGCAAGTCTCAGGAACAGAACGCCTGTATGTGCTTTCTAATCTAATGAGGTACATTAAGGTTAAAGCTTAGCTGTGCTCACCCATGAGCTCTTACTGAAAGTCTTTGTTTTTAAAAGTTTTGATTATAATTACTATACACATGTTGGGTGAAGGTGGGGCATGCTCCCCAGGAACACTAAACCCAAACAAAAGTAATTGCTGATTTTCATACAAAAATCATTAAAGAGTGGTGGAGGCTTCTAATCCTGGTACGTGGCAGGCACGACTGTCATAAGTATAAAGCTAGCTCAGGCTGCAGAGTCAGACCTGGCTTTAAGAAATGGAAAAAAAATAAAGTGTACAGGAGGCAGAAGAAGAAGAGGAGGAGGAAGAAGAGGAGGAGGGGGAGGAGGAAGAAGAGGAAGAGGAGGAAGAGGAGGAAGGAGAAGAGGAGGAGGGGGAGGAGGAGGAAGAGGAAGAAGAGGGAGAGGAAGAGGAGGAAGAGGAAGAGGAGGAGGGGGAGGAGGAGGAAGAGGAGGAAAAACTCTTGAGGCTTTTGTTTAGAACGGCAACTTTAAATTCATCCTTCCAAATGTCTACTATGGCTGATATCAGCTCCTTTTCTGTAGCTGGGAATTTTCTAAACATTGGTTGAAAATATAAACTTAGGTGAATCTGAATCAAGTCTCTCTCCATCTGTCTCTCTGTCCATCTGTCTCTTTCTATTCTCCTCCTTCCCTACCTCCCTCCTTTCCTTCCTCTCTCTCACCCCCCCACCTGCATCCCAGGTATTGAACCAATAACTCAAGTCTTCCTCCCCCTCCCTTCCTTTCTCCTTCTCCCCCTCCCGTCTCCCCACCTGACCCCAGGTATTGAACCTATGACCCCATGCATGTTAGGCAAGCCCTCAGCCCCTACAGCAATGCCCACAGCTGAAAACAGCCTTTCTTACTTGAACTGCTGATGGTCCTTAGTGCTTCTTGTTTTGGCCATGAACCTTTCTGCCAGCTTCTCCAGGTTCCGAGAATATTCTGTCTCAATTTCGGCTTTTTTGCGGAAGAAATCTTGTAGGTCCTGGAGCAGCTGAACTCGCATCTCCGTCTGCTGCTCCAGGCATTTTTGCTGTTCTACCAGCTGAGCTCGGATCTCTGAGGAAAGACAAGAATCCCCCGGTGATGTCATGGAAGTGACCAAGATGCACAAATAGGCAAGGCAACTCTATCACTCGGGTGGCCGTGTTTGCAGCCTCTGCTAGAGTCCTGCACCTAGGTTAGTTTTTATATTTATATTATACCCATTTATTCACTATAATTCTGTGTGTGCATTCATGTAGGCACACGTGCAAGGCACAGTGGGTGCTGAAACCAGAGACAACCTGTATGAGTTGGTTGTGTCCTTCCTCCTTGTAAGTCTAAGAGACTGACCACAGATCATCAGCTTGGTGGAAGCACCTTTACCCACTGAGCCACTGGCCCTTGGTTGTTTTATTTTAAAACATCTGCTGGCCTTCTTCTAAAAAACAAAACAAAACAAAACAAAACAAAACACGGGACTGAGGGAGAATTATAGCAAATTCGAATAGAAAGATGTCTCACGCCTATAATACCTCAAACATACATTGAATCACGAGAGAAAGAAATCACAGCCCTTTCAGATAATTCCAAATGTGGGGTGCTGTTGGCATCGGAGTACATTACAAATGTTCAGTGGTGTTTTGCATTAAGTCTCCTTTTTGAGCTTGCATAGAAGAGAAATGGGCACCATCTCTTCCAGACGTCGGAGCCATGTGTCAGTTGGCACTCGCAGAGACTGACATCTGGCAATTTTTATTTAGGGCATTTGTAAAACACTTAGCTTCGGGGTTTATAGGCATGCCGGGCCTAAAAATAACTTTTTTCTATATCCAAATAATCCATTCACAGCCAGGGGGCCCACAGACTCCAACTTGGTACTCTGTTCACCATACCAAGGCTGCTCTCTCAGCGTTGACTTGGTGCATGTTGTTCAAACTGACACCTTTACCGACACATGATCCTGAGACGCCTTTGACCGTTTCGATGCTTTAGAAGCATGGAGGATGTGCATCTGTGGGCTGAGAGAAAGCACAAAGCAAACACAGAGGATGCAGAACTATCTGTAAGTGCCTGCTGCAGAGAGAGCTGTGTTTGGAAAACAAGCCACACTAAGCACGCACCGCTGTTCCAAGGCCTAAAGCTAACTTCCAAAGACTAGAAGAGCATCCTCAGTGGAGAAGCTCTGTGCCCCTTCTGCCCCAGTGTTCATGGCTATGCCCTAAAAGAGGCCAGCAGCCAACTCAGTGGGAGGAATCCTGTCCCATGAGCACTTTCTTCCATTCTTAGGAGAATCCCTTCCAGACAGAGCGGATGGCAGATTTGGTTCTCTTAGTTAAACTCATTCACAGCTGGGTGGTTAAGGCATGGGCACAGGAGCAGATCAGGAAACTTGCTGATTTGACTAAATACTGAATTACAGTAAATATTTACTCCCTTACTACCTGTCTCATAAAGAGCAAGTTTGGGTCTAAGAGCAAAGCAAGCACTTTAAGAAGCAGTTGGTAAGTGAGACTCCCTGAGACTCCTGTCTCTGCTTTGTGAGTCTGACCCATGGAACACTTTGTGCTATGTCCCATGTGTCCAGTGGTTTGGAGCAGTTGTCCGAATCCTCAGATAGAGCTTGGCAGAGAAGCCTAGTGAGTTCTGTCCTGGGCTCTGCCACGCTCCAGGCAATGCTGTTTCTGGGGACCCTTGGCAAAAGCAAGGAGGTAGACCTCAGGTTCTCTCTGGGTTGAGGGATCCTCTTCCCAACCTCAAGGAAAGGTGGCTGTCACTGGTGAAAGTACATCACCAACAGGCTTTTAACTACAAGGAAGGGCATCTGGTTCACAGTCAATTCAAAGGAAGTGGTTTCCAATGTAGTATTAAAGTCAGCATGGCTGCCATACGTTTTCTCCTAAAAACACATAGTTATTTCTGTTTTATGAAGAGGAGGAGGAGGAAGAGGAGGAGGAGGAGGAGGAGGAGGAGAAGACTTGAGGATGTGGGCATTTCTCATTCAGGAATTCCAATAAATCTTTTGAGATGAAGTGATGTTTTTAGCAAATCTTACTGTGCTAAGAGAATAGAGTCAATTATCTTGGCCCTCCCCACCCCACTTCCTCTCACCTTGGTACCCAATAGGAAATAAAAGTAACTCCACAACAGATCTCACCAGAGCTCCCGAGCAGTTAAGTTATATGGGCTTTCTTCAACTGGGTAGAAATAATCAAAACTCCTAGAAAAACCATGAGCCTTAGTTCTGTACCGGCTAATACGAGCTCCTTCCTAACCCCAGATTCTAGGGCGGCCCATTCAGACCCTTCTTAGCGGCTCTCTCAGGTCAGTGTCGAAGGGGATCGTTATTTCCAGATTTAAGGGTCATTTGAATGTACATGAGCTCATCGTTGTTAAGCTAGAATCTTAGGTTAGGCTGAGTCCCAAGCTCTGGACGCTCAGCTTCGTCTGGCAGGAGGGCAAAGAAATCTTACAGTGCTAAAGGCAGTTCGTAAGAAAGGGCAGGAGGACTGTGAACTGTAAGGGTATGGGAGACATGATGTCTGGAGTAATACAGGAGATTACAAGACACATAGCTATACCCAGCCGGAAGTAGAAGGGCACTATGTCCCACATGGTGGAAGGTATGCTTACAAATCATACACTGGGCAGGGGATTTGTACGTAGCTTATGTAAAGAACTTTTCTAACTCAATGATAAAACAAAAAATACAACTTACAACATGGGCCAAGGATCTTAGTCGATGTTCCTCCCAGGATGATGAAAAAGTGGGTCAATGGATTGTTAAAAATGGTTAAATACCATCAGCTACCAGGAGATATATATATAGTTTGAAGTGGAAATATATTTCCATACAAAGCCATGCACATGAGTTTATATGGCAATATTATTAGTTAAGGGGAGATGTGGAAATAAACAGCTCTACAATGGAATATAGTCTGATAATTAAAATGATGAAGAACTGGCTTATGCTATGGCAAACCTCTAAAACATAAACTTACTGCAACCCAATGGGCAGAGTGCTCGCCTGTCCCGCACGAAGCCCTGGGTCTGAGCTCCAGCACCACATGCACTGATGGTTCCACACACCTGTCATCATCCCAGCACTTGGGAAGCAGAGGGAGTGGGACCAGGAGACGAGGTCATCCTCGCTACCAAGCAAGTTTGAAGCTAGTCTGGATTACATGAGACCCTGTCTCAAAATAAGAGAATCAACCACAGATCTATAGGCTTACTGTTCCATTCAAGTGAAGTGTCTGGGGTGGGCTCATTCAGGGAGGTAGAAGGGACATATGTCCTGCTGGGGGTCAGGAAACTTGGAGGTCATAGGAAGTGGCTGCTTTTGGGTGAGAGCTTTTTTGGGGGTGATGAAAATGACTAAAAATTCATCAGTGCAGTTGATCCATCATGGTTGTGAAATGCCGACCATACTAAAACCTGCCAGTTAGTAAACAGCATGTGCAGGTTATAGCTCAAGACCAGATGTTGTTTGTTTACTTGTTTGTTTATTGAGGCAGGGTTTCTCTGTGTAGCTCTGACTGTTCTGGAACTCACTCTGTAGATCAGGCTGGCCTCCAATTCATGTAGATCCCCCTGCCTCTGCCTCCCGAGTGCTAGGACTAAATGCCTGTGCCGCATGCCCAGACATCTTCAATGTTGATACATTTTAAATAACGCTGACAACAGCTGTGACCCTGTTGCTATCCTTTGGTCCAATTTGTCAAAGTAGACATCGTTTAAAATGCTGTGGACTTGAACTGACTCTTTCCTTAGCGTTTTCTTTTCGCCCTGAATTTATCCAAAGCCAGACATGGAGCAGATTCACCAGATATTATCATGTGTATGCATGTTGTTATCATTTGTAATGAGATGGAGATGCTTTTCCTAACTGAGCATCACGAGACATTTATTACCAAGATGCCCACACTCCTGCATAAAACAGCAGGAAATTGTAGTTTGCTGGTCGTAATTTAAAAGTCTAGACCAGAACCTACTAAATAGTCATAATGGCTGTTTTCAATACAGGCTCAACTATTGTTATTTTAAACATTTTTTAATTATGTCTTCTCTCTCTCTCTCTGTCTCTCTCTTTTTCTCTCTCCATGTATGTGTCTTTGTATGTGCCTGTGAGTGAAGACCAGAGGTGCTGGACCCCCTTGGAGCTAGAGTTACAGGTGACTGTGAACCACTCAAAGTAGGTATTGGGAACCGAACTCAGGTCCTCTGGTAGAGCAGTGTGTGTTCTTAATCAGTAAGCCATCTCTTTAGCCCCTCCAAGTTTTGGTTGTTGTTTGTTTTGAGTCAGGGTCTCACTGTACAGCCCTGGATGGCCTAAAACTCACTGTGTAGACCAGGCTGGTCTCGAACTTACAGAGATTTGCCTGCTCCATCAACACCACCACAGCAGGCAGTCTATCAGGTTTTAAATGGGAGTGTTCTTCGTTTCTTTTCTAATTGAACATCAAACAAAATGGATAAACACCAACAACCCAACAAGCGCAATGCTTCCCAACTACAGCGAGTGATGTGGGAGAAAAGAAAAGTAAAAGAGCCCTTCTAAGTTAGAAAAGCCTCCAAATGCCCAATTAAATTACACCGCCCAGAAATAGAGGAGACAGCGGACTGCTCTGACAAACGAAGTCCTAACTCTTAAACTTCTGTGGCAAACTGTAGGTGTGACAAGGAGATGTTGTGTGCTCTTGCTTTATATGTGCCAGGTGACGAGGGCTACGCTGTAAACACGTGGACCAGAAGGTCACTGCTGTCACCTAGCTAATGACAGTACAGTAATAGTTTTACAAGCACCACAGCCCACCCGAGTTATTCCATTCCCTTTGTGTGCTCGGGTTTCTCTCACACCAAGCGTCTGTGTCCTGCTGGAATGAGTCAGTACCTTCACCCAGAGGTAAGGGAATGACCCAGCTGACATGCCAGCCTCCTGCCTTCCAGAGACTAACCACCCAGTCCATCCCTGTCATTTCTGTGCTCGCTGCTCATGTGAATGTTTAGGCAACCTGGTGACTGTGGCTTAATTAAACATCAGCTGTAGATTTTGTGAAATCTGCTCTTTAAGCCGAATAAAACTCCATAAAAGCAAAGCTTTTGGTTTCTTTAAAAAGAAAAAGAAAAGGAGAGCGGACTGGACAAGCAAAAAGCCATTTCTCTACAGTAGAACTCTGAAGGATTCGTGCTTCTGCTATAATCTGGGCAGGTATTAAGTAATGGCAGAATGAATGCAGCCCCGAGTTAGTGTCTCGGGTCACAAGTCGTGTGGGTGAGGCAGGGCATTCGGCCCCTCAAGTTTCCTCTTGTTAAAACAGCTGCCCTTGCCCGTCAGGATTGTGGTCAGAGTTGAATATGGTGATGTAAGTGTTCCACACACTACATCTCTAAACCAGGAATCCAAGTCCAGCAGACTAACGTTAGGAAAATACTGAGCCAGTGAGAAGGTTCGGTGGGTGAAGAAGCTTGCCAGCAAACCCAAAGACCTGAGTTTAATCTCCAGGACTCACATGATGGAAGAAGAGAACCAATTCCCATAAAATGTCCTCCATCCTACACACACACACACACACACACACACACACACACGAGTGCACACACACATGCACACACACATGCACACACACATGCATACATACACATGGATGCACACAAGCACATACACACACAGAGACACACACACACGAATGCTTACACAATACACACACACATGCACACACACATGCATACATACACATGGATGCACACATGCACACATGCACACACACACACACAAATGGAAAGGCAAAGAAAAACATTTCTTGATCATTTCCTTGTGCTGTACTCTATAGTGATTCTGCCTGGCAGGCTCTCTCCTTAGGTAAGAGGCAAGGGCAACACACATAGCAGGGGCTGCGGACCTTCACAGCCTTGAAGATAAGGACATTGGGAACACTGAGAATGTGGAGAAGGCACTGTGGGACAAAGAGGTACCAAGGAGCCGGTCCTGGGTGGGACCTAAGGCCTTGGGAAAGAAGCGGTCTACGGTGAGGACAGAGAGAAAAGGGGTGTCAGGCTGCACCTCAACTCCTGCAGGTCTACTCTCGGTGTTGACAGGTGCAGCCACGAGCTAGGCCACAACGGACTGTATGAGGATTCTAAGAAGTAAGATTTTATCAATACTTCATAGGCCATTTTCCCAAACCAGGTTGATGGTAGAAACCAATACCCAGTGGACACTTTGCTTTTGTCTAACTGGAGACAGAGTGGGAAATTCGCAGTAAGTTCACAGGTAAGTCCTTAAATCACATGTCCTAGTTAGCTTTCTGTTGCTATGTCAAACGCTGACCAAAAGCAACTTGTGGGAGGTAGAAGGTGATCATCGAGAGAAGTGAAGACAGAAATCCAAAGTCTGGAGACAGGATCTGAAGCAAAAACATATAGAAAGGCTGCTTACGGATGTGCTTTCTTATATAACCCAGGACACAGGCCTAGGGGCGGCTCTGCACAGGATGAGCCACGCTCTCATACATAAATCTTTCATCAAGAAAATTTCCCGTAGCGTACCTGCCTGTGGACCAGCGTAATGGAGACAAGTCATCAATTGAGGTTCCCTTTTTTCCTAAGTGATGCTACTTTGTGCCAAGATGAGAAAAAACTAATCAGCATGCCCAGCAACTTTTAGACGCTCCATTGAGAAGAGATTGAACAATTCTGAGCAAAGAAGGTAAGAGAATCAGACCTGCATCCCAGAGAGTGGCAAACAGGTAAACAAAATGCTAACTGTTCTATACCTCACAAGCTCATTTCGTCTGTAAGCAGATAGTCCTCCTTTCCATGGTGAATTAGCAGCCAAAATGAACTACCAATTGCAGCAGTAACAACAAAATAAAATCTTTTTTTAAAAACCTCTGGGAAGCCAGAACAGAATCCTTACACGAGTGAATGATATTTGTGTTTTTCCCAAGCTTAGTTATTTATGAATCATTTCCTTCTACCATCTGGTGCAGAACTAATGACTACTGGCTTTTCATCTAATTTCTTATAGATAAAAGAAATTGATTTTCAGTTATATTTTAGAGAAATCCAAGAAGCTATTCAACCCACTGTGACCATCAGTCACGCTGAACATATGAAAGATACCTGGATTGCCAAACTTTTGCTTTTGTGTTTAGAGACAGGATCTCGTGTAGCCCAGGCAGCCTGGCTTCAAACTCACTAAGAGTCTGGTCTTGAACTCCTGATTGTCTCCTGCCTCTACCTCGAAAACACTGAAATTAAAGATACAGATTCCAAAACCTTAACACGATAAAAGAAAAAGAAAAAACATTCCAATAATCTGTATATGAGTGTTAACGTCATGACGTTACACCATGCCTTGTAAGTATGAAACTAGTTTTACATATTTGCTCATCTTTTAAAGGTGTTATTAAAATACTATGTAAAAAGTCTAACTATTACAATCATCAAAATTACCAATGTAAAGAGAATTAGCCAATACCTGTCTAAGAGAATTGCTCCTCTAAGACCTCAGGAAACCAGAGGCTAGCTTTCTCATGAGTGGATCCAGAGTGCCCTTCAAATGAGTCTCTGACTCATTTGTGGAAGACAAGGCTTATTCACATGGCAAGCACAGACCACAGGGTCCCACTTAGATGTGTGGTGTTGAAATCTGTCTCCTTGACTGTGAAATGCCCACTAGCTTGTCAGTGATCTTCCACGTGTAGTAGAAGGCTGCAAAGATAGAAACACCCTTACTTAACATGTGAAGGGCTTTATGAGTTAGCTTTCTCACCATTGCGACAGAGTACCTCCAAAAAGAGACACAGAGAAAGGGTCTCTCTTGACCCACAGTGTGGGGATATTTTGTTCTGTGTTTTTTGAGCCCATTGCTGTGGACTTGTGTTGAGGCAGATCATCATGAGGAGAGCGTGTAGTATTGAAAAAAGCCATTCACTCTGCAGTACTCAGAAAGCAGAGAGCCAGCACAGAAGGGACCTGGGACAAGATATTTTAGGAGAGCCACACTTCCATGTGACCCATTTCCTCCAACTGAGTCTCACCTTCTAACAGCCCACTCACGTACAACTTCAGCAGTAGGTTATTTAGATGAGGTTAGGAGCCTCTTGATTCAATCAGCTCTCAACTGTATCACTATCTGGGGGCCAAGTTCTTAACACTTGAGCCTTTGGGGGGAACGTATCATATCCAAACCACAAGAATCCTATTATTAAATGTGTAATGCAAAAAGAAAAAGCAAATCTAGAACCAATGGTATGAATAATATAGGCTATGCTTTCTGCAAAGGAAAGTCAAATGGAGTCATCACCAACAGTTCCTTCAGAGAGCTCAGCTCTGTGCTGCCTCTGAAAAACAGGTAGAATTAGAAGGTTGTGCAAATTTGAGTGGTGTAAATATAGTTTTTAAATTATTCAAAATACTTTTGATACCCTGGCCTTTGGGTTGGGGTCCAGGGAAGACCATAAGTAGACTTGCAGGTTTCTGTCACAATGGATGACTCCCCAGGGTCCTTCCTACCTTGGAATTCTAGCACTAACAGCTCAAGCAAACTAAATATTATAATTGGTCTCTATGGAATCAAACTGCTTCTTCTCCATGGCCAAAATCCCAGTCTCATCTTAGAAGAACAGAGATGCTTAACATGTTTAGGAAATAGACTTAAGAGAGATCCCTTTTCTGAGTCATATGGAAACCCAATACAATTTTTGTATAATATACACACATATGAAGGTGATCTGAATGAGACCACCAAGTAACAGGGGTGACAGAGCCCCACTGGAGATGCTGTATCATCAAATGTGTTCTAGTATTGGGAATGGGTGTCATGTAATGGAACCCCCAAACAACCCATGGGAACCCCTAAACAACCCGGCTATTGCTAAAGCTACTGGTGGCTCCCCACAAACTGATGGCCAGGCCCTATTGCTGAAGGCAACACCTATACAACTTACTGAACATGGAGAAGTTGAGCTGGTGCCTGCCTAGTGCCTTCACCTCTACCAACTAGTATTCATGGTCCTGGGAAGTAGCCTGCATGCTACCAAAAAAGAAAGGTAAAGACCAAAGCAGCTACAAACCCTTTGGTGTATGAGTGTTACTTATCTGCAGGAGATGCTGGTGCAATGGTGGCACAAAGGTAGAGGAAGGAACCAACCATTATCTGATTTGACTTGAGGCCCATTGCACAAGATGGAACCCATACACAATGCTGCTTGGGTGGCCAAGAGTCTGAGACTAGATAGGCCAGGGAATTTAGGGGAAAACCAAACACTACTGTTCTGCTAAAGGAATGTAGCCTCCTAATGACATCGTGCTAGACTGATATCCCACGCCTTGCTCAGCCATCTGATATCAGAGTTACTTCTTCCTGCAGCAGATGGGAACAAATTCAGAGACCTTCAGCCAGACAATATGAAGAGAGTAAGAGGCCTTGGAACATGCAGCCCTAAGAGGGTATTTCTATCAAATTCCTCCTTTCAGGGCTCAGGGAACTCTTTGGAAGAGAAGGTGGGAAGAGTGTCCGAGCCAGAGGGGCTGGAGGGATCAAGGCCTTCTAAATCTAACAGGGATGGCACGTGGAGATGAACTCAGAGACTGAGGCAGAATGCACTGGGCCTACACAGGTCTGCACCAGATGGGGGGTCTAAGAGCTGAAGGAGAAGTAGACACAGGCCCCCATCCCTGGCCCACAAGTTATCTTCAATTGATAGTCACTTACAAATGGAAAACTAGTTTTCTCCAAGAAGTCTCACTTAGGGAAACTTAAGTACTGTAGGTCCCATGCCTGACAGTAGATGCCAACAGAAAGTGAACTCAACAGCATCTCTGGAGGTTCTTTGTCTCATAATGTTATGCCAGAGCATATTTTTTTCTTTTTTCTTTTATAGGTCCTTTGTGTATATATTATGGTTTATGGTTTAGGGCTTTTATGGAATTCCTGGGTATGTGAGCTCATGTGTCTCTGTATGAGTTTCTAGTGTTTTTCCCCCCTTCTGCTTCTTTTCTTGTTTGGTTGCTTTGTCATATTTATTTATTTATTTATTTATTTATTTATCATTTCTTAGATGCCTGTTTCTTTTCTAATAAGAGACAGAAAGAGGGTAAATCTGACTGGGAGAGGTAGGTAAAGGGGAAAATGTTCTTGGAATATAGCATATGGAAAAAATGTGTTTTCATTAAAAGAAAAAAAAAAAACAACAACAGAACAAAAACAACAGAGAACCCTCTTTGGGATTATAGAGAGCAAGAAGCCGTGTTCCCGGTGCTTCATTCTCATGACCACTGACCCAGAAGGTGAGCCTCAGCTTTCCATGTCTTCAACACATACCTTTGTTTGAAGCGACGTTAGCCTCGGTGTTACGAAGCATCAGTTTTTAATAGCTTTTGAAAGTCAGATATATATTTGGCCTATTAAGATTTTCAGAAGATGCGTGAAAAGTGAGTTTACATTTTGTCAAATGCAGCCTAGGATAAAAGGTGATAAATTCCAGTGATCGATGACTGGAGTTTAGCTTCCTCCCAGGGAAGGGCAGTTTAGGGAACGTGGTGCTAAGCGATCCACTGTGGGGCTGTTACTCAGAATGAGGAAGAGGCAGAGTTTCATTAACTTCCTCATAATTAAGCAAGGACACTTAAGAGCTGATTAGTAGATCGATTTTCACAATAAGAAGGAGAAGGCGTGTGGAAATCATTGACCTGTAGAGAATACCAAGTTTCTCTCTAAACACTGGCTATAATTCATGATGGCATCTCTAAACACTGGCTGTAATTCATGATGGTGTCTTGTGGTGCACACTCAAAAGCTCACACATGGCTTTTTCTACCTAGGTTTTAGAAACAGGGAACCTTAAAATTAGTTTAAGTCCTTTGTACTGAATTGATTGCATAATGATGCTAAAAGAGAGCCGTCTTCTTTATTGCAGCAATTAGGGTTTTAAAATCTCTACTAGAAAACAATTTAGGCTCTCAGGCAAGTTCCCATTTCCATCTCCAAGGCGACGGGTACCCCTATGATCTAGGCCCTGTGCTGTGTTCATAGTAAGCCCATTTCACTCTGACAGTATCCTGTCCCGTGGGGCCCTCAGTTCCAGATGAGGAAACAGAAGTTTAAAGTCAGATATTAGTAAGTACAGTTTA
>JADRCH010000151.1:394124-514728 GCA_019843965.1 Rhynchomys soricoides
CCCATTCGAGTTTATCCCGGTGTTATGTCCGTGGAGCGAGATGTCATGCCCAATAATTATAAGTAGAGTTATCTGAGTCAAGTTCACTTGTAACAGCCGGGCATGGGCCTTTAGATTATTTCCTAGATTGTTCAAAATACGCTACTGTGTGGAAGGCTTAATCAGAGAGTTCACACACCACATGAGAGCCAACGTATCAAGTGTCTAATGTCATTCCCATTGTTTAAAGAAAACCGGAAGAGCCTGTAAAATGTGAATATTTCCCCAAACCTAACTAACCATCTGAATGTTCACGATGCCCTGGATGTCGTGGCTTCTTATGAGACAGTAGTTACTGTATTATTGGCATTATGCTCTCCATAATAGAGCATGTAAGTTCAAACTCTGTGACTTAGAAAATACAAATAACATGTATCTAAGCATCCATGCAGCACACAGTAGGTATACTGATGTACTGGTCTTAATAAGGAGAACGAGAAGGTAAAATATTTAGTTATGTACTTGGTGACCAATATTTGCTTATCCATGAGCTCGTTCTTTTCTCCGTTCCCCTGGAGACTCTCCCACTGTGACTGGTCTTTCACGCTTTGTCTTCTTCCTGGTTCCCAGACCCGTGTGGTTTTCTTGTAAAGTATCTTATTTAATCAGCAATAGAAAAATCGCTCCAGTTGGATCTATTTAATAGGTTTTAAATATCTCTCAAATACAGATACATTTTAAAAGTCTGTCTCAGAGCTAGAGAGATGACTTGGTGTTTAAGAGCACAGGCTGCTTTTCCAGAGGACCCAGGTTCAATTCCCAGGCCTGACATGGTGGCGTAAAACCAACTGTAATTCCGGTCCCAGGAATCTGAGTTTCTCTTCTAGCTTCCACGAGGTACACAGACATACACCTACTTATCCACATAGAAAATACAAACATTAAAAAATCCCCCTCTCAAATGTCTACCTCAACCATAAGAAAATAGCTTATCTTGGGAAAGGAACATATAAAAGATGAATCATTTCATTTAGCTTTCTTGAGACCCTGGTTAGAGGCTTGGATTGTATTGGCAGGTATATTTCTTAGGCTCATTTAATTACAGTTCAATAAAAATGATGTCTCTGACAACCTTCCAGACTGCTTGAATTACCTGGGCTCTGAGATCAAGGGGCTGATAAAGTAAAATGAGAAGTTTCCTAATTGCTTGGTAATTCCTCAAATCCACTCAAATAACCTGGAGCCACAGTTCTTGCTCCTAACAAAGCTTTCGGTCTGGAGCCACGAAGGCCTCGCACAGATGACGTTTTTGGTCATGCCATTTTATATATTCCCTAAGCACATGTACACGCTGTATCCGTACTCCAACACCTACCTTTTAAAAGATCTTTGTTCTGGGCTTTTCCAGGCAGTCAGCCAAAGTCAAAGAGAGTCCCTTCATTCTCTCCCAGAAATGATGTAATCTGGCCCCTGACCTACAGAAGGCTGACACTCTCCAGAAGGTTCTGGAATGGACTGTAGCCCAGGAGCTAGGATAGTATTTATGGTGGTGAGAGAAGACTAAACCCACTGGCCCAGGTCTGCTTGGAAATGCTTTGGTTGTCCACAGTTTTTGGCCACAAGACCACTGCCCTGGGGCTTGTGTCAAAGATAAGAAATCCAAAGGGGGTGCCCAGCCTTAATGTTCCCAGTGTACCCTTTTTACAATGGGGCCAAAGGGAAGAACAGCGATTATTGTGCAGCGCTAGGAAATTCCCAACTTGACAAAAGATGGCGCGCCCTTTGCAAAGTCAACTGAGTTAAAGGGAAAATATACAAATATTGGAAGTGAACTTGCCGGAGGTGTTGCCCCGCACACTGACGAAGTGGCTGGGATTGGCCCACCATGCCTGGGGCTCTGCGCTCTCTACTGCCAACGGTGGCTTTGGGTGCCAATCCTGGGGAAATCAGGAGAGGTGGGAGGCTGGTGCTGCAAGCTCTCATTGCTGAACTTAAGGAGAGCCCAAGCTGTGACGACCCCGGAAGAAACCGTGTAGGTTGCTATAATTTCTTCAAATAGACACAAATTTTAAAAACCACAATTTCTGATGCAATGTACAGTTTTGAAAGGATAGAAAGCCCCGAATGGTGGGTTAGGAATCACTGAAGGAAGTTAGATCAAGGATGTAGTTCCCCGTGCTTCATTAACACAGGAAACAGTCAAAATCTGAAGTACAGGACACCTATGGGGCGCTGAGCTAAAAGAACATTTCTAATGTCCCAAGCACTCTGCTAGCACTCGAAATGGTCAGTCCTCGCTGGAAGCCATTGGCCATTGTCACTAGAGATGGTGCTGGAGAAGCTCAAGTTCATTGGTTTTGAGCAGGATAAAAGTTGGTTTTCGACTTGTAGGTGTTAACGTTCTGGGATTTGAGGACAATACAGAGGAGATGTGAACATGGCTACTGGCACTGCAGTGTTTGGGAAAGAGAGGATGAACTTACATCTTAAAGATGTCCAGACTCATGTCTTAGGGAAAATATCCGAGAAGCCAATGTCGTCAACAATGTCATGTTTTTTAATAGGGAAAGGTGACAATGTTCAAATTGAGAAAAAGGATTCACGGCGTCACTGAGAGATTAGACATTGTGGGTAGTGAGTATGAACATGGAAAACACAATGAAGGGCAGGCTACACGTGCTGATGGAGGGGCTGTGCAGAAGGTTGGAGGGGCAAGTGTTGTGCAAATGAGTCAGGAAGCGTTGGTTGCCCTCAGTGCTACAGTGCACCTGCTGAGGAGCCATGCTAGGAGGGAGACTGCTCTTCCTAGAACGCTTCTGTGTATTCCAACCTTGGCCACATCCAAGCCTGCTAACGGAGATTAAAAAAATAGTGCAGAAATCACGAATACAGGGATCGAAATGTGTGCAGTGACTGTTGCTAAGGATTCGTGCACTGAAGGATCTTTGATAGCTGAGAAAATTCTGCAAAGTTCCCCGTTAGTCAGCTAGGGTGCCGAGGCTTGGAGATTTTGTCAACATGGTTAAAATGGGACTCACTGACCTAAAGAAGGTTGTGAGAACTGCCTGTCTCACTGGATGCTGCTGGGACGGCCTCTCTGTTAACTACAGAAGAGGATGAAGACACAGAGACTCCTGAGGAGAAGGACCCAGGGATGGGCACACTGGGTGGGAAGGGAGAAGGCATGGGAGGAGGCACAGTGAGTTCCTGGGATACAGCTTTATCATTACCAGGGAACGGACAAGATGCTCAAGGCAGGAATCAGAGGAATCGGGAGAAGAGAAAGCTGACTGCCGTTTAAGAGAATCCCAGTAGCACCAGTTGCTGGGTTTAGTTGTCAATATAAAGTGGTTTCCGGCTATGCTTTCTGATAAAGACATCTGTACACTTGTGATAGTGGGTGTAAGAGCCATGAACTGGCGTCCTGCTTCCCATGTAAGCCACTAAGGAATCTCTACCCCGCTCCATTACCATCAGGCCTTGCCCTCACCAGGCTTTCTGTGAAGAATTAAGAAGAACTGGATACAATTATGTGTTGACCTTCATGCAACAAAAAGTGAAAGTTCAAAAATGATTTCGTAGGCCTTAGCAAATATCAAACGTCATCCATTTTCGTTAACTTTTCAAGCATATTCTGTTGACTGTCTCACCTCTGAAGAGCACCTGAGCGGCAGACATACTCCTCCTTAGAGATAAGAAAGCTCAATCAGAGTGTACTTACAGTTCATGAACGCCAAGCTTCTCCACAAATAGGAAAACAGACTCAATTCAGTAACAGTCCCTGAGCCACATCTACCTAACACAGAACAAGCAAAGGTAAAAATACTGTATTATTCCTGTGATGTTACTGAGCGCACTCCAGGCTCTGGGCTCTGGAGGCACAAAGAGAAAACCCTGTCCTTGGGGCCTCAGGACTAGCTGCTGGACCACAGACAGGAAAAAGGCTACTGTGTGATTTCTCTTAACTTTGATTCAATGCAATGAGCCCTGTGGAGGAAACAGGAAGAAAGCATTACAACAGTGGCTCCCGCTCCTGGGTGGTGGCTCCTTTGGGGTCGAATGACTCTTTAATAGGGGTCACCTGAGACTATCTGGAAACACAGGTGTTTACATTACGATTCATAACAGGTAGCAGAATTACAGCTATGAAGTAGCAACAAAAAATACTTTTATGATTGGGGGTTACCACGGCATGAGGAACTGTATTCAAGGGTCTCGGTGTTAGGAATGTTGAGTACTACTACATTCAGAGGACACATAAAGGAAGAGCAAATGGTGCCCAGTGACTCGGGGAAGGCTCTGACCCCATAGCTAGCTGAAAAGCAGCCATTTCCTAAGGTGAGGCTGGTTTGGGAAGGATCTTATGAGCGAAGGTCCATGTGTCTGGAGAGGTCAAGGCGTTACTGCAGGATGCCATTTTGCTCTGGATCGGACGGTAGAAATGAAGGCAGGTGCTACAGTTAACTTTGTCAGCATGGCTAAACGGAGATGCCCAAGTGTGTGCTCCTCTGTGTGAATCCCTGATGCTGTTTATGGAGATGAATAGATCCCCCAGGGCTCTGACCCAAGGAACAGACTCATTCCTTGGCAGACTCATCATCTGATGATGTCCTTCCTGGGAAGTGGCCAGATGTAGGAAGGGGAGCCTAGATGGAGTAAGTAGGTCATGGGAATGCGCTGCATCTTTCCCCGCTTCCTTCTGCTCCCCTTTATCTGCTTCCTAGGGCCATGATATCAACTGTTCTACCTCACCAAGCCCTCCCACCACCACGGACCGACACCGCTGGAACTGCAAGTCAGAGTAAACCTCTTCTGCTCTAAGTTGTTCCATCAGGCACTTCAGTGACAATGTTAAGGACCAGAGCAGGCTGGTCCAACGGTAAAGGAATTCCAGAGGAAATGGTCCTAAAATGATGCAGGATGTTATCTTACTTGGCTCTTCATTTACTAGCTATGGGGCGCCTCAGATTTTTTACTGAATGATTTAGAAGCAAACATTCATATTCACAGTTAGAAACGAAAGCTGTAGAGTTTATCTTGACTCATGAAATTAATAGAAAATGACATCTCCTGCCAAACATATGATTCTTTTTAAATTTTTTTCTTTTTCTTTTCTATTGATTGGACCACAGATTCTTAACACTGCTTATACGTATTTAGTCAGGAAAGGGAATTGTGAGCTGATCCTGATGGAATACTGAACCAAAGGATTTATAAGCACTGTAATGCCATAAAAATTGCCCTTTGTTTCAATAGAATCAGATTTTAAATGTGAATTAAAATGGCTTAAATTAAAAATGATACTAAATAACTATCTTCTACCTTTCCAAATTATTTATGATCTAATCAATTTAGGATTTATTTACACACACACACACCTTTTTTGAGACAAGGTCTTTTGGGTGTCCTCGAACTCAGGATCCTCCTGCCTCAGCCTCCTGTGTTAGGAATACAGGTCTATGCTACCATGCTCAACCCGTACTGTACTTTGAAAAGGCACACCCCCTAAAAGATGTAAATATACCGATTCATTAAATCATTGCAACAAAACAGCATATCAAAAAATACTAAATTAGCGCTAGCATTTATTTCTACTCTTCCAGCTCGATTTCTTTGTAAACCCGTAGTCAAGCGTCAAATACAAGACTACTATACTCTTCTTCAGTTAATCTCTCTTCGCTGGCTCTCCGCCCATACTCTCACGGCCCTTCAGTAGGGTCCCTGTGTTACGGGTAAAGGCAATGCATTATGGGTAAGAGGCGGAAGTAGTTAAAGAACAAGACAGGAAGAAGATGGCGCTCACAGACCCAGGAGAACAGACAGAAGGAAATAAAGAAAAGATAACAAGACAACAAAGGAGGAAAGACTTCAGGAGAGCAGGAGAACGTAGGAAAGCTCTTCTGGGGGACGGAGGAGGAGAGGGGTGGGTTACAAAAACGAAAAAGCGTAGGCCATAAAGGTAGGGCGAAGTCACCCATCAGACTTGCGTGGCTGAGGGGCTTCTAGAGTCCACTCATGCTTCGACCAAATTCCAGGCATCAGACTTCGGTCCTGGGCCAGTATGGGGCTAAAATGTCAGGGTCAAACCTATAAGCTGCTTGGTTATAGGATGCCCCATCCCTACATTCAACCCCTTTAATGTTCTAGCTATCATGAACCGAAACTTCTGTAAAATTTGCCCTAAGAGGCATCCACGAACTTCCTTCCCAGAGCCCCGAACCTAAGTCATCTCTGTGACCAAACAGAAATTCTTTGCATTCATTTTACTTTTGTGCTTGTAAATTCTGCGGAGTGGAAGACCGTCCAGTACAGGTAGAGCCCAACAGGATGCTTCACGCTCTCCTCTTTTCGCTGCGAATGGATCCAATTCAGTAATGCCAAGAAGCTTTGCACATCAGGCCGCAGTACGGATTTTCCCCCCCTTTGAAGTTTAGATGTTTCTGGCAGGAACCCACAGCACTCACAGACGCAGCTGATGTTCTCTTGGCTGCTGGCATTCAGAAGGCTGTCTGAATGGATGGCATGGCGCCTGCTGCCCACCCCCACTGGATGCCTCCAACAGCTCAGGTGCCAAGTAACCGGGAGCTGAGGCGAGCAAGCAGTCTGTGGGGCGCTTCAGGCTCTGTCTCCTAGACCAGGGCTCACCAGATGCCAGCAGAGCGGCACATAAGAATGCATTTTTCTTCTTTGCTTTGGTTACTCCGTCAGCTCCCTAGGATCGTACCAGAGGTGGAAAATACTGCCCAGACCCCATGAAATGATTCACAGGGCTCAGAGATCCCCTTCTGGGATGGAGCTAAAAGCTTCTAGTTGTCTAGAGACCTGTTTCTGAGCATTATGTATAAAGCAAGGGTCATAAACTCAGCCCCCTTTGGAGGCCAGCCCCCTCATGGATGAGAGAGACAAGCAGGGTATGAAATAATGTGAGACAATGATGACTGTGGTTGGGGGTGCACTTGCCTCATCTAGCTCCAAGTGATGGCTGTTGTGTGACAGGCTTCATATCCAGTCGGAGTTCCTTTGCTTTGTTTTGTAAATGAGAACCCAGAAGTCTGGGGTGTAGTTGTTTATGACTTCCTGGCTTTAAGTGACCTTATTTGTAACTTAGTGGGACTTAACCCTACAGCTTCTCCCATTGGTTACCCCTGCACTGAAGATCTGGAATAGTCCCCACTCAGGCATCTGCTCTCCAGGCTTGGCTGAAATCTGATGACGACTCAATGGCCTCTTACCATAACTACAGCTTTGAATATGTACCATTGATGCGACCCACCAACCATTCAGCGCCAACCGAGGCCCCAAGGACACCTATGGTCCTGGTTAACTTTCCAATCCTCCATCTTTGGACAGAAGTGAGAAAGAAGAATCACCAGACCTCAGACCGACAACTCTATGACTCCTATCTCCTGCACAGAGGCCAACTTCCCCCATGTCCACACCTGCTTGATTGTCTCCTTCTTCCAAAGCAACTATCTTTGCCTCACCGAGCGGCTCTAAGCCTAGAGAAGTCTCCTGCACTAAAACAAACGCTGCTCCACTTGGTCAGTAGAACTCATGGTATTTGTTTTAGGTAAAGATGAGTTAAGTTCAGGCACTGCCCCCCACCCCCCAAGAGCTCAGGGGAAGGATCAAGCGACTGTTGTAATCAGACACCACACTTCCAGAAGAGTATTTTGCAAGCGTACTCAAGATGTTGGACAAAGCTAGTCAGATGGATAAAGGAGCTTTGCCAACAAGCTTGATGATCTGAGTTCAAGCCCCATGACCCACCCACATGGTGGAAGGAGAACCAGCCGTCCCAAGTTGTCCGCTGACCTCTACAAGCATGCCATATATGGTGTGTGTGTGTGTGTGTGTATACTCATCTGGGGAAACAAAGGCCATCTGGAGCATCACCAGATCAGAAAGGTTTGATAGCTATATGGAAGTTACGAATATGTACACATGAAACTTCCTTCAGAGTGAGCCGGACACCCCTAGTCTGAGAATGAATCTGGTAGAGAGAAGCTGACATGTTCGTTACTCGATCTGGAAGAGTGGCTGATGGCCTCCCTTAGTCTTTACACTCCTGTACCACCGCCATGTCCACTGGACAAACCTCTCCCTGTCTGACGCCTGTGTACATTCTTCTCTTATGCTATATATCTAAGGTAAAAGACAGAGACACTAAATCAAAACTATCTCTGTTGTTTCTCACATTCCCTCGTCACCTAATTAAAAGAAACCCCGGGAGCAAAATCCAGACATGGGAAGTAGTTTGTGGTATGTTTTTAAAAATAGAAAGAGATGTATTTTGTGGAGGGATAGGGAGGTGTGGGGGAAGGGTGTGCCTCAGCAGGCCCAAGCCCAGACATCCCTTCCTCCTGAGGGACCAGACACACGTGAAGGTATAGTACAGAAATAGAGTTTATTCAGGGCATAGGGTGGAGGGGAGTTAAGAGGGGAGTAGAGGCAGAGAGAGGGAGAGAGAAGTAAAAGAGAAGTGGAGAGGCCGAGGCCGGCCATGACCACGTGGAGGGGGGGGGGAGGGAATGGGGAGAGGTAAGGGATAAGAGATGCAAGGGAGAGAAGGGGAGTAAGAGAGAGAGGAGGGGCAAGCAGCCCCTTTTATAGTGGGCCAGGCCCGCCTGGCTGTTGCCAGGCAACTGTGGGGCGGGGCATACCTGGCTGTTGCCAGGTAACTGTGGGGTGGAGTTTAGACAGAATGCTAACAGCTTGGATTTCCGTGGCGGCTCACAGCTGAGAAAGCCTGGTTCGTCAGGAACGTGCTCCTAATTCTGTGAAGGCTTTTGTTTTCCCAGATAAACACAAGTGAAGGTTCCTGTGACCATAACTGGGATTTTCCTTTGAAAGCGCCAGTTTAAATTCCGAGTCCCACCTCGAGTAATTTAGATAATAACTAATTAAAATGTGATTGAAAACAATCTCATTAAGTTGCTATGAGGATTAAATTATGCTCTGCATGTGAAAAGTGCAAATGCAGAGTGTCCCATGGAAGTGTTCAGTAAGGAGACACACCGTTAGTAATATTACGTTATTATGTCTTGTGATCCTGAGGCAGCTTCATAGAGCTCCCAAGAACCCATACTTCTGAGTTTGAAAGCACCATCAATTTCATTTTGGGATGGTGTCACACCTGCTAAGATGCACTTTCATCTTCTCCATCATTCGTGTGAACACACTCATCGGACAAGATACAACTGTTCGCACGGTCTGATTACCTCCTGTGATTTAATAACAGGACTGGCTGTCTTAAGTTAATAATGATCTTAGATTGCCTAAAAAAAATAGGGTAGACATAAAAAGTAGGCACATACATTAAAAACAGAAAGGAATGGTAAAAACTGGGGTTTTTGTTTTCTGTTACTTCCTAGAGATCTTTATCTTCCTTTATCTTTTCGCTTTTGGTACTGGGGTTGAACCCCGGACCTTGCACACGCTAGGCAAGGGCTCTCTCGCAACTCTGTTCCTTTCCAATTATTTTCCTAGCAGGGCATGGTGGCATGGGCCTGTAATCCTGGCATTCCAGAGGCAAAGACAGGAGGTTTGGTTCAAGTTGAAGGCTTACCCAGTGAGCTTTATTTAGGCTAACCAAGAGGTCAGTGTGGCATGCTGCAATAAACAAGTAAACAACAAACAACAAAAACCAGGCACACATATACACGCATACAAGCATGCACCAGGCACATTAAATAAAGAAATAAGGCTTTTAAAAAATATCCGCCCAAATGCTCTTCTGATGTGCAAAGCCCTAGGTCACACCCATTGGCATTTCTAGCACCCATGAAGGTATTCACACAGCATGGCTCTGGTGTGGAACATCTGATTCCAGGTGCTACACCAGCAAGATTTCTCAAACACCAGTGTCGTCACTGGTCCCCACAGTCTCAATCTTTAACAGTCTCCAACCCGCAGGTCAACAGCCCTACGCTGCAGACAGGGAATGGTTCAACACCAACTGGTCAAAGGCTGCAGAGCATTATGAGACAGACGTCCCTTTCAGTCCATTTCTGCATGGCTCCGAAGCTGAAAGTTAGCAAGATTGTAGATTCTAAATCTGAAGATAGCTCTAAAGTCTTAATTTATCCAGGTCCTTGTTTTAGGAGTGAAGTAATTCGACTCAGGCGACTCAGGATCATCTGCTGTATCAAGGTATAGTTGAGCCTCCCAGGAGGTAAGACAGGCTAGACTATTATCATTTTTAACACAGAGCTAACCCTCAGCTATGAACTGTTAACAGGTCAAGTTTGCTGGAGGTCGAGTCAAAATAAACATGCCCATGAGCGACCCACAAATAGTCACTGGTGAGCTATTTCAGGGGGACAGTTTAAAGGGGAGACCTCAGTGTGAGCCTCAGGCCTCAATCTTCAGCACAAAAGAGGCTTCTGAAGCCCCTCCTCTCAGGCTTAGGGAAAGGACCCGCTGGAAATCAGTTCTCAAAGAGAGATTCCCAGCTTTGTCACTAAACACCTAAGTGAGTCTGGGTAAATATCAACTCCTCTCAAGAACTCTGTGTTCCTTCTTGAAGCAGGCACATAAAATACCCAAATGGTTGGGTCCCAGGAAGGTGTGAGCTTGTGAGGGATCCACACGGATGAATGCGTGAATCAGAGGGCTTGGGAAATTTCCATTTTCATTCATTGTAATAACTACAGTAGTGTTCACCAAGGGCCGAATCTGGGTGAGAACTAACAAGTCCGAACCTCGGCTATAAGAACTTCTCTCGGACCAATCCTCAGAGGAAGGTGAGTGCTTCTATTATCTTCCTGTTTGACAGATCAGTAAGCTGAGGAAAAGACAGATGAAGAACTTTCCCGTGGTCACTGGATGAGCAGGTGAGGCCAGGTTCTGAGGTCAGGCAGGCTGAATCCAGCCCATGTGGGTTATTTTTGGTTTTTTCCCCAGATGAAAAAGAGGCTTTCAGAGCCCTTAGCTTTCCACTTTCTCAGTACTAACAGCATCTGTTACAGACCCCTGCAGGGAAAAATTAATACCAGGATACAATGTATTCCCTCAGCAAGTTCTGCTGTCTCCAGCCGTGTGATTTCCTTTGTGAAACAAACAATAGGAAAATAACCTTGCCACTTGCTATTCTCACAAACCTGTTGAATAGGAAAAACCCAATTTTATCTATTTCAGCGGTGCTATAATTAGATATATCAGGTGACTCCATGAAAAATTCTAAATGGAATAAACAATAACGATTTTAAAAAGCAAACAAACAAAAACAAAAAACAAAAAAAGAAGTTCTCATTAAACTTTCCTCCAACGGTCCCTGAAAATTAAACCTCACTTTTATCAAAGTGACCATTGCAAACAAACATTCAGCTATGAGAAAAGCTTAAGAGGAAGGAGAACCTGGAAGTAAAATTCCAAGGTACGCACTATTCACACTTCAAGTTTGTGCCTAGGCTGGCTGGGGTGGGCACAGCTGTAACCAACACACATCGGAGAAGCAAGGGGCTCCGAAGTGCAGTGTGAAGACCAGCATGGTCTACATGAGACTGCCTCAAAACCCAAACAGCCTGGCCCAGTGGTACCTGTCCTTAATCCTAGCACTTGGGAGCCAGAGGCAGATGGGTCTCTGAGTTCAAGGCCAGCCTGGTCTGCAGAGCCAGTAAGGGCAAACAAACAAAAGTTAAAAAGCCCAATAATATAAATTAAAAAAAAAAACAACTCATTAACCTACTAAACAACTTCCTTTGCTCCCAGCTCTTTGTCTTAAATTATCAATTTCTGTAGAGTTAAGTAGCATATATTCTAGGCTGTGGCTATTGGTGAATATATGCCTCTCGATTGATTTTATTATCTTCAAAAGGCATGCCCCAACTGTAGATGAGTACCCTCAGAAAGCAAGCAGCCACCACCAGTTCCTAAGTCAAGAATGTAGACCACAGACAGAATTTGAAATTTTCTATCAGGTACAAGGCGGGTAAAAGAAACAGAGCACATAGGGTGTTAGTAACATATGTTTAAGTCCACATATTAAAATACACCCATTTTAAAAGATACAACTTAAAAGCATTTTGTTTCTGTTTGTTTTTATAATTTCACATATAAATTCTTCAGAGTATGTTTTTCCCCGACAGTACATTGGCTTGGTCCAGCCACCTTTTCAAGTCCAGGACAGTACACATTCTAGCAGCTGTCATACTGGACAGCGTGTCTCTGTCAAGTACTCTGAAAGGCTAATGAGACTAAAATTAGCCAGTTGCTTCCCCTCGCCCAGAAGAGAAGTCACAAATGGCTGATGTGCTGGAAGAGAGACAAGTTTATAAAATCTCTTCAGAGTGCAACTTAGTGACAGTTCGGATTAGGGCGTTTGTTTTAAAGGGAAATCATGTAGTCTGTAAAGCAGTCTTCTCTATTACTGTGTCATGTGTCATGGTATTGTGATAGGACACGCAGTGGAGGATGTGTTTATTTTGGCTCATGGTTTAAGGAGACAAGAGTCCATCATGGAGGAAAAGACACCAGGGGCCAAAACATGAGGACTTTTTTTTTACAATGTAAATGTTGTAGGAAGTTGGTCCCATCATGTAGGCATTATGGAAAACTTCTATTAGGTGCTCAAAAATGTTGAAGGAGGCTCTAGGGCGGCCTGATCTCCAGATGTTGCTGTTTTTTAATTCCGTCACCTCAGTATCAAGGCATACCCATTGGGGGTTGGGAGTTTTGAAAGGCAAATGGCTTGGAAATTTCATGGTCGGAAATTAAATCCGATGGATTCCTTAAGCCTATCTTTGATCTCAAAGAACTAAGTTCAAATACCACCTTTGCATCTTTACTAGCTTTGTGACCTTGAAACTATTTAACTCTCTAATCACGGGCTTCCTGGTCTTTAAAGGAAAGACTAATGCATATCAATAGAGTAGATGAAGGGCTTTGAATGATGTCCCATTTCACACTGAACACTACGTACTCGATAAAGGGAATTATCACTAACTGAAAACCTTGTCTGGGAGAATTGTAATTGGGAAAGCACAGGTTGAATATGAATAAATTTAATAAGGCTAAGTCGCTTAATTAAAAAAAAAAAAAAACAAACCAAAACCCACACAATTAGGGATTTCAACTCTGGGAAGAAGCAGATCAGTTTCCTCATAATGTAATGATAACCTCATGGCGTGGGTTTCAGATAAATGCCAGCTGAACAGGATCTCTGGAATTTCTACTCTACCTGTCAATGATCCACTGGGCTCCACTACAGAGGAACAGAATAAACCTCACCCCAATTTTAATCACCTGTCCGGGCTTCAAGGGTGAAAGCACAACGAGTCCTCAACTTATGAACAAGTGGTATCGCTGAAACCCCGAAGGAATATACATGTTGCAAACTGGACTGGGGAAATTCGAATTTAATTTTCGAGTAACAAATACAGAAATGTATTTCTCTGGAAACCAAACAAAACAAAACAAAACAAAAGGCAAAAAACCCCCCTGAGTATCTGTCTCTGGGGAGAAGGGGGACCAGCCGCAGGATTGGTAGAGATGGTATTTAGTTCCCTGGCAAAGATTCGATCAAACAGATTGCATCACACGGAATTCTGGATCATGTGACTGACGTTAAGAGCATCTTCTGGAAGGAAAAGCCACCCTGCCCTGGAACTGATAACTTGGAAGACGGTCCAACTCACATGTGCTGTGCTTATAGGTACCTTCCTGAGTCAAGATATAAGAGATGAAGATCATCCAACTGTGGCCAGTGCTTAGGGGGGCTGAGAGGATTTTATGAGTGGTCGCACCAGTGAGGACACAGGAAAAGAAGCTGAAGCTTAAAATAAGAGACTATTAACTGTCCACACAATGCTAGTTAGGCCTATTGTGAGGTTCGGTGTAGACCTTTACGAGCACATAGAAGTCCACAGTTGATCTTTCTAAGTGGTGTCTGGAGTAGTGGTTCTCAACCTTTGGGTTTCGGGGTGGGGGGGGGGTGGGGCTAATGACCTTTACAGGGGATGCATATCAGATATTATGATATAGTAGCGGAATTACACTCATGAAGTAGCAACAAAAATAATTTTATAATTGGGGGCTCACCACAGCCTGAGGAACTGAACTAGAGGGTCGCAGCATTAGGAAGGTTGAGAGCCACTGGTGCAGAGAGAGCAGGTGAACAGTTTGAGCTGCAGGATCCTAAAGTGGCACGGTTTGGACTATCGGTCTCTTACTTGCAGAGTCTAACTACCAAAGGGCAGCAAATTAAATGCCAATTTTCACTATCCACACACAGCATTTTATGACAGCCTCTTCTGGACGCTTCTTCACCTTATTAAACACACAGCTAGGCTGCCTGTAAAGTCAAGTCATTCAACAAGGGTATCCATCATAGTTAATGGCCGCTGTGAAAACCTGCCTGAACAGCCTAAGGGACAATTTTGTAATTAGGAGCAAGTGTGGAATGGCCTTCTAGTGGGAAGACTCTCATAACCCAGGTCTTCTGGGAGAGTGAAGGAAGGGGGGGGGGGAATCACACCAGACAGCTAAACACATCTATGCAGGGAGGTGACACAAAACACAGGGGGCAAGCAGAGACTCTCTGCCTCCCCCTCACAGCTACGGAGAAGGAATCTGGAAGCCAAAACAATACTACTGGGTGCAATGTTATCTCCTCTGAGCTGACCCAGCTTAACCACTAAGAATGTTCTGAACTATGCCAGTAATATTCTAGAAAACAACATTATATCTCTGTACTCTTCATCCCCGTGCCGTTCTGGTATAAATTTAGAGCCAAAGAAGCGGCACATATCAAAGATCTCAAATAGGCCCTCAGAGACTCTGTATCTCTGAGACCACCATCCCATTGCTGCGGACATGAAGCATCCTTGGGTCTGGGTGGCATCTAACCTTTGACCTCTTGCTGTTGCCCAAGCCCTGATGCCCAATGAGGCAAAAAGGACTCCGGTGCAGGTCTGAGCAAGAACTCATTCCTGGAGAGGTTTATTTTATTTTCAAACACCTTTCATCTCGTTCAAGATTAAACCATACAGAGGGGGAGACAAAAAGCAAGTCTTCCCAGAATAAATTGGTGAGAGGAAAAAGAACACACCAAGAAAGACAAGCAGACGGGAGCTCCGGGCCTGCCTCTCTTCACCCGTATGTTTTATCTCATGCCCATATGCTCACTGACAGTTCCCATGTGGGCTTTCTCTTACTGTATGAGGCTGGGGAGGGGTGAGGGCATGTACAGACACGTACCCACTCCATATCTCTAAAAGTTGATGCAAACGCGGAGAATCCGGGAGCTTGGGAGATAGGGTACCTAAGGTCACTTATGAGGTCCTGTTATAGGCACAGCTATGGCTCTGTGGTCCAGCTGTGGGCATCTGCCAGAGGCCTGACCATGAGTGACAGATCTGCAAGGGTGTGTGCAGAGGGGTTTAGTATAGAAGCTATCACTGACTCCATCAGTGGCCAGGGCCCTCACTTGGACCAGCTAGCTGATGACAAGGATGGAAACCCATGCATGGTTCATTAACCTCAACGATGCCTGGATGTGCCAAAGCACTGGGCTTCCCAATGTTCACAGCAGTGTAAGTCTTCAGAACCAAGCCATGAAAATAATTTGGTTGGTTTCCTACCAACCAAGGAATATATAATTAAAATGTGGGATATCTATTTAATAGGATATTGTTTTGGGAGTTAAAAGAAAGGCAGTACACACCACGTCATGGTTGGAACTTGAGACCGTGCTGGTGGACAGAACCACAATTGTGTCTGTTAGCGATGAGGGCAGAAAGCAGAGAAAACGAGGTTAGACCTGGCGACTGCTGACGGGCGTGACCTTCCATAGGAAGCTGTGGTGACACGTTCCACATCTGAGGGGATGTTTGCACAACTCTGAGTCCATTAAACACCACTGCAGTTTTGTGACTTTATATTTTTACGAGTGCATATTAATCCTATAAAAAACATTAACATGTTAAATGGTTGGAAACATGCCCCCAAGGTCCATAGGTTAAAAGTTCGGTGGCCATTGGGTGGTGATATTCCTAGGACCTAGGGGCAGGAAGACAGGTCACTATGAATGTGCACTCACAGAGATATTGGAAGCCTAGACCTTTTTCCTCTCTGTTTGCCCCTCACCACAGTGAGCAACTTCTCTGGTTCTGCTCCTGCCACAATGGAGTGTACCAACTGAATACCAACAGGAATGGGGTCAAGAAACCATGCCCTGAAACCTCCAAAACTCTTAGACAAAATAAATTTTGCCTTACGAGTCGATTGTTTCGGGTATTTTGACATGGAAACATAAAGGTAACAGAATTGCATACTGGATGTAGTAAAGTATAGCCTATACATTATATATACCCCAAAAGAAGTTTTATAAAACCTGTGCTAAGATTCTCCAGAGACGAGTTTACCCTGGCAATTACAGGCAGAACCCCTTCATATTTTTGGTATATTAACAAATAAAGTTATATAATTGCATGACCTCAGCAGTTGGGGAGCAGAGGCATGTAGATCAGTACTTCAGGCCAGCCTTGACTACATGGCTAGTTTGAATCCTGAGGTTAGCCTGAACAACATGAGATCCTGTCTCAAAGGGAAAAACAAACAAGAATGAATATTTAAAAACCAAATTTTCCCAGCCAGGCATGCTGGACATGTCTCTAAACCCAGTATGGGGGTGGGGGGAGCAGGAGAATTGCTGTCCTTTGGAGTCCAGCCTGGGCTACATAGTAAGTCCCAGGACAGCCTGGGCTACGGAATAAGAATCTGTCTTTCTAAAAGAAAAAACGGCCATCCATGGGGCTTCCTGGTAAAAGACACTTGCTGCCTGTCTACCCAAGTCCATGAGTAGATGCAGAGAGCCAGCTGCTGCCAAGTTGTTCTCCGACCTTCACACAGATGCTGTGGTGTACGCATGTGTGTGTAGCCACACTCAAAGTAAAAACATAAATATAACATATATAAAATATACTAGCATACAATTCCCATTTCTCTCCTAATGTATCTCTTGTGTGTGTTTTTCCCGGGAACTGAAATTTTCCACAGCCTTGGATACTTGTAACCTCATACTTGTATGATTTCTAACATTAGCATCTTTGAAAACCAGATGTAAGGAGAGTCCTGCCTAGTGCCTACATAACTGTCTACAACTTGTCCTGTATACTGTGACAAATGACATAATGTTTGGTCTATGGAGATCTATAACTATCACGCTAGAAATTTTCCCTCTACGATCTTCTTAGTTGGAACAGTGTCTTAGTCACTGTCTTATTGCTGTGAAGAGACACCATGGCTGAGGTAACCCACAAAGGAAAGTGTTTAACTGGGGGGGGGGGGGGGGGGGGGGGTTGCTTGCAGTTTCAGAGAGTGAGTCCATGACCATTATGGTGGGGGCATGATGGAAGTTGTGCACGCATGGTGCTGGAGCAGTAACTAAGAGCTACATCCTGGTGCATTTAGACACTGGGCCTGACAGGTTTTGAAACCTCAAAGCCCACCCCTAGTGACACACCTCCTCCAAGGAAGCCACACCTCCTAATCCTTCCTAAACAGTTCCATCAACTGGGAACCAAGCATTCAAATCTATGAACCTGTGAGAGTCATTCTCATCTGAAACACCGCAGAGTGCTTCCGTATGACTTGCCCACTTTCTGCAATCTCTAGAACGCCTCTGTTGAAGCTGCAGTGGGTAGAAATCAATAGGCACACCACCTCTCCCTAAAGTCTGAGCTCACGGAGGACAAGGGCTACCTCCCCATCATCTGTACGCCTTCCACATGGTATCTGACACACTTTAGAGAGGCATGGATGTGTTTCTGCCATTCATGGATGAGGGAGGCATGACCTGCAGTAATGAGAAAGTGATTGGGCCTGCAAAGTATGGAACCTTAAGTGACCATCCCTAAAGTGCAAAAGAGTTGGAGGTTAGATTGTTTCTTGGGTGCTTTGCTTTCAGAAATGGTAAATCTGAATTTCAAGGGCAGGTGGCGTTTAGCCAAAATAAAAACAATGCATTCTAAGGAACTTCAACTGACAACCCAACTTATCTTAACCCTTGCTTCCTGTCTGTGCGTCACGCTCCTCGGTGCCATGAGGTTTGCCTAATGCCTAGTAGATAGTGTATGGCCAACAAGAACTTGTTGAATAAACAAATTCATGATGAAGAATGGGTTTGAGCCTAGTCAGCGGGAACCTCTGCATTTTCTGATGAATGCACATGTTCGTTATATTCTTCATTAAAGGTTCAACTGACTGCTTGCACTAAAGTTGTATTTAGCAAAGCAGGAAAGAGTCTTTCTCCGGCCCTTGCTCCCAAAGGGGTCATCACAAATACACAGGACACAGGGACCCTACCGTAAACCTGTGCCATCTAGGCAAGAAGCCACATCTACCTCAGCTACCCACCTAAGACAACAGTCACTCCGACCATTCTCTGCTGTTCACTGCCTTCTTCCAGACACATCAACACGCCAGAGCTGCTCTGATCTCAGGGCCTTTGCACTGGCTATTCCCAGGACATTCCAATAGCGTACTGTCTCCCTCCTGAACATTTCAGGTCAAACTCTGACTCCTCAATGAGGCCTTCTCCACTCTAACACTGTGATAGGAGTCGTATTTGTTTGGTTTGGTCACTGCTTTCACCCAGAGACTAGAACCAGCCACATATCAGGCGCTCATTAAATATTGGCCAAATATATTTTTATGAAGCATGTCAACCACTGAAGCATTCTGTTATCTGAGATTTCTAGTATATTTCCCAGTCTATAAATAAACATGACTACCAAAATCTCAGAGCTTGGGATGGATGAATGGGTGGCTCAGCGGTTGAGTGATTTCTGCTGTTGCAGAGGACCTGGGTTTGATTCCCATCACCTTTATCAGGCAGCTCAAAACCATGTGGAACTCTAGCTTGGGGGGACAAGGAGGGGGGATTTGACACCTCCAGCCTCAGGGACGCTGGCACTCAGGTGTACATATACACATACAGATACACGCACGTACCCATGATTAAAACGAAAAATGTGATCTCTAAAAAGTTAGCTTGAAAATGTGCAGAGCTCCACACGTTTGTGCCATTAGCAAACTGTCTTTGATGACTTCCCTTTCTTGCAGCCAAGGCTGCCTGAGGGAGTCATTGCCCTGTGCTATACAAATGGGCCAAACAGACATCAATGACTGGCCAGTTTTGCCCAACCAGCAGCTCATTCATAACAAATCCCGAAGCACACAGACGCCATTGGACGGGGCCTCTGTGAAGAGACCCAGAAGCTCTGCCATCTTCAGAGAGAACACACAGTTCTCTTGGGGGGAGTGATTTATAGTGAGCACTGTGTATCTTCAACTGTGTTTTAAATAAATGAGTGCAGGCGTCATAGTCATTCAACGAATGGATCTGCTATTGGCTTAAGAATGTTTTTCCTTATCCCCAAATCAAATCCACTATTTTAATTCAAATGTAGCTCATGCTTAGGCTTTTTTCTTTTTAATCTTCGAAAGAAAAAACACAGAAAATAAATAACTTCACACTATTCAGTGTAGCAGCTGAAGGGAAATCCGGCGCTCAACACCACCTACCCACCCTCTCACCAGACCTTATTTTATGTCTCAATGTGCTTACTTAAAGTTACACTTTAAGTTATTCAGAACGGTTTGTAATGGGTCTGAGAATTGGGTCTCATTAGTATGTAAGAAAATCCATATAGCTGGACCTAGCAGCACATATATGTAATTTCACTGCTCCAAAGCTGAGGCAGGGGGAGCAGGAGTTCAAGGTCAGACTAAGATACATAACAAGACCTTGTTTGGAGGAGGAAGGCAGGAAGGATGAAAAATGAAATGAGGTGATACACGTTAATTTACTTGATAGATTGTGTTGTACAGTCTAAGCAAATTTTTCTTTTCCAGTGTTCTGGTGTGGGCATTCAGGAGCTGGGGTGTACATGCACAGGATGGCATGTGTTAGAAATCAGCCTTGATGGCTCTTCCACCTTAGTAACTGAAGCAAGGCCTCTCAATCAAGCCCAGAGCTCACTGATATCACTGTCCTCACCAGCCATCTTGTTCTGGGGCTCCAGTCTCTACTTTCCTGGGCTGGAATTATAGGCAGGGTGCCATGCTTACCTGGGGTCTGGGGATTTGAACTCCAGTCAGGATACTTCAGTGGTAAATACTTTAACCACTGAGTTCTCTCCCTAGCCCCAGTATAAGCAATTGTACCTTCCCAGTTAAAACTTTTTTTAAATGAAAGAAAAAAAAATATAGAACTTTAATTAATTAGTGTGTGAGTGTGTGTATGTGTGTGAGTGTATGTGTGTGTGTGTGTGAGTGTGTGTGTGTTTGTGTGTGTGTGTGTGTGTATGAGTGTGTGTGTGTGTGCTGTGCACTAATGCTAGCACCTGCAGAGCACAGAAGAGGGCATCAGATCCCCTGGCGTGGGAGTTCAAGGCAGTTTCCAGTCACACAACGTGGATGCTGGGAACTGAATGTAGGCCGATGCAAAAGCACCAAGGGCTCATAACCTTTGACCCCTCTCTCCAACACGAAAGCATTTTTTAATGAATTATTTTAATTTCATAATCATCTGATTATGATCATAATCAGATCATAATCAAGTCTGTCTGTAAGGGGGCATCAGATTCCCTGGAACTGGAGTTACAGACAGTTGTGAGCTGCCATGTAGGTGCTGGGAATTGAACCCAGGTCCTCTAGAACAGCCAGTGCTCTTAAATACTGAGCCATTTCTCCAGCTCCACAAAAGCATTTTTCTTTTAATGTTAAAAAGAAGGGGGGGGGGGAAGAGAAGGAATTAATATTTGTAGACACTTCACGAGTCCAATCCACTTTTTCTTTGCTTACTTATTTACTCATTTTTATGGTCCTGAGGATTGAAAACCAGGTCTCACAGCTCATGGGCAAATGCATTACCTGAATCACTCTTAAAAGGATATTGAAGGCAGTTCCCACACATGTTTAAGATGTGAAAAAAAGCAAGAGTCCATGAGAAGAAAACAAGTTGCTCAAGTCCTAGAAACTAGGAAGCAGCACAGCTGGGCTCAAACTGGACCTGCAGGATCCAGAGTCTTCCATTAGATCCACTTATCTCTGTTAACCCTGAATGTTACTTTAAAAAATGTAACAAGAGAGTGATGGGGAATCCCATCAGAACTGGGCAAAGTGTCAAAGAAACTGACTCTGATATCTGTTTTACTAGAGATGAATAAAATTGTATCTTTTTCCTCCTACTGGATAGTAGAAAATTAAAAAAAAAAAAAAACTACTCTCACTCCATATTGAATGAAATAGGAAAGTGTTTTCTACAAAATTCTAGAAGAAACATTCGTATTGATAGATACAAAGCTGTGCCTTGGGAGGACAATAGGTCTGCAACATAGGAAAAAGCATCCCTAAGATGTCTTACAGAGCAAAAGAGAGTTGATACCTTACATGAAAACACAGACATAACTCAGAGGTGGAGAACTGGCTAAGCAGAATGACCCGAGTTCTGACCTAGCACCACATCTCACATTACATTTAGATGTATATAATTACATGTATACCGGTTTCATACATTCGGAGATTTTCAAGACTGGACTGTATAGCTCAGGGCTTAGCAGTAAGCCAATGATGGTGTCCTCAGTGTGTTCATAACGTCAGTGATGATATTACTGCTGGAAATGCTAATGGAAATTCAGTTGCGAGCTATTTTATAGCTACCGCCAGACAGCAGTGACTTTGCAAAGAAACCCTGGGTTCCCTTTTACTTAAGGTTATGTGCTCTCCGATGATAGAATCATGAACTTTCCATTTATTGAGGAACTAAACGAGAACCTTCACAAGAGACAACAGAGCTAAGCTTTTCTTCTATTCTTCTATTTCTATTTTCTTCTATTCTTTTCTTCTATTCTCTATGTGGATTTTTTTTTTTTTAAATCAAGGATCAGAAGGTGATAGGCAATGTTTGTCCACGTGGTCCCTTTTGACTCCTGATCCCTGTGGCAGACATCCACAGGTTTGAACGTACATATTTTCCACCCTCACGGTCACGCAATGCAAATTCTGCTTGTGGCCCACTGAACAGCTCACTCTGAAGCTAACTTCATTTGGGGCATCAAATGATACTTTGCATTCTCATTAGGGTAAGTCTGGTTCAGCGGGGCCATAGGAAGCAGAAGGGGGCTGGGAAGTCATAGTCAGGAAAACACAGGGCCTGAAACTGTCCTGACCTAGGACGATAAATCATGGATGCTAATGAGGTCACTTTCTGCCTTAGTCACAGGCTAGATGCTGCTCCGGCCCTACTCCTCACATGTGAAAAACCAGGTAAATCAAACACAACTGAGGAAAGGGAGGGAGGAGAGGCGGCGAGGGGCAGGCGGGAGAGCTACCAAATAAGTATCTTCTCAAGAGAGAAACATTGTTTCGAAGCTGTGGTTGCACAAGCTTCCCAGTTACTAAGTCTGAGCAGCAGATTCCCTCTTGCCCATCTCTTTCCAAGTAATAAATGTTAGCATTCTGTCTAAACTCCACCCCACAGTTACCTGGCAACAGCCAGGCGAGCCTGACCCACTAAAAAAGGGGCTGCTTGCCCCTCCCCTCTCTCTCTTGCCTCTTGCTCTCTCCCCCTCCCATTCCCTACCTCCCTCCACGTGCTCATGGCCAGCCTCTACTTCTCTACTCTCCCTCTCTCTGCCTCTACTCCCCTCTTAACTCCCCTCCCCATGCCCTGAATAAACTCTGTTCTATACTCTATGTCCTGGGGCTGGTCCCTCAGGGGGAAGGGATGCCTCTGCATGGAACGGCCGAGACACCCCTCCCCCACACCTCACCACGCCCCCATAGAGCATATTCTCATCTCTCTTTATCTTTTTATAAACACATCAATAAGAGACTTTAAATCATAAAACTAGTAGCATGCTGAGAAACTAAAGTGTCTGTAGTGTTAATGTCAATCTTAATCCCACCAACATAAGTATTCTGAAAGTTAGGTTAGAAAGAAGGAATGACAAAAAAATAGAGTCAGTAGCCAGGGAAGAGGAAGCTTTCTTAGAAAAAAAAAATTATGTTTTTGGGTTTTTGAGGCAGCGTTTTTTGCTAAGTAGCCTAGGCTGGCCTAGAACTCCTGCATCCTCCTGATGTCTACCTCTTAAATGCTGGGATTACAGATGGGAGAACTACATCAAGTTTAGAAAATTCTTTTCCTCTTAATTTTAAGGATTTTTTTGTTTTGTTTTTGGTTTTTTGTTTTTTGTAAGCTATACAACTGCTAATCTCTTTTACAAAAATAATTTATTTATCCTTATTTTATATATATTGGTGTTTTGCCTGTATGTATGCCTGTGTGAGGGTATCAGATCCCCTAGAACAGGAAATAAACAATTGTGAGCTGCCACGTGGGTGCTGGGAATCGAACTCAGGACCTCTGGAAGAGCAACCGATGCTCTTAACCACTGAGCCATGCCTCCAACCCCTTCTTATTCTCTGTTGTTGCAAATTATCATCAAGAACGCTATCCAAATTTTGGTAACCATTAGTTTTTCCAGATCTACAATTTCTGGAATACATTCTGAATCCAATACCCAAGGGAATGAAGTCACTAGACCAGCTAGTCATAAATGTTACAGTCTGGTCTACTCGTAAACATGAATAAAAACACCTACTGTGTGTTAATCCAATCGGAAACCAAATAGAGTAAGAATTTGAGCCCTTTCAGTCCTCGGGCGCTCATGTAAGCAAAGCAACAAACAAAATGGTTGATTCACTACCAGGTTATGAGCTGAGTGCAGAGGCGGGGGCAAGCAGGGTACAGAAGCAAGCAGGATGTAGGACACCTGCGGTAGAAGGAAGAGATGCAGGGTGAGGGAAGGCAGGCTGCTCCTTTGAGGGGGGAGACATTACATAAGGAACATTCTGGAATGGACCGTTGTTTGCAATTATCAGCCTCAGTCAAGGCTTCCCTCTTATCTCAGATGTCCCTGCTGCCTAGTGGAATGTCAGCAGTTCTGCAGAGTGCTAAGACTTGGAGAGCTTTTATCACAGGGAAACTCACTTTGGTTAAGTTGGCATGCTCTGGGGTGAAGGGAGGTCAGGGGCAGACACAGAAAGAAGCAACCTTTGTAGAGACTTGATAAGGGTCTACCCAAAAGTCCTTGGGAGAGAATCAGAAGCAGGCCTTGTGCTGGTGACATGGCCACCTGTATATGGTGGATTGCACATGTCTGAATCCAAATAGTAGCCAAAGATAGATAGCCGACTCAATGCAAACCGTAAAAGGCTTGTGCTAGTTGGCCAATCCCTTAAAGTGGAAGAAGTTAGGAATTAAAAAAAAAAATCAGTATTAGTAGGGCAGTGGTGGCGCACGCCTTTAATCCCAGCACTCGGGAGGCAGAGGCAGGCGGATTTCTGAGTTCGAGGCCAGCCTGGTCTACAGAGTGAGTTCCAGGACAGCCAGGGCTACACAGAGAAACCCTGTCTCGAAAACCAAAAAATAAAATAAAATAAAATAAAATAAAAAAATCAGTATTAAGGTACAGGGAGGTGATAAAGAGCAGATCTCAGGGGATTAGGATTACGGGGGCGGGGAGGGGGGCATGGGGGATATCTATCTGGTTTCTTTTCTGCATATGTGAATATTTAAAGGTGTCTCTGACACTTGATGTTTCCCCAAAGGGTAAATGGGGCAGGCAGAAAGGAGAAGGGCTTACGAGGTTGAGAGTTTTTTATTTCTCTCCTCCTTTGAGAAGATATGTCTCTCTTTCAGTGAGTTTATTCACATTCTAGCCAGCTGCAAAACAGGGTCGAGAGCCAAGTCCCTCCTGCCAAAGTTCACTCTTCAACCCAGCGGCCCGAGGCCTGATAACCAGTTAAAATGCTCAACACAATCTCTGCCTCTGGGTGGGAAACAGAGGCGCCATTGTTCGGAGATACATGTTCAAGTGTAACTCGTCTAGAATTATGAAATTGAAAATAAGGGCGATTAGGTTCAACTAGTATCAGAGTGAAGGGAGCGTCTGTGTCAATGCAGACTCCTTTTATTCGCTCCCCCCCCCACACACCCAAAGAATATTTGGATTTCCCTTGGTAATGGTCAAGAGAGTAAATTGTCAGTAACCGTGACGACTCAGAAATTGAAAATGTATCTCAAAGCCATATGATTCCATAGGTTTGCCTGTTCCATTTCTAGACTGTGCACCGCTCTTTAAAAATCAAGGTATTTGGTATAAGGTTTCCCAGAAACGAATGGCTCAAAAATGAAAAGCCGGATCTAGCACGGATCTGAGACGTAAGGGACAATCAGAAAAGCAGAAGTAAGAAATGATCCTCTGCTCAAATCAAAGGCCTTTGCTCTTATCTGATAAGAAATATGTATTTGGGGAAACTGGGTAAGTTATGTTTATCTACTCATCCAACCCACACATGACAAAACCCCAGCCATCTATGGGACAGTTCAATCCTCATCTTCCCCCCCCCCCCCCCCCGCACTCTGATTCTGCTTCCTCTGGTCTTGTCCCTGCAGGGGCCCCTGTCCTGGAATATTTACTCCATTTCCTCTTGTGAGAAACAGGAAATATAAGAGGAGGAAGGAAAAAGAAAACATACACGTCCCAAAGTGGGAAAGCACAGATACAGGGAGGGGTGCACGCAGATTAGGCCCAGGTGCCATTTATCAATGGGATACCCACTGTCCATCCACATCACACAAGAGGCCACCCTCTAAGAGATGGCCAAGGATCAGATGTGGGCCTGTGGGAAACACTAATATCTGTCCACTGAGCCTTATTTGGAGGAAGTAAAGGGTCAGGGATAGACGCTGGGAGAAGAAAAACACCAAGATCAAAGGTGGAGGTTTTCCTCAGATCACAACAGGAAGGGAAGGAGACTAGGCTTAAAGACTCGGGAGAAGCCAGTCTAGATGACTGAGACCAGGGGAAGGGTGCTGACCCTGGGATCTAAAGGAGAAAATGGAACTCGGGTCTCCTTCATTGACGGCTTTGAATTAGTAGGACAAGGGAAACCAGGTGGTATTTTTCGGTTGAAAATATTCTTTATATTGCTGAAATCATGTCTGCAGAATAAATTACAAGACCCTAAGATCATTTCAATAAATGAAAAAAAAAAATCTTTTGACAAAACTCAATACAAAATCAGAGTAGTCAAGACTGGAAGGAAACTTCAGTGACCTTGCAATGGGCAGCAATGGAATATGTATAGCCAAGTCTCACGACAGAACGTTATCCTTGGGATTAGAACTGCTTATCACCTCTAGTCAGCAGTAAACCAGATGCCAGACCAACAAGCTAATTAAAAACTAATGAAATTAATTGTAAAGGACCTCAACTAGCTAAAAATATTGAAAAAAAAATACGAAGGATCATATGTTATCTATTACACGACTTATTATAAAGTCATACTAATTAATGAACTATGGTATCCTATGAAAATAAATATACAGGTGAAACAGAAAACAGTTAAGACACAGGCCCTGTCCTGTCCGTTTGTCCTTAATACAGCTTCAATAAATAAAGAAAGGTCTTTTAAACAAGCAGTTTGGGACAACATGTATCTGTGCCCTAAAAAAAAAAAAAAGCGAACCCTTAGTGAACCTCACAAATGAAAATTAACTGAAAAGTGGGTCACAGAACTAAATCTAAGAGCCGAAGTGTTAAAGCATTTTGGAAAATATAGGAGAGAAAAAAAAAAACAAACCCGGAATGACCTTGAGCAAGGATTGGCAAAGTGAGGCCGCACGGAGATGCTATTGCACAGTCACCCGACGGGCTAAGATGTTAAGGAGCCCAGACACTGGGGACTTCCGGTTGGGATGTGAAAATGCTACTGCTTTAAAAAATCTGGAAAAATCTAATAATGTTAAACCAGCTGAAATGACATAGCCGTTACACTCCCTGGCATCCGAAAGAAATTAGAGAGGCTTGCTACGTCACAGTGTGTACACAAGATGTCAATACACAGCGTGCACAGAAGATGTCTAATATAATCTTTATTCGTAATATTAAAAACTGCAAACAATCCTGTCAGATCGCAATAGGCCCACTAAGTGCCAGTCCATCACCCTACCCCGACTCATTCACATCCCTGACACTGATGATAACTACTGTATGGTCTCATTTTTTTTAAAAAAACAAAACAAAACAACAACAACAACAACAAAACCTCAGGAAATACAAACCAATATAGTGAAAGAAGGCAGATCAAAGGTTGCTTGGGAAGACAGGCCTGGGAAGTGTAAAGAAGAGGATTTCCAAAGGACATGACAGAATGTAGGAGCCTTCACACTAGAAGGGCTCAGAGGTGGACATGTGTCAGAACTTACCAGGTCGTATACTGTAAATAGGAATCATTTACTGTGGGCCAATCACTCTGTAAGAAAACTATACAAAAGGCAAGAACTGGCACATCTAAAGAGACATGACTAAGGCCAATGTTAGAGCAGTAACAAGTGCATCAGGATAAGCAAGAAATGGAACCTAGACCTTCCCCAGTGTGTTGATTGACTTTGCTGTTCATAATGAACCTGGATTTCAGAACACAACTCGGGGCAAAAGAACACAGCAGATATTTGTAGTCAAATATCCATCAAGGTGATTATAGCAAACAACAAGAACAAACAAAACACAAAAACAAAACAAATAAGCAAAACAACAAAACAAGCAATAACAACAAAACCAACCAACTAGACATGATCAATAACAAAAATTTTCTAAGAATAAAGGCACCAGGGAGAGAGTACCAGACAGAAAGTGACACCAGTGGATACCCAGGTCTCTTGCTCTGACACAAAGGTCCTCAATCCTACCAGCTGCCAGTGGTGTTGTCTGAAGGATCATCCCTCCTTAGAAACTTACCGGCTAAAGGGGACCCCTTCACCTAAGATTCTGCTCCCTGGCTATGGCCATTCCAGCCCCAATTTCCCTGTGACATCAACTCAATCTTCTTAGGATGTGTCAGTCCCAGAGGACTCCCTGATAAAATTCTAATTTTCCAAGGATTGAGACCTAACTTATCTCCCCAAGGTAACTTATTTTAGGAAACTGAATGTCCCTGGGAATAAAAACTTAATGATAACTACTGTATAGTCTCATTTTAAAAACAAAAAACAAAAACAAAAAACCCTCAGGAAATACAAACCGATATAGTGAAAGAAGACAGATCAAAGGTTGCTTGGACGGAAAGAACCGGCTTCCTTGAGTTGAGCATAGCAATGAACTGTTGTTATTAGGACTGATAAACAGTAACAGCCAAGGCCACAAAATCAGTGTGTGCATCATGAGGGTGTATTCTGCAATGCTTACCTTCCACTCTTCCTTCAGTAGTAATGAGTATAAAATGACAGTTTTGAGACCTGAAAAGTAGAGGGGATGGGATGGGGGTGGGGGTGGGGTTCCCTGGAACTCTGCAGGAAGTCATCTTTTCTGTCCAGATGACTGGGTTTTACAAGAAGAGGACCGATGGTTTCTCCATGTCACCTAACAGAGAGGACAGGAGGCAGAAGACAATAACGAGGTTTTGTTCCCCGGATAAGGTGACTGTAGGATAGGGATACATGGAGGAGCTGGGAAGGTACGCCACTGCTCAGTCACCCAGCATGAGTCTAGATTCCTGCCTGGTGTCGAATATAATCTCCTATGTCTAGAGGTTTTCTGCGTTTTGTTTGTTTGTTTTGTTTTTTGTTTTGTTTTTTTTTTTTTTAAATCAGAGTGATTGAATTTTTGTTCAAACTCTGGATGTGGTTATTTCTTTTGCACACAACCAAAGGCAGCTACCGACTGTCAGTGTCTGTCTTATTGCACGTTTGTGAGTTCTGCTGGCCACTGTGTCTAGAGAAGCATCCCATCTGTTCCTGGGGTCCAACTCCCTCCAGCAGGGGCAAAAGGCATAGGGTAGACACAAGACCCTGGCTCTTAATACAGAAATAAACTGTGCTCCAGTCTCAGACCACACAGTAAACCCTAAGGCCCAATGGGATGGTGTCTAAAGATGAGGCCCCATGGGGATCTCTCACTCCTTCTTCATATGAGGCAGGAAGCAGAGGTTCATTTATGAGTCAGAAGGATGAGTTCATCAGCCAAGTTCTTCATCTTGGACTATCTACTTTCCTGTTGTTGATAAGCTACCTGGTCTCTGGTGGCTTGTTATGGAAGTCCAAAGCCCCAGTTTTGCTACTTACAGCCAAGAAAGAGTCTCATCTTACAGTTTTCTGTACCTCTGATGTCACAATCGTAGAAGGCAATGACAAAGTTGTGAGACTCTGTGGCCGTGAATCTTCCCAACATACGGTTTGCTGTTATAAATGAAAAACAGAAAATGCTTGATACTCTGTCTTCCTAATGAGCTGAGCTCAACCCCAGGACCTGACATATACCAAAGAGCCTCACATCTCTGTGTTCTGTAAGTCCCCTGAGCTGACATCTTCACTGCACGGTATTTGGAAGCTGTTAGAATGCATCTGAAATGCAAACATTTCCCAGACCCTCTCCTTGCAGCTCTGCATGCCAATGACACACTGTTAAAAAAAAAAAAAAAAAATCACCTGAGTGATTCATAGTCACGGTGCCACTGCACACAGTCATCCCTTAGGCCATTAGAAACCTACATTTCTGAAGCCTTCAGAAAGCAGCTGTATTCAAGACCTTTGACTGTTCCCATCTCCTATCAGCTGTTCCTCCAGGCAGGTGAAATACAGCATAGCTTAAAGTGTAGTTATGCTAAGTCCTTGGCATGGCGTCTTGTTCACTGGTATACACTACTCAGCTGGCTCTGAATGCTAAACTCAAAGGATCCTCCTGTCTTAGCCTTGAACACCTTAGTCTATGGCGTGGACCAGTGTGTCCAGTGCTCAGTGTACGTTCCTGCTGAGAAAGGATTGCTGTAGTTTACTGTAAAATGAAAGCCATTGCCCAGTATTGTGCTGTGTGGACAAAACCATCTAGACATTGAGCCCTAAGAGAAAAGCAGTTGTTCCTTCTGGTTCACTAACATGGGCTCTTCCATCAGATAATGGATGACAGACAGGTCACTGTTCTCCTTCTGAACCTTCAAGAGGTAAATCTGGGACCCGGGTAGTAACCACACCTAGCCTAGATTTTCTGTTAGACAGGTCCTTGTATGCTTTGAAAGCTCCTTTTTCTTTTTTGTATTAAAAAACAAACAAACAAAAAACCCTCTCTTAGAAACTAGTCGAAATAACTTTTTTATGTATTCACTGAATTAAACGAAACCATCCACTTAGTGAACAATTTGTATAAAACACAGCACTAATAAAAATTACCAGATGAACGAAAGAATGAAGGTGAGGATGCTATTCGGCACCCGGACCTGAGAAGGAATTGATTGGAAAAGCAAGTGCAGCCGCGCTAGGCGTCATTTTTTGAAACAAGGACCAGAAGTGATTCTGGTTGTGGATATTTTCAGGTTTTGGAAGATCTGCATAAAGCTCATAAAATCTCTAGGGGACAGGACCCAAGTCTGACCGTGAAATTCAATTATTTTTCATATAGGCCTCAGACATATAACGGAAGCAATTTAAAGAGTATTTTTAGTATATTTGTATTTTGACTGTGATCCATCATGTGAGGTTAGGTGTGGAATTTTCCATGTTGATACCCTAATGATGTTACACACACACACACACACACACACACTCACTTTCACACACACATACTCACACACTGTCACACACATTCATACACACACATACACAAACACACACACCCCACACACAAACATACTCACTCCACACAATACACACACACATACACTCCCATACACACACACTCACTCACACACACACATACACACACTCACTCACACATACACACTCACACACTCACACACACATAAACACACATATACACACACACTCACTCACACATACACACACACACTCACACATAAACACACACATGCATACACACTCTCACACACGGAACACTTTGGATTTCATATTAGAGATGCTTACCCTTTAGTGGAGAGGAAAGGAAAGGGGCCAGGCTCAGAGATGTCAAATCCACAACTCTGCACCGCCAGCTCAGTCTGTGGCAGGTGTCAGCCAAACTGAATGCACTCACTCCTTCATGCTGGCCGGCACAGCTTGTAGACAACCATGACACTCACCACCAAGTGCAAAGAATTCCGGTAGAGCCCAGGCTAGTTGGGCCAGCCAGAGAATCATTGTAGCTCAACTGAGACCAAAGGAGGAGATCAGAGCAGCCATTCTCTTGGAGACAGTGGGTGACAGCCACAGGGAAAAAAAGCTACCTAACCTAACAGACTCTTACCAAGGCTTCCAAATGCTTTCATGTGGCTTGCATTAACAGGCAACAGATACAATTTTAGTTCCCATTGCGCTCGCTCGCTCTCTCTCTCTCTCTCTCTATCACACACACACAGTGCATTTGGCTAATTTGTCTACATGGAGAGTCTACCTATAAGCTGTACTGTATATGACTATTATCTGACACATCCTTTCTCTGTTATTCAAGGACTACAACCCTGTGTTTTTCTTTGCATGCACATGTCAGCAGGGTGACTTCTAGAAATTACAGGGACGCCCATATGCAATCTTGTAACCGAGCTGCTTTCAGATCCCCTTACTTTAGCTCAGGTAAACAGGGTGGAGAGGGAGCATCTTCCAGGTTGGGGGGGTCATTGATGGACGTGCAGGATTTGAGGGTCTTCACTTGCAGAGGTCCCCAAGGTTGCTATGACCATGTACTTCTCATTCTGTACTCCAATAGGCTCAACTCTGATTCCCAAACCTGTATTGCAGACAGGTTAATGCAGCAAATGTGTGTGTGTGTGTGTGTGTGTGTGTGTGTGTGTGTCTGTGTGTTGGGGAGTGCCACCAAAGAAAGGTCACACAATAGCTAAAAATTCATAGCCGGAGAAAGGGGTTCTATTCAATTGATGCATGTCAGGCATCGTGACAGCGTGAACAGGGTTAACTTAATTTAGCCAAATTTAAGACTCCAGGCAAGAGAATGCTGGGAAAACACTGGAGTGGCTTTCCAGCCATCCACAGCCCAATCACACCGAGAGCAGGGGCTATGCATCCACCGCTGTTATAATCCAGGCTCTACAGAGAGAGGGCTTCCTGAAGATGGGGACACCTTATCGTGAAAAGGACAGCTTTGGTGAAATCTAGATAAAATGCTAAAACAACATGCTAATGACTGTGTGAGAGAGAACCGCACAAACATCAGGCCCAGTGCATTTAGTTTATTGATTGATCATGGATCTACTGATTCTCAGACGTTCCCCAGATACCTTTTGGATGAGCTGATGTCAGGGCTGATGGACCCCAATGACAATCGAGAAAGCCCTGTTACTAGCCAGGTCCCCCTTTAAAAAGGGTAATTAGTTTTTTTTACGGGTTTTGTTGTTGTTGTTGTTGTTGTTGTTGTTGGGTTTTTTTTGGAATGCTGGCAAGAGCAGTTGCCACCCTCTCAACCCCCCCCCCCCCCCCCCCCCCCCCCCCCCCCCGGGACAAAAAGACAAAGGATTAGAGTTCATCTTGACAGGTTTACTTAACTGCAAAGTGCAAGTGGTAAGGGTTCATTTAATGTGTATTTATCAGTCATTTGGTCCACGTTGAACATCTTCTTCAGTATCATGAACTTGTCTTTTGTAGGCCAGCCATGTTCTGTGACTCCAAAATGTCACTTCCATTCAGAGGCCATTAAGCACCTGACATCCAGGAAAGAGAGTTGCAGCCTGTACCCAGGGTAAGGTCAGGAAGGAAGGTACAACCACAGCAGGGATGATGGGTCTGGGCAGCTCTTCAGGTAGCCGCCATTCTCCAGATCCTGGGCATCCATAATTCCCACTGTGAGGCAAAGTGCCTCCGTCTATGATAACACTGGACTGTGCAAAACAAAAGCAGGCACAATTTCCCTAAACACTGTTTTTAAGCCGATGGTGTAGTTAGTGGTCTGCTGAACACAGAATACAATTAAGAACAATTAGCCATTTAGTGGCTTAGACACAGACAGCCTGGCTTTTGGCCTATGCTTTAAACAATGACAACAAAAAGGCTACCAGGCAGAATCCTCAACCATCCTCCAACTAAAGGAAGTATAAAGTCTGCTTCCGATTTCCTGCATGCCCTCAATTCCGGGCAGCGACACCCAACCCGGCCCCTTTCTCTCCTGGCACAAACGTGCCTAGCTCATGGTCTCCTGTCCAGCTTTTCCATCTGGTTCAGCAGGGAAACAGATAAGCATCGATATGAGGAAGACAAGTTTGACAGGATGCTAGCTCAGGAGAAGCTGGAGGAAAGGCAAGAGGAAACACAAGGCTGGATTCCTAGTCAGAAAATCCCACATGCTCTAGAACCCACTACTTCTGGAGCGCAGACCAGAAGCTGCTGGTGGAAAATCTCACATTCAAAGTACATAAAATTATTTAAAATACTGTATGAGGTGACTTTCTGGTTGAGTATTATATGTGTATGTGAAACATGAGACAATCGCCTCATCGAAACTTAAGTCCCGTTTCTATGATATCCAACCTCTGAACATCCATAAACCTCACCACTTCATAGGAAGGAAGGCAAGCTTGGAGCCTTTACACTGCTGTAATGTCAGGCAGTTATAATTGTCTCTAACCACGAGAACGCTCGGGAGGAAGTGACGTAGGAGTAATTACCCACCCTCCTGAGAAACAACTCAACCTTTACTTTCTGGTCACTGTGGAGTATTTCTCAGACCAGCTTCCCTTTCACTGAGAGAAACAAGCCTTCAGTGGAAGGTAATAGTTAGGCAGCTCCAGGTGATCTGGGGTCTCTCAGCCTATGTCTAGGTCATTTTATGCTTTCTTCCTGGTCCTGTCTTCTCAAGCCTTTCACTGAACATCTCTGTTCTGTCCTATTTTATGGATCCTTGTATGCTTCCTTCAGCCCTTTTAGGGGCTCAATATGTTGGTGCGTATAGTCTATAATCCCAGCACTGGAGGCTGAGGCAGGAGGATCCTAAGTAAGGCCAGCCTGCAGCAAGACACTGTCTCAAATATATGAGAACTTACGTAGGCAAGCAAATTTTCTGAAATGAGGTAAATATAGAACTATTACCACACCAACGGACTTGCATGGTGTTAGGTGTGAACTGACTTCCTATTGCCACAGGAGGGTGGATGAGTTTAAAGATGGCTGGTGAGGTGGCTCAGCAGATACATGTGCCACATAAGCCTGGTGACCCGAGGTCAGTCCCTAGAACCCACTGTAATACGGAAAGAGAGAACTGACTCCACAAAGTCGCCTTCTGACCCTCATGTGTGTACCATGAAGTACACACGCCCCACATTAACAATTAGCTAATTGAAACATACCGTGCTAATTGGCGTGGTCCAACTAAGAGTATGCTTCCTCTTAAGTAACGATTCTTGACGGGCTAAGAGAAAACCAAATACACAGTTTTCATATCCCAAGAAAAGCATGCTGGGATTTGCTTCAGATAAAACAGAGAACATTAGCAAACCTTATGCCACTGAGGTACATTTTCACTCGAATTAAAGAGACTTCAGACAAAACTTGGAACAAAATCGTGATACCCAGAAAAAGGCGGCCATAAAGGTGAAACTTACTGTTTTGTTCTGTTTCTGCATAAATGACAGGCGAATTGATCCCACCTTCCAGCCACCCGACTGCTAAGGTGTACTTTTTAATAATAATAGAAGGAGGGACGGAGAGAGGAGACTGGGAAGGATATCAGTTCTCTTCCTTACCCAGTCCCATGAGGGGGTTAGGTCTGGGCTGGGAGGTCCCTTCTACACTGTAGAAAATACACATAGTCCTTGGCTCAGCAGAAGCAGGTGACAGAGGTGACAGGCAGGCACAACCAGACACCTCTTCCAGCCTGGGCGATTCTGTCCCAAACCAGGGTAGCATCTGCTCTTCCGCATCTGCAGGGGCTCTGAGGTCCTTGCATAATTTATGTGGCTTGAGAGAAGCACGATGTGAACTGGGTGAAAATGTGGACAAAGCACCTAGGCCAACACCGCCACCGCATCCCCACCCTGTCCTCCCCAAGCTCCGGGGGATGGCAGGCCTTTTACCCGGTTCTCCCACCTCAGCTCTGTGAGCTCCACTGTTCTAGGGCCTTTAGAAAGCCAAGCCTCTCACACCCCATGTCCAGGGGCTCCTCATGAACTCCCCTGAGGATTATCACACATGGCTAGTCCACACACATGGTGTGCTGATACTATATAAAATACTCAGCTTGTATCTTGGCTCATCTGGTAATTCTGTGCTCCCTGGCTACTACGTGGGAGATTGCTGGAAATTGCATGTTGGCCGGTGCTTCTAGAACCTATGTGTTTCCACCCTCTGTAAAAGGGGACTTTATGCCAAGAAAAAGTGAGGATTCCCAAAAGGAAGAATGATGTAGGTCTGCCTTTAGAATGCTCCCAAGTTATTAGTTATTAGTGAGAGGGTGAGAGCAATTGTAAGCGAGCTCCTGCGTGCTAAGCAACATAGCTACCCAGCTCATTAGGAAACATTAAGACTGTCTATTGCTGTCACGGAATCGTTCTCTGTATGCAGAGAATCAGAATGTCAGGATTTTCCTGTCTCAGTCCTAGGGGAGATGGGTCTTTGAAGAATGTATTAAACTATCCCAATTCAGCAACATTGTTTCAATTAACCCACCGGATGCGGCCCAGATGTCACAGGCAAGTTTGACTCCAACTAAGTAATTCATACAATAATATAGCATTAAATTTCATTTGGAGCAACAGATATGTCACGTTAGCTCTGTATATTTAAAAAAAAAACTGATTTACAATCTGTTTTTTTTAAATGAAATTATCTTCTGTGGTAGTTTATATATAAAATGAAATGTATACAGGTAACAGAATTTGTCAACAAAATAAATAGGCCAGTGAGATGGCCAAACAGGTAGAGTGGTTTGCCACCAAGCCTGACAGCCTGAGTTCAATACCCAGGATCCACATGGTGGAGAAAGAAAACTGCTGCTCATAGGCTGTCACTTGACTGACACATGCTATGTCACTCTTTCTCACATTCATAAAAACACTTAAAAATGATTTAAAAACCTTAAACCTTTCATTTTATTTAACTTTATGATGTTTTCAACATTACAGGGTTTCCCTCTGTGTAGAGTTCACACACACACACACACACACACACACACACACACCCCGGGTCTGACCTCTACTCTTTTAAAAGAACGATTGGATGTATCTGTTATATTTGTGTGTGCGGACACAGATGTGCCGTGGGCCATGGCGATCAGAGGATAATTTTCGGGAGTCAGTTCTCTCTTTCCACTATGAGACTCACGGAAGGTGTCACCTGCTAAGACAGACAACACGCTCTCAGCAGCTGTAACTCCACTCTTTGATCCACATTCCCTACCCTCCAGCCTGCAGTAGCCACCTAAGCCAATAAAGCAGTCATGTGAGCTACTAAGCACATTCTACTCATTCCTGAGTTGCTTTCCTTCCTCTTCTCCACTTTAGATCCCCAGCTCCGAGACTGTTACTTAGCCTGAGACGGGCATTTCATCCTGTTTATACCGAGCTACCCATGAGACAGTTGGCACTTGAAAACCCGGCTCTCGGGCCTTAGGCCAGTTGTATACTCTCTAACTTCAGCTCCATCTTCAGGGTATGGGAATACATTATATGAATCCCAATTGCTTCACAGGGGTGTAGCTCAGGTAAAAAGGCAATGCTGGGTATTCACATAATCACTGTTACTGTGAGGATACGTTCACCCCAATTCAAGCTGAGGAATTGGCTAAGTCGAGGGGAAGAAAGCACGGGAGATTGGGTGATGTCATTCACCCCCTCATTCTCTGGAAGGGCTAGCTCCTTCTAGATCCTTCCATCCCAGGTCTCATCCCCTCCTGTGCAGCCACTCAGAGCAGAATAATGTCCACAGATAACAGGTCATCTGGCACAGCGTCAGAGAAACTCCCCAGTTTTTGACATTAATGTTCAGATGGAACCTGCTAGCCATGATTATATCACAGACAAACTAAAAGCCAAATTTCCATGTAGAGATAATAGCACAACAGATGGGGTAAATATAACTGTAGGAATCACTACTCTTAGGTAAGTCCGTTCATAAAATTAAGTTGCGGCTGGGTGTGCATCTCTGTATTAGGGAACCCAGACAAACCAGAGTTCAAGCCCACAGAGCCGATAAACTCACCACAGCATCTATGCAAATCACTGCCTCTTCACTTCAAATCATGTTTTCAAAACATTGCATCAAGTTGCTATGGGAAATGCAGTGTAAATATTATAATAAAACCAGACAGCCCTCTATTAATTTATCTGCTTTTGAGTTTCAGATTTGAGGAGCAACAATGTTTTCTTTCTTTCTTTCTTTCTTTCTTTCTTTCTTTCTTTCTTTCTTTCTTTCTTTGTCTTCCCTTCTTTCTTATCGTGAGCCTAGCTAGCTAGCCTTTAGTGGCTGAGCCATCTCTCCAGCCCCAACAATGTTTTGTGAAACTAAGACACAATTCTATGAGGCAGACAACCCATACAGAAAACCTACTACCCAGACTCTTCATAGGACTTCGCGGGCTCATTATTATCTGATCAATATTTGCTTACTGAACATTCATGTGCCAGGTGCAAGGGACTGTGCAGTATACAAACCCAAGGACACAATCTACTCTCCTGTTCACAGGCTAGTGTAGAGCCAGGCGCACTGCCAGGAGGGCTTCTGGGGAAGTAAGAATCAGGAACTGGAGAGACACCTGCTACCCTTGTAGAGGACCCGAGCTCAGACGGCTGGCATCAACCTGTAGCTCCAACTCCAGAGGATCCCTTGTCGGCTGTAGTCTGCAGGCGCCCCCCACTCACATGTGCACCTTCCCACACATGGACACATACATATCCACACAATTAAAAATAAAACGAAATGGCCAGGCAGTGGTGGTGCACGCCTTTAATCCCAGCACTTGGGAGGCAGAGGCAGGCGGATTTCTGAGTTCGAGGCCAAGCTGGTCTACAGAGTGAGTTCCAGGACAGCCAGGGCTACACAGAGAAACCCTGTCTCGAAAAACAAAATAAATAAATTAAATAAATAAAACTAAATCCTTAAGAAAATAAAGGCCCTCACAACAATCTCCAGTGTCTAAGTACCTGGTTCTCTCAGCACCACCTGCCTGCCTTTCCGCTCTTCATCCCCATTGATTAAACAACAATAATTGTTTGTTTAAAGAATGGCAGTGGTGGAGCACACCTTTAATCCCAGCACTCAGGAGGCAGAGGCAGAAGGATCCCCTGTGAGTCGAGGTGAGCACAGTCTACAGAGCGAGTTTCAGAATAGCCAGGGCTACACAGAGAAACCCTGTCTCAAAAAATCCAACCAACCAACCAACCAACCAAATACAATGACAAACGATCATAAACTGAAAAACAAGGAATTCACATTAAAATAGCAGCGAAAGAGGGTGGTATGTGCCAGTAAGTTTAAATGCTGAGGAGTGTGGCTGAGTACTTGTTTTTATTTATAGGTCTGTGGTTGGAGGTATGTACATAGGCAGTATGTGTTAAAGAACCTCAGTAGCTCAGATGATGATCACATCAGAAACCTTGGAACTTGTGTTCCATCCCATGGTTATAAGCCACCTACATGGAACCAAACACTTGTGCTCCCCAAGAGCAGTGAGTGCCCCTTCCCTCTGAGTCACTTCTCTTCCTGAGGCTCTGAAGACTGGGCCCATCTCCCACTCTGTGGCTTGCCTGGATTGGCAAATCCAGGTGACCTCTCTGTAAGTTTTACCTTTCCAAGTAATAACAGCCTGGCCAGGAATTAGCTCTTAATTCAATGACTGACTGCTGCCCACGTCAAGTCAACCAGGCTCCTATCAGAATGGAGGGGAAAACACAAAGGAGAACAAACACAGTCTTTAGGAAAACTAATTTAAAATTGTATTTATTCATCTCCATGCTAAGAGTCTGATGCTAAAGGAGCTGAGCTGAATATCTCCCAGTCATGTGTTCTTGGATGATCGTACATATCTGCTACAGATTTGAACTCAATTTAACTTTGCAAAAGGTCTGTCAAAAAAAAAAAACACTCCAATCTTTGGAGCAAAGTTTTTTTTTTTTGGCCAATCTAAAATAAATTTAAAAGTCCTAAAAATAAATCCCCATAGTACATGGCAGCTAGAATACTCCACACAAGCAATTGCTCTTCAGCTCGCTCTGGGGAGGACCCCTCCTAGTTGCTCTCTTGCTTCTAGAGAATTCTCTCCTGGGTAGGAGACATTATCCCAACTGTTTGGGGATTCTACCAGGGTACAGAGGTGAAAGTCTGTTATATTAGCCCTTGGGAGCTGGAGCAGGGGACCATGACTTTAAGCCAGGCTGAAGCCTGGACTCTAAAGAAAACTAAAATAGATGATGAATTTCACCCTAGATCACACATGGCAGGAGGAGACAACCGACTCTCCCAAGCTGGCATCCACACCTGCACAGGTAGACATGTTCCCTCTCACCCCTGCTGTGTGTGTGTGTGTGCGCATGTGTGTGTGCATGTATATATATGTGCATTTGTGTGTTTATGTGCATGTATGTGTGTGTGTTTGTTTAAATAAATAGAACAACAAAGCCACAGCCGAAGAGCACTCCCTGTTCGGCCTTACACTTGTAAACTATACACTCTAAACTCTGGCCTTGTGCATGCTGCATGCACTGTGTATAGCAGTCCCCTATGGATCAGCATCTCCCCACCCACCCCCGCCTCCAGAGTCCACATTTTGTGCCCTACGCTTTTCCTCTCTCCCAGAATTTACTTCCCATGTGCACCTAATAAAAATCTTACTTCTCATCCTCAGGTATAGCACACAGGATCTTCCTGCTCACATATTTACTTTTTCAGTGACCTGGAGACAGAGGCTGCGGTTAGCTGGCCTCAAGGACCCCGTGTGGTCTTGAGCTCCTGATTCTCTTGCCCCGACCTCCCAAGTGCTGGGATTTCAAATGTTCTATTATGTAAGAAAGGTATTCATGTTGGCTGCTCCCCAGTAAAGTGTCACTTCTGATTTTCCAGACTTGGGATTTTGGATTTATTCACATAGATAAGACCCATCATGCTTGGCATCGTGTCCTGTCTCTGTGAGTCACAACGACACAGCTGCTGAACAAAGAATAGTTCAGGTGACTTGAGCAGAAAAGTTCCCCAACTGATCATGTCTTGTTTGCAACATCCTATCACACTTCAACCATAGATAGGAATAGGCCTTTAAGAAATGTTTGTTATAGGAAGAGATAAAACAAAAGAAACTTTATCTCTTAACTGTACCTTGAAAATGTATTCAAACCCTGGGCACATTCATCGTAAGATAAAAAGAATTCCATTCATTGAGCAGTACTACTTTGATCATTACTGCGCCTTCTTCTGCTCAAAATATAAGCTAATGGATCCGTTTTATAGATGCCTAAACTGAGTCCCAGAGAAAAGAAGAAAAGTAAGAGGGATGCTCTGGTCTCAATTCATCTCTTCTGGGCCACTGGTGACAGAATTTTGAGGGAGCCAAGACAGCACACATGGGAATCATCCAATGAAAACCACAAAAATAAACCTCCCCACATGACTTCATTCTTCATGAGGGAATGCACTGTGGCAACAACTGAATACTTTCTTGACATGAATTGGGTTTCTTCTCACTGAAAAACAAAGGTGGTGAGGAGGTGGGTGTGTGCCGGCCATAAAGATAGATGCACTGGCGGAAGCATAAGCCACTAGCAAGCCACTATCAGTAAGGGGCACACAAGTATAAAGAAAGACATTCCAATAAAAAGCAGCAAACCACACATTTGTGCAAAGGCTCATCAGCCTACATCCATCTTCCAGTGTAAAAATAGCAATAGAAATAATAACCAAAAGTTTGACTGGTGCCATCTACGCCCTTTTTGTTCGTGACACACATGACAATCTTGCATTTTTCCTTTCTGACCTCCAAATGAATAAGATCATCTTTTCCACCAATGGAAGCCTAAACACTTCATCAAGTCTCTCAGCAAATGGGAGGCCCCTCTGGTTTCTCTCCTCCAAGACCCAGTTGCTGTAACCCACATCTACACATTAATCAAAGATCCTGTTCTTCCAGCACTGCTTGAACTTGTAACTATAGAGAGAAAAATGGCATCCGACACTTTGGAGCAGCAGGCTCAGGAGTCCTGGGGTCTACATGTTGTGTGTGTGTGTCCCATCTTTTAGAGTGTCTTTATCATCCCAGCTCTGAGCAGTGCTGTCCTCCCCTCCCCAACTCAAGTGCTTTAGGTCATTTATAATTCCCTCACATAAAAGAAAAGGATGATCTGAATAAAGAAGGGTGATCTGATGATCTGATTCCCCCCCACCCCCAACCCCATGCCTGAGCACTAGGGTGTCTTGTTAGCTCTCTTCGGAAAATAAAATGAACACCGACAATCCTGTGAGCACCCATTACTGAATTGGTTTTTTAAAATTTCCTCTGCAAAGGCTTCTGATGCTATTGGAAATGCAGGAATACATTCCACCTGCTGCAAAGTGCTATAATGATGACAACAGAGAAAATAATTATGATACCATACAGGACGATTTCTCAACAAAATGACAAAGGAGGGAGATACCCACTGTAAGAACTTTAAAGCCATCATTAAGATCCGAACCTGCTTCAGGCCAATCTCCTGGTGCTCAAAGACTGTTATTTACAAATTCTGTCCTGGAGATGCCTGCGTAGCAGGATGGGGGTGGGTGAGCTAGTGTCTTGAGGATCAGCCTGCTTTACTTTTAACTGATACAAATGTAACCCAAACAGACAAATGCGCGAGAGTCTCCCAACAGCTTTATATGAAGATTGCCGATTTCCTTTGCACTCAGCAGATGAGGAAACTGAAGCGGACACTTAGGCAATTTGCTGAGGATTCCAGAGACACAATTACCATTGGCATCTTTTTTCAAATCAGGTCTCTTCACTGAGGTGATAGTCAAGAGATAAATGCAGCTCCATAGAATGCCAACTTCAATGCTGGCGATTCTACAGTGAAAGCCACCACTCAAAACAATACTGAGATTTGTCCACATTATTCATTTATACGAGTGGGGTTCTAGAGTCTTCTGTCTGTCTGTTCTGTCTGGTCTATATGTCTCTCTCAGCTCTAGTCAGGCTAGTACAGATTTAACGAAATCGGTTTACCTTGCCAACCATTGATGTACGCTTACACTGGTTCTACTGTGGGGCTGTCCTGAAGAAGGCTGCTGCAGACAGTCCTGCTTAAGCTCTTTGGGGTGTGAATTTTCATCTCTCTTGTTTGAATGTAAGGAGAAGGTGCCGGCTGGATCGTAGAGAAGACACATATTTAACTCTTTATGAAAAGCCTACCACACAATTTTCTGAAGTGGTTTACTACTTTATAGCCCCTCTGTCTGCAGTGGATACCCTGAGACTGCCTTGTAGAAAGAACATGCTGCCTGCCGTATCCGTGGTAGATTCATAAGAAGGTAAAGTTTGAAATTTGTTAAAGACTGGCTGACCAGATGGAGTTGTGAAGACAACCCAAAGACTAAACAGCCACGGGTGCTGCAATAAAGATTCTATCGGGCTTTGTCGAACTCCTGAATCAGGCTTAACCCAGCTACTCTCGGAGGTGCCCAGTTCTCCAAAATGAGAGAAAAAGTAACCCACAAATGTGCTGTGGTGTTGGCGACACTACAGCACTGTAGCACAGCTCTGGCAAAGTACTATCTCCAAGACAGATACAGGCTCATCAAGGAGAAAGATTTTAAATGGATCTTACTAGATAGTAAGATTTTAAACCCAAGACACAGATGGAGAAAGAAGGTTTCCACTTCATGCAAGAGACAGAATGAGAATCAATGGACAGCCTGAGAAGTGGGACACAGTGCTTCAGGCCTGTAATGCTAGCACTCAGTACACCGAGGCAGGATTCAAGATTATCCTTGGCTACATTGTGACTCCAAGGCCAGCAAAAGCTACAAGAGACCCTGTCTTAAAATACAATGGGAGATAAACAAACAAACAAACAAACAAACTGAGAAGTGTGAAAGGCAGAAATATTAATTTATTTACTGGACCTGTGGCTGGGTTAAGGGAGACGAGAGTCAGACCCAAGGAATCTGCCTCTATCTGCCATCTCTGCCTATTGATTAGTTTGCCTGATAGCTTGCAAGAACACCACAGCTGCAAGGCCAGTCAGTAAATATTTACAAAGTACCTCATTTGGGCTAGCCAGGATCAGCACCAGACGTGAGTACTAAAGTAACAGATGCAGTGTTATCTTAGGGCTCAACTGCTGTGATAAAACGTCACAACCAAAAGTAACCTGGAGAGGAAAGGGTTTGTTTCATCTTAAAGCTTGGAATCCATCATCTAGGGAAGTTGGGTCAGGAACTCAAGCAGGGCAGAAACCTAAAGGCAGGAGCCTGGAGGAGTGCTGCTTACTAGCTTGCTCCTCATGGCTTGCTCAGTTTGTTTTCTTAAACATTTTAGGACCACCTGCCCAGGTCTGGCACTGCGCACCTGGGCTGGGCCCTCCCACATCAATTATCAGGCCAAAAAGAAAAAAAAGGGACCTGCAGATTTGCATATACAAGCCAATCCTATGAATGCATTTTCTCAATGAAGATTCTTGTGTCCCAGGTGGCTCTAGATTGTATAAAGTTGACATAAAAATTAGTCAGCAAAAGTATCTACTCTTGCAAAGCTTAGGGTTTCGCATGGATGTGCCACTGTTTACCAAGAGAAAATTCTAGAATAGGAATAAATGGGTAATCCCAAATCCCCTCAGCCACAGGGACAGAGCCTTGTGGGGAATTTCAGAAGATAATATTAACACAGATATAAAAAGAGCCATGTAAAAGAATTGTTCACCCTCATTGATGGATATTACTGTGATATGGGGTGTACTGAGAAGAATTTGAAGCACGGGTGGGAAGAGCGAGGAGACAGGATGAAGTTCTGGAAAGGCTGAGTTCATAAATACGTAATATGGCAGAAGGAATGACTTAAGAATTACTTAAACAAAACAAAACAAAACAAAACTCATCCTGAGGTCACAGGAAAACCAGGATTATGTCAGACCACTTACGTAAAATAAAAGGCTCAAGTCTCAGACTGGCAGCTCAGTCTCAGTAGAGACAAAACGGATCGGAATTCCCCCTGGACCGCTTGCAACTTGGGTGATGTTAACAAAAGAAAGACTCACTCTGAGCCTCACTTTCTAAGCTTGGGAGTTGGTATGATATGTGTATAAATACCCTGGTGATACAGGATAACAAAGTACACAGGCGGACAGACGGACGGACGGACAGACAGATGGACAGATGAACCCTTCATATTTTCTTCCTATTAAGAGAATATATTAGAAGGTTAGTTTTGGAACATCCAAAAAGTGTGGGTAACTGCTCCTACATGTATGAACAGAGAATCAAAGCCACCGGTCTGTTACCAAAGTACAGAAACACACATTCTAATCATTTTTAGAATATGCAATGAAATTGTAGATTTGGAAAAAAGGGCAAAGAGAAAATCACATCGTAACTTCAGCCAATCTGTGGTCCTCTTTAGGTCAAATTAATTTTTCACTTGCCAAAAAGGCCACCTCAGTGTGCGTGGAGGTCAGAGAACAACTCGCCAGGGATCGAGCTTGGGTTATCCGGCTCGCAAGCCAAGCACTTTTACTGCTGAGCTGTCCCATCTGCCCCGGAAAAGCTTCTTGAGTGACCTTAGAAAGGAAGGCACAGAGTTGCCTGTCACAAAAACTCTACCAGATAAAGAAGAAACAAGTGTATCCTTAGAAGAATGGCTGAGAAACACCCCCTGCCCTGCCCCCACCCATCTGGCAGAATAACAGAGAATGGGTGTTTCTCATGGAGGACTAAACTGATGACTGTGCCATAGAAAAAGGAGTCACACCTCCCATAGAAATGGTGGGGTGGCGTTCCACCTTTCCCACCTGTCTCTACTGGCTCACATTTATCCAGAGCTCGGGTAGATTTGTTCTTATGGAGAAAACAATAACCTGGAGCCCCTCAGCTGTCCCCATGGCTGTTACAGAGTCCTGCGGTGTGTCTGTCTCCTCCCCAGGCTGAGCATTTGAAACCTGGACCTGACGCATGACAGGTATATGCCTATCCAGGCAATGAAAGGAACTCCATCCCTGCACTGAGCTCTGTCTTTCTAAGTTGGGTATTCTAATATGCCAAGCTAGCTTTGGATCCTCTGTATAGCCCAGGCTAGGTTACAATCCTCCTGACCTCACTTAAGTAGCTGAGATTATAAGTGTGTGTCACTGTGTCCAAAAATACATTCAGTCTTTACTCCAGGAGACTTCTATAAAGCCTCTCCTAACCCTCAACTGGCTGCACCTGACCAAACATAATTTAGGAGGCAGGCAGATGTGTGTGTGTGTGTGTGTGTGTGTGTGTGTGTGTGTGTGTGTGTCTGTACTACCCCAAAGTAGAGACCTGTGCTGTACATCCGAGGCCAACTATGATCTAAGTCATAAAAACTCAGCACCAGTTTGAAGCTGGGTTCACCACTAGAGTGTGTCCCATAGAGGGAGCAAACACTGAGGGAAACTGCCATCACCAGACCTGCCTTATAAGGAATGTCTAAAGGAGTTTCATTCCGAAAGCAAAAGATAATTACTATCCTAAAAACATGATTTTCCTCACAGAAATAGAAAAACCCCTTAAACTTCATGGGGAACTGCAAAAGATCCTGAATAGCTACAGTAACGCCAGCAAAGATGACAAAGTGGCACCTCCTACCAAGAGTACTACAAAACTAAAGTCATCAAAACAAGATAGTAAGTGCCCTCCCCCATCCTTTTGAGAGGCTAGCTGCCTCTCAAAAACTTGTACAAGGGAACTTGAACATGAATATGCAAGAATGAAACCAGAGCCTACCTCTCAGTATGTACAAAAATAATCTCAAAGTGGGCCAAAGACCTACATGTAAGAGCCCAACCATGAAGCTGGTTAAAGATAACACAGAGGAAACCTTCCAGATGCTAGCAAGGGAACTAGACAGCAAGGACTTTTGTTAGTGACTCCAAATCACAGATAACCCTAGCCCTAGACTGACCAAAGAATCACATCTACCTGGGAAAGCGTCAAGTAAGAAGAGCAACTGACTGAAGTAAGCAGACAAACTACAGAATAGAGCAAGCTGGGAAGACTCCCCAACAAGGGCCCTAAATATCCCGAATAAGAGTGAGGAACTCAACCATCTTGGGAGCAAAACCCCATCCAATGTGCGAATGTGCAACCCATGGGAACACAGCTTTCTCCACTCCATGGATGACACAAACCAAAACCACAACGAACTGTCACCTCGTTTCCACACGGATGGTTCTTATCACAGGGACAAAGGGTAGAAGTGCTGGTGATGGGGGGCTGTCACGCACTGTCCTTGGCAGGGTTCAGTAGTACACCTTTATGCAAAGGTGTGGAAAGCCCCTAAAAGACTACGAGTAGAACTTTCATAGGATTAGGCAATTTCTCTGCTGGGTGTATAGTTGAATCTTCAATGTCCCCCCAGAGGCATACATTAAACCTACAGTTGGCAGCCCTTGGCACTAGATAGTGGAACCTTTAGGGGAGCTCACGGAAAGCAGACCCTTGAAGGAGTCATTAGAATGCCAGCATCTGCGTCTCTCCACTTGCTTCAGTAAAGCCCAACCAAGAGTCAAGGTACATATAGATAACCTAAGAAATCCTGCAGAAAACAGATAACCTAGCCATCCTGTTTGTCAGGTGTTTTTGCCCCCATGTTTGGTTCCTGTAGATTACACAAAAAATACAGTTTTTAAAATATTAACTTGCTGACCCGCATGGAAATTCCCCAAGCTTGCTGTATCCACAATAAATACCCTGCACCCCTAGACTAGAGGCTCTCAGTTCTGACCTGCTGCAGTGATGGTGAAGGACTTTGCTCGTGAGTTTGTAGCAAAGACCCTTATGTGTTTGCACTGGAATTGGCTCCATGGTGGTCTTTTGGGTCCCTGTGACTTGGGCATTAACACTTCCTGGCCAGCATGAAGTGGGCATCTCTGACCTACTGCACAGTCACTACCATGATGTTCATCCCCACCACAGGTGCCCAAGCAGAAGCCAACCAAGCATGGACGGTGATTCGGGCTTGGAGATCAGAAGCCAACATGAAAGCTTCCACTCTTCCTCCTCTGAAGTCGATTTACCTCAGGTCTTTGTCATGACTGAGGGAGACTGAATAACACATAGCACATACCCACAGAAAGAAATCACATTGAAGAGAAATCTGTACGTTCTTAGGTATATACTGCCAATCTTCGATGTGGAATAACCCATGATGTCTTGTGTGGGTCAAATAGGAAATTAAAGGTTGTACATATGATGTACATATGATGCAGTGTTATTTAGCCACAATAAAGAATGAAATCCTATTTGCCAATGCCATATGGATGCAACCGTGTTAAGAGAAATAAGTCAAGTGCAGATAGCCAAAACAATCTAAAACAAAAGGAAAAAATACTGGAGGGATTATCATTGTAGATCTTAAGATATATAGTATGGAGCAAGACAAACAGTATGGCACCGGCACAATCCAGGCACACAGATCAATGGAACAAAACTGAAAATCCAAACATGAGTCTAAGTAACTTCAACCACTTACTATTGGACATAGGTGCCAAAGACATAAGCTGGAGAGAAGAAAACATCTTCAACAAATGGTGCTTGGAGAACTTAGATATCCACATGTAGAAGAACAAAACTAGATCCATGGCTACCAGCTTACACAACACACACGCACGCACGCACACACTAATTCCAAATGGATCAAAGACCTCCCAGAGGAGGGAACCAACCATAGTCCTAACTAGCTATGACACCTATGAACCGTAACAGTGACCAGCATGACACACTGACCCTGAGCGTATAAGGGTGCAGTAGTGGCATGCACACCTTGATGGGAACCAACAGCTCTCTAATTGGACCTAAGATCACTCAACAGGAGGGAAACCATGCCTGGTGGTGGAAACTAAGCTAACTATGCATGGCCAGTTAACCACTGAGCTTGGAGAACCTACATCTACCACTTTATGAACTAACGTAATTCCTAACTATACTCTATTTTTTCTTAGCTAACTATACAGAGCTAGTGAACCATCGATCTTGGAGAACTTATAACTACCACTTTATAAACTAGCATAATTCCTAGCTACACTCCAAATATGTGTTCTATGTGTTCTTTTACCCACAATTAAGGGTAGTCCTCACCTTCATCAAGGAAACTTTTCTTTGTAACAAACTGAGACCATTACAGAAAACCATAACCAAGCAAAATGCAGAGTTGTGAAGCCCAGGAATGATGGAAACCTCTACAACATTCTCACATCTATGACTGTGAATGTCACGGAAGACAGGGTAGTTTGTGTATCCTAGAGACGTCAGAAATTACACCCATAAAGTCTCATCAACATGGCTGCCTAAACACGAGCTGAACAGGGACAAAGACAGTAGACAGGCTGAAGAAGAGGGAGGACCATGAGACCTCAAACAGACACGAAGAATTCTAGGCAGATAAAGAAAGCCGAGGGCAGAAGACATAGTCTTCCCTGAGGAAGAACACAGCAATTAGCTACCTGATACCAAATGGTCAGCCCTAAAAACATACACACAGGTAACACTGCACACACAGAGCACATTACACAAATGTGTGTGTGTGTGTGTGTGTGTGTGTGTGTGTAACAATTAATAAAAAAAGAGGCAGGGAATTTGAAGTCCAGTGAGGAGAGGCAGGAAGAGTATTATAATTAAACAAAAAAGAAGGAAGGAAGGAAGGAAGGAAATGATACAGTTTTCTATTGAGGCTATTGTTGGCCTCAAGAGACTGCTCCATAGTCAAGAGCACCTACTCCTCCTGCAGAGGACCCATGTTTGGTTTCCAGGGCTCATACCTTGCAGCCTAACATCCCAAGTTCAGTTCCCTTTAAATTCAGTCCCGGATGCCAGGTGGAAGGAACTGACCCCCACAAGTTCTCTTTTAGACTCCACATGACAGTGGCATGTCCCCCCCAACCCAGTACAACAAAACATGTAAAAATGGTTTTTATTAATTTATTTTATATATATGAGTGCTCTGCTTTCATGCACACCAGAAGAGGGAACCAGATTCTATTTCAGATGGTTGTGAGCCACTGTATGATTGCTGGGAACTGAACTCAGGACCTTTGAAAGATCAGCCAGTGCTCTTAACAGCTGAGCCATCTGTCCAGCCCTCGTAAAAAGATTTTTTTTTTTAAATGTTGATGTTTCTGAGAAAAATTTGTTCACACAATGCCTAAATTAAATGACCTACTAAAATATACAGCCATGAAATACCACGATGACAAAATGCTAATGGGTGATCTGTTTTGTGGTGTGTTTTATTCTTGAGCAAATGGAGTTGAAGTTGGGGGTCTTTTATAGGAACCCAATTTCCCTGCAACTCAGACTAAAAGAAAACTGATATACAGCCTAACAACTTCGAGTTATTAGAGAATTTCTATAACTCGGCCCTTTTCCTTCCTGTCTCCCTAACCTTCTACCCCCAGTCCATGCCCCATATAAGGTTTTGGTTTGGTTTGTTTAATTTTGAGACAAGTGTGAACTTACAGAAATCCTCCTGCCTCTGTCTGCTGAGTGCTGGGATTAAAGCCATGTTCCACCGTGCTGGTGTTTTTGATACTCTTAATTGGATAATATAATTGAAAAGTAGCATGGTTGTCAAAGCCCAAAGAGAGTGTCACAGCCCTGACATTTCCTGCGGTCATGTATCAAACGCTACAAATGACACAGGAAGTTACGTATCAGTTAACTAACAGTTTGATAAGGGTCAATGGTACAACTGGAGCCTCTTTTCAAGTGGCTGCCTAGTGAAATTAACAAAACGTTGAGGAATATCATGTAGACTTCGTTTTCCTTTTATGTGTATGGATGTTTTGTCTGCAGGTATGTCTGTGCTCCAAGAGCCTGCCTGGTGCCTGTGGATGTCAGGAGAGGGCATCAGATCTCCTGGGACTGGAGTTACAGATGGTTGTGACTTGCAGGGCGGGTGCTGGGAATCGAACCCAGGCCCTCTTGATGAACAGTGATCTTACCCACAGAGCCATCCCTCTAGCTTCCGTGCACACTTCTCGAATAAAATTAAGAAACTCGCTGGGCTGTGGTGGCGCATGCCTTTAATCCCAGCACTTGGGAGGCAGAGGCAGGCAGATTTCTGTGTCAGAGGCCAGCCTGGTCTACAGAGTGAGTTCCAGGACAGCCAGGGCTACACAGAGAAACCCTGTCTCGAAAAACCAAAAAAAAAAAGAAAGAAAGAAAGAAACTCATAGGATCTTACATAGCCTAATAAGAGGAAATTATCTTGATATCATGCAATAAGGGAATCTTTAAATGAGCATTTGGAGGCAGATGATTTTGATTACCGAGACAGAATAACACTGGCGATTAAATACTATGTTAATTAGGCAGCTATAATCTCAAGCTTTCTCTGTCGTGTAAAAGTTATATTTTCTTAAAAGGTTGGTTACAACCTCAGAACTAGTTCCTCATCCTAATTACAGCTTTAATTTTGAAAGTGCCAAATTAAAATACTAAAATATAAAGTAGTGTTGGATGCAGACCTGGGACAAGCAGCTGAGGTGCCTAGTGAACACACCAAGCAGAGCTGGCCTCCAGGTTCTCTCAGCATCCCCTGGCCCGCACCTGTTAGAAGGTATGGCTGGCGCACCCCACCCCACCCCGCCCCACCCCACCCCCTCCCTCTACCCTGAACTTTCCAGCCCAGGGGCTGTGCTTCCCTTCCCTACAAGCTTCTCCCTACACATTCAGGCATTTTGGCTTCTCTTTTCCACATTTCTCTCTCCCTTCCTGGGCTCTCTCTTTCGTTTCACACTGTCCCCCAAGTCCTGCACCCCGTCCCTCACTTCCCTCTCTCCAGATCCCATCTACCTATCAGCATGGTGATTTCCTTGGCCCCATTCCTTGGGACTGGTGAACCTGCCAAGAGCTGCCCCTAATAATCCTGCCTTTATATTTTTAATTCGGCTTGAATTGGTTTATTTCGTTGGCTGACTAGACTTTTAGAAGCTTTAAAAACTGAGGTTGTAAGCATGGAATACCATAAAGTACATGGATAAGATGATCATGGTCCGTTTTCTACCATCTATTAGTCAATGCCTACCTACCATTTATCTATCTAATATCTGTCATTTATTTATTATGTATTATCTATCGTCTATTTATGTATGTATCTATGTATGTATCTATGTGTCTATATCTATGTGTCTATCTGCCTATGTATCTATGTAACTATCATCTGTGTATCTATATATATCTCTTTATCAACGTATCTATGTATCTATTTATCTATCATCTAAAGAATAACTAAAGACGATCCTATGAGACAGGAGATCTCTACTTTCCCTCCTAGCTCATCTTCCTGCTCACCTCTCTGGTCACCATAGCTGTCTCACTGCTCTATGGACACCTCCAATGAGTCTCGGCCATTCTCCTCCAGTCAGATACAGTTACCTCTTCCATCTCATCCTTTTGTCTGCCTGAAATCACCTCAGAAGCTCTAGCTCATTAGTTACCGGGAAAAGCCAATAAAGTACATAGTTAGCACTGATCTTTCATCCAACAGATTGGATACAGAAGGTATTATACTACTAAGAGCTGGCGTCAAGTGGACCAGCTGGGATGCTTAGTCATGCATGGGTGGGAAGGTAAACCGGTACCACCCATTTGGAAAACAATACAATTGATAACCTCAAGGTGAACATTGATGTATCCAATGATCTAGCGATTCCACTCCCAGAAACGCTCCACTGAGGAGAAGCTCCCCAGCGCATGCCTAAAAACTTTACCAGTCCTATTCAGACAGCTAAGAACTGGAAATGATCCAAATACCCTGCAACAAGCCAAGGACTCAATTGACTTTTCATGTTCGCCCAACAGAACAGAATCCAGCTGTTACGATGAACTGACAGAGGTTCCATAGCAACATGGAAGGGTGATGCTATTTATTGTCAAAATCAAAGGCTTGGTGGCATGAGTTGTTTTTGTTTTGTTTTTTAGATTAAAAGCAAGAGAGAGAAGAAAAAGCTTAGGGAGCTGTCGCCCAAGGAGAAGGGCTGAACACAGTAAAGGCAGCAGAACGGGTCACACCTTAGATTACATGGTAGACACAGAGAAAGTATATTGTTATGCTTCATAGTTTAAACATATCTGCACTCTATAATAACTCAATAAGAAAGCCTAAAAGTAATAGTTGAATCAGTATGAGGAAATGTTACAGTCGTAGGTGAGTTTTAGGTTACTTTCCCCTTGAATATATAAAAATTACAGCACCTTTTCCAGGAATTCCATTTTCATTATAGCGTATATCAATCTGCGAAGTATGTACGGAAAAAAGCATCTGTCTTCCCTCCCCCTCGCCTTGTCTCTGTCATGCTGGCTTATTCATTTTCTTGTTTGTCTTGCCTCTCCGAGTAGAATATAAACTTCCAGCTGTGGTGGCTTGGACATTCTTGTCCACCACAAGTGTGCACAGGCCTCAAGCCTATGTGGTAAATACAATCGATCCTTAGGGATAAACAGACAGATGCTTGGTCCACCAGCCCAAACATGGCAATAGGACACGCCACGCTTACTCTACGGGATTCGCAGGTCACGAACCTTGACATTCAAATCAAGTCTCTACTCATTCTTCTTAACTTGAGTGAGTTACTTGATTGAATGTCTTTTCATCTATAAAACTAGGGAATGGAATGGCTGTTGTCATTAAGAAAGAATTTAACACTTTGTGCAGTAGTTTTTAGTTGTTGTTATTATTATTATACATTATTAATTATTATTATTTATTATACAATAATAACATAACCTCCCTCCAGTAAAAGATACCTGTACTTGGTGCCTTTGGACTATTTGAATTCTTCTAGCAGTTTCCCTCTGATCCATTTCTTCCACGCCCAGCTTTAAAACATAGAGCAATTTGGAACGCTATAGTTAGTTCTGTAGTTTGGTCAGATGTGTCAGGGAAGCCTCGGACCCACACTTTTCCCAGGAGGATGGCACAGTGCGATCTTGTGCTGTCCCTAGTTGGTGAACACCACAGACATGCATCTCAGTGGTTTCTCAAGGGTGAGGGCATATGTGAAGGAATTCCAGAAAGCACAACCTTAGGCCGAAGCAGGGTCTAAAATGGAGACTGTATTCAAATAAGAAACAGCATGTCTTTGGACTGCTGTATATTCAACCATAACACACACAAGCAAACAAAAAACCAAGAGGCACAACCCTCCATAAAAGACAACTTATTTAATTAGCAACAGAGTCTGAGGCTCTACTTTAAAAAAAAAGAAAAATTGCCAGCACAGCACCTGCCCTTACAAAGACTAATCTCTGTAGACTGGCTGCACCATGTTGATAAATAGCATGCTCACAACAGAAATCCTTCTCCCTGTGAACTGATCTGTTTATTCTCAACCCAGGACCCATACCAGAGACACTGGTATCCCTCCCTCCAGATGGAACACACTCTTGAGGAATTCTAGATACTTTGGAAAGATCTGTGTTTCTTCTTCTTAGCTCAGGCCCAGAGAACACTCTATAGAGATCCCAATAACTTGGGAGGACTCCAGATTAAGAATAATAATGACATATAAACAATGACATTGGCCATACAGTGATGCATATCTGGCAGAATTTATTCTAATACACACACCGATAGACAGATAGACAGACAGACAGATAGATGATAGAGATAAATGATACATAGATGACAGATGATAGATTAGATAGATGATAGACATGTGATAGATGATAGAGATAATAGATAGATGATAGATAAACAGATGTATATTTGTTGATTTAACTAATCTTCGGGGTAGGCACAAAGCTTGCAACATAACTAAGGTTTATGCAAGTGGGGACCCTGAAAGTGAGTATGTGACATCTAGCAAACCTAGCAGGGAAAGGTCACAACAGAAACCAGCAGTCTGACGACTAAATATCTAAACAGTCACAACTGAGAGAGTCAGGCGCTCCCAGTGGTCTGGCCTCCTAACTTTGGGCACCACCTTCTCCAATCTCAACAGCTATTCTCCAGAATTAACTAATCAGGAATAAGTGAGAAGGGGCAGGCCACAGAAGAGGCCATTACGGCTCATACCCCAGGCCTGGACTCCTCAAGTCCGGCGGACTGCACCAACTCCTAGGCATCTATCCAATCCACCTCTTTCCCATCAGCCTGTGCTCTCTGTTTCCTTCTCAGCTTTTCCTGTAGCCACAATTCCCTTGTAATTTTGTGATTCAGATACCTTCACATTCCCTTCTCTAGACCGGCTCAATGCTAACAGTTGGTATGCTCCCTACCCCGACGTAATTAATGGATAAATTCCTTAATTAATATTTTGTGGGGGAGGCACTTGTTGGAGGCCAAAGGAAGAACACTTTGTGGACTTGATTCTCCCACCTTTGTACGGGTTCTGGGGACGAAACGTGAGCCTCCAGTTTTTACCCAAACGCCTCTCCTGGCTTTGTCATCTTGCCAGCCCTGGTTCATTTTTAAATTCTATTTTATCCCTTGCCTCTTTGGCCACAGGGGCCATTTCTTTTCCCTGTCTCTGGCACAAAGCTGGTTAGGCTACTGTAAACAGCTGATCTACACTAACCAAGTAAATAAAGGAAATCTCTGTTGCTCATCGATGCTGTGATGCTGTGAGATCCCTCACCATCTACCTGGGAAAATGACCTTGAAGAGAGACAGCAGTATACAGAGAGAAAAGGAAGGCTTCCACTTTGGTGGCACTCTGTCTGAGGTCTAATGAAGGAATTATGAGAGAGCCCTTTCTGCCAGCTTGCTTCCAGCTCCAAGACCTGGCTGCATTATTGTCAATAAAACAACCACCGCTGCTACCACCTACGAGCAAGACCAGCTTTCTGTCCTGGGGCTTCTCCACTTCATTAATAGCCCAGCTTCTGAACAGCACTGGAAGGTTTACAAAGGCTGCTCGCAGGGTTCTGAACGGAGCTTCTGTGCAGAGAACACTTTTTCTCTTCAGGGCAAGCCCCACTTGGTTTTCCTTTATCTTCCTAATAACTGCTGCTTAAAAGGTTGGAGACATCAGAGGGAAGAGAGAAAGACGCATCTCAAGGTTGTTAATCAATATGGAAGGTCTCCGGGTATCTGCATGACCTCCGTGCTTTTCACCTCTGCACAGGTCTCCTTGGAGATGGTTGCTATGACCTCTTGATGTCTCCAGCTAAAACATCTTCAAAATGTGGATCACTGCTTTTATGCTCTTGTCTCCTCTGTTAGCTGCTTTTGCCTCACACAGTTGATTTCTCCATGAATGTAGATCAGTTTTAACATTTTAAAAATCAGGTTATTTTGCCTATAAACAGAATACATCAGGCAGTCCAGTACATTTGGAATACCACTTATATTTTTACATTGCCTGGTTCTCTGAAAGCAAGCCATTCAGATGGAAGTTGGTCCCGCCCACTTTCCCCCCTCAAAACCCTAATCTGCCCTAAAAGAAACTAAACTCGGACAGCAAAGACACCCAACCCTGCTGATTCGGTTCACGTGGCTCATGTAACAAGCTCTTGGTTAAAGAAGATGTAGAATTCAAATATGTTACAAAAGGGATCTCTTCCTAATGATGTAGATCTGGGGCATAATAAATAGTTTAACATAAAGAAGAGCAACATATATAGTAAATAAATTATATATTCCTATGAATCAGAAACCTGTAGAGTTTTTCTTTAGTGATTCTATTGGGGGGGGGGGAGCATCTTGGGGATGATTGCCAAAATTGAAACCTGTGAAGGAAGTATGCCTACAGTAGCACACATGGCACTGACAATTGATCATGGCATCGCTCTGGGCGACTGATGGCAGTATAAGTCAGAAGTAAATGGATGTGAACCTTATGTTGTTTTACCTAAGCTGGTGTTAAGGACTCGTGATTTTAGAAACAATTACATCTCTTATGTTCTGTTGTTGGACATGGGAGCTTATTCCTCTGTGCCTGTTCTAAACATTTCATTCAACTGGAAGGTAATGAATCAAGTGGGGTCACTAAATAAAGGATCGGATGGATAAACAGAATTCATTCATCTGTATGTTCAAGCTAAAGGCTTGTGCTGAGCATTCATGACATCCAGACACTAGTGTTGACCCTTGGGATCAAAAAGTGGTCAAGAGCTGATGTCAACAGCCCTCAAGGATATAGTAGGAAACAGAACCATGAACAGCACGAGGAAGCAGCCACTGAGACATAAGGTACAGCTGAGTCTTTACAAATGACAAATGATACCATGGTGTCAGTTTGATGAGACAACAGTGTCCTTATTCTGGAAACCAAAGTCAGGATAACTAAAAAATACTTCCCAAACAAACTCTGCCCTCATGGAGCCTACAGTCTAGAACAGGAGAGAGAGAAAGGGAGCAGGAAGCAAACAGTATTTCTCAAACTATGGCTGAAATAAAGGGTAAAGGCATAATACACAATCTCTCATAAAATTAGCCAGTCAAGTTGCTATAAAATTTCTAAATGCTTACCTTTAAAACTCATTTCACTGAGGATCTGCACTAATTTGGTTTTTATTATAAATCTTACACAAACTAGGTTCATTTGGGAAGAAGGAACCTCAACTGAGGAATTGCTGCCTTCAGATCAGCTTGTGGGTGTGTCTGTAGGAGATTATCTTGATTGATAATAGATGGGTCCACTGTGGGAGGAACCATTCCTAGGCAATCCCTGGGCTGCATAAGGAAGCTAACAAAGAGCCAACAAGTAAGCCTGGCTCCTCCATGGTTTCTGCTACAAGTTCCTGCCGTGGCTGATGGTGGACGGTAACATGTAAACTCAAAGAAACCCTTCCCCAAGTTGATTTGGTTATTGTGTTTCTCATAGCAACAAAGAAACAAACTAGACCAACCAGTTACATGCGTTGCAGTCAACAGACAAGTAGGACAGGGCTAAAATTCAAGTAAGTAGGTTATTGTCACAGAGGAGGACTCTTTCAGTGCACGAGGGAAAACCTATCACAAAAGTATACTCCAGGGTGGCAGGAACAGCATTCCAGGTAGATAACACGGAGGTAGCAACCGCAAGAATTTCCACACAGTTGCATCACGAGGGAAGAAAAACAGCAGATCAAGGAGAAGTAGCACCCAAGCCCTAATCCCTGCCCCAACCTGGTGAGACCTCATAGAGAACTAAAAAGGAGAAGCAGTTAATTCTCCTACAGGGTATTTAAGATAGTGTTACAAGCAACAACTGGAGAGCCTCTCGCTAGAGAATCTAATCCTTCTAGGTAGAGGCTCTGCCTCTTCTCAGAGCCCTCTGTTTACTTAATAACGGCCCCAGGGTGCAACTGGAAAGCTCGGTAAGCTATTTTGAGTATGTGTGCATGTGCACGCTCATATAGCTTTCATTATAGTACAGTGCTACAATTATATCATTCATTTACTGCAGTTGACTGTCCCAGGTTATAAAGGACACAGCCACCCACCTGCAGCTACATACAGCAGAGAGCAAAGCGTGCACACACACACACACACACACACACACACACACACACACACACACACGGTGTTCAGCAGCACCTGCTATCTTAAACATCTACTGGGGGACGAAGGCCCTGAAACATTTTCCCCCAGTTGAAGCAGACTGCCGGGCTCCCCTCTCCTTTCACTACAGTTTCATTCACCCGAGTATCCAAAAGCAGGATCCGGTGAACCTCTAATTCCCAGCCCAGCACATTACTCACTATCTCCCCAGCATGGTTTTAAATCTAAACAGGTATTACAGGTGCAGAAAATAGAGCTAATTATAGGCCTCCAGAGCAAAATGACAGGGGGACATCAATGGGGAAGACTGTGTTTCCTCTCCTGATCCTACCTTGGTTATCCCTAAAATTAGAAGCCAGTAGTTTAGGGTTATTGATAGACACTTCCTCTGAGGGAGGAAACCAGAATTAGACAGGACTGTTTAGGCAGGCTTCTAAAACATTTAGTGCTTCTTAGAAATATGATCAGCGAGATGCTTAAATATTTTAAAGTCTGAGATGGTTGTGGGGAGTTCACAGGCAGTGTGACTCCTGAGGGCTGCAGAGGAAGTCCTGAAAGCTCAGGAGGGGTGGGGGTGGGAGATAGTGACTTGGGCTGAAGAATGTCAAGGGTTGATCTTAACCAAGCAGCTGTAGAGTTGGCAGCAGCCACATCTAGTGACGTGTCTTGGGGGAGATCAGAGTAGGGTACGGAAGGCTGACAAAGCCACACCCTGGCACATTCGGGGCACATGCATTCCCAGGTTCCAGTGGACATGGCGGTTTTGAGGCTAAGGCTGCCGGCAGCTCAGCAAAAACATGACTTATGAAGAAAGTTCGTGATTATTAAGGTTTCCCTTTTCCTTTGACTTCATGTGTGTAGCTAAGTGTGCTTTCCGAGATGTAGTCAAGCACTTCCATACAGTCACTCCAGAGCTGTTAGGATGAAAGGGGGAGGGGCCCACCCTTAAACAGACAGGGAGGAATTCCTCCAAACGGCACTATCCATTAAACACAGAAGATACATTCACTTTTCTGAAACCTGTAGAGATTAAAAAACAGGAGGAACTGTGAGTCTGGCACTCAGGAACAGGGGGGGCTACAGACCTCTCCACCCATACTTGCTCCCACAGTGCTCCTTAACTGCTTCATTTTGCTTTGCTACCGTGTCTCACAAACACGGTAAAACAGAATGGGAAAAAAAATTCCCGCTAACCAACACATATCATGACATCACCAGTCACAATGCCAGTATTGCTCTTCTGGGAGATACAATCAAGCAGGAGATGCTAGCAAATTCAAGACGGGGAAGAGAGACTGGGAAAGGAATGGCTACCACGTTACCACTATCCATGCAGAGCTGGAGGACAGTCAGCTAAAGAAAATACCACAGGAGCGTATGTATCAGTGCCATACGGGAAATCAGGTTGGATTTGGAGCTTAAATCACACAAGTCAGTTAACCATTCAACCAATCCTTTATGAAACATCTATTGATTAAGTGCTATCACGTCTGCATACATGACATTCATCACTAAGCAAGAAAATGTCCTACAGTTGGCTCTTATGGAGGCGTTTTCTCAATTGAGGTTCCTTCCTCTCTGATTACTCTAGCTTGTGGTGAGTTGACACAAAACTAGCCAGTACAGGCTCCATCAGAATTCAAAACAGGGTATCATTAAGAAAGTGAAAAAAAAAAAAATACAGCCCAAAGATTGGGAGAAAATATCTAGGAAGGAATCTGTATCCAGGATTTCTCTTACAACTCAAAAATAAGTACAGATATATTAGCTTAAAATGGGCAAAATGATGATGATAATAGAAGTTTCCATGGAAGATACAGGTGACCAACGATCACATACAGTGATGAAATATGTCTACCAGAACCAGCCATCAAGGAAATGCCACACAGACATAATCAAAGGCCACTTCACACTCACGCAGAAGGCTAAATAGAAAGGCGCATTATAACAAGTGCTGGTGAGAATGCAGAGAAATCAGAACACACACCTGAGAACATGTAGATTGTGTGTGGACAAACTGTGTGGCAATCCTGAAAACCCGATGCAGAGTTACCATCTAAGTCAGAAGTTCTTCTTCGGCACATGTCATTGAGAGAACTGAAAAATGTCTCTGTATAGACGTTTGTACAAAAATGTCCATCAACTGGTAAATAAACAAAACGTGGTATCTGTATATGATGGGCTATCATTCAGCCATTAAAAAAAAAAAAGTGAAGCAAGCACTAATTCAGTATGCAACATGGATTGGACAGGAAGCAAAATGAGAGGAGCAAGCCAACCATAGGAGACCACAGGCACATGTTTCCATACAGAAAATGTCTAGCTTTGTGTATTTCCTTCCTGCCTGCCTGCCTGCCTGCGTGCGTGCCTGCCTGCCTTTCTTTTCTGGGTGCACAGGCTGTTGGCTTAGTAGACACTGTCAGTGTTTGTTTGCTTACTGTTCTTTCTGAATGCAAAGCTGCCAGCTCTCATTCCTCCCTGGCTCTGGTTAAATCTAATCTTTACAAAGATAGTATACTGCCCAGATGACTAGTCTCCACAAACACTAATTACTGCATTTCACTGCACTGCAGCTCCACCCTAGCCCGGGGGTGGGGGGGTGGGGGGTGGGGATGGGGAGATAGGGGAAGGTAGTCGGGGAGGGGGAGGCTTCCAAGGTATGCCAGAGGACCTGACTCTCAGCTAGCAACCCTAAGCTACCGAAGCTTAAGGTCTTCCTGTGTAGTTCTCATGTCTGCTTATTGCAACCATGCTGACCCCTTTCTGATGTGCTGACTCCATTGCTCTGTGAACTAGGAACTGACTTACTGACTTGGTAAACTTGCTGTTGGTGTAGAGCTGAGTGTAGGGAGGCAGGCAGTGAGTGAGTTGAGCCTCCCTCCCTCCCTGCTGTAAAACACAAGCTCTGTAGCACACTCCATGCTTTGTTGCTAGTCCTTCATTGCCTGTTAGAGAGGTAGATCACGTGACCTCTGCACTGGCATATTTCCTGCCCTGTGATCAGGAGTAAGACTCAGTAGAGTGCTTGTCCAGCATACACAAGGCCTTGGATGCAAGCCTTGACTCTCTATTATCTGGGCATGGTGCTGCATACCTGTAATCCCCACACTGGGGAGGCAGAAGCTGGAGAATCAGGAGCTAAGGCCATCCTCGGCTACATAGCAACCTTGAGCCTGCCTGAGCTACACAACACCTTATCTTGATGTTAGAGTGGGGGAGATCAAGAGAGAGATTGAGATCTTAGACATCAGATAACCTAGATGCTTTCTGTGACCAAAGCCGTCTCTGACAAATAACCACGATGATTTATTCTGTAATTGCATATGATATATCTCAGAAGTCTTTTAGATAGCCCTACATTAAGATACAAACAATATCAGATTTGTCACTAAAACTCAGGAGCATGGCCCAAAGCAGAATCTATATCTATTTCTTTCTAGGCACTATAACTAGTCCATAATTTGAATAATCTAATTGCATTCAAATATGCAGTTTCAAAAATTTCACTTGAAGTATTTTAAAGAGATTGTCAGTACTTTTTGCTTTAGCAGTGGCTGTCAATCTTCCTAATGCTATGACCTTTTAATACAGTTCCTTGAGTTGTGATAGACCCCAACCATAAAATTATCTTTGTTGCTATTCTGAAGAATCATAATGTAAATATCTGATAGGTAGGATATCTGACATACCATCCTATGAAAGGGTCACTAGACCCACAAAGATGTCATGACCCATAGGTTGAGAACCTTTTCCGTAGGGACAGGGTAGCAGAAGGCAGAGGTACAAAAGATGTGCCCTCTGTACCATAATGCCCAGATTTCAGATTTTGAGCACATGTCACCCAGGCAGATGACAAGCCAAATGACCAGGGCATCCCATACACAGTTAAACCCTCTGGAGCGGAAGGATATAGCCATATCCTTCAGCTAGCCATAGCCATTCCTAGATTCTGATTTCTATCATTAGTGTCTCATGACCTCCGAGACAATGTCTCAGTACCTGCCGTCATGTCCGCATTCCAACCAATAGGAAGGAGAGGGAGAGAGAAGAAAGTCAAAGAAGGAAGGACCCAGCCAACTCAAGGACACAGAGCAAGAGTTGCTTTTCTTGTTTCTATTCAAACCTGAGTTCCAAGATCCCCTACAACTGCCAAGGGAACCTGGGAAAAAGGGTCCAGAAAAAGACACGTTTCCAGCTACAACAGTGACTGGGAGTAGCAGTGCTGAAGGGAAAAGGCACATGGGTGTTGGTACATGAGCCCTGGCACAGCGGTTAATAGAAAATTCAGAACAGGAGTTATCTCTGGCAGGAAGGGCAGGAAAGTGCTCCTGGGGCATCTGATGTGTGGAAAGCATTTTGTGTGGCTAACCAGGTGATGTCAGCATGGGCTCGACTTCTACCCTGTCATTCCTAATATATTCGGCCCTGTGTGCACACATGCAAATCTGCACATATCCTCACACAGACAGGCACACGTATATGCACACCCACCATCAGACAGAAACCTGTATAAATACTCAAACACACATATACACATATATGTATAGTTCACAACTTTAAAATTGTTAAACCTAGGTTTAAGTGCACGGGGATTCACTGTATTTTTCTTTCTACTTTTTGGCATGCTCAGATTTTCCCATCTACATGGATTCATGAGTTTTACTTTAATATCCCTCCATGCACACAGTATTTATTAAAATCCTACATTGCAAAAAAAAAAAAAAAACAAAGAAGAAGAAGAAGAAGGATGAAGAGGAGGAGGAGGAGGTGGTGGCGTGGACATGGTGGCATATATCTGTAAATCTGCCACAGAAGTCAAGTCTGGAAGACTAGGAATTCAAGATCACCCTGAGCTATCTGAGACCTTGTGTCAGATAACAAAGTAACAGAAAAGTCCTAAATGCCGGGTTACGCCACTTGGAGAAATAAAAGGCTGTGCTACCTTTAAAATGTTTAAAATCTGACTGAGAGATCAAGTCTATCATAACACAGACGCAAAAAGTCAAGGAATGAGAAGTCCAGACATAATCCAGAGAAAGAAGCAGCTATGGCTTGGGGGGGAACAGGGCTGTCACATCCCTAGAGAATGAGCAAATGTGACAGAGACAGTAAACAGCTCAAAGTCTTCCTAAACACGCAAACTAATTTCCAGTGATTGGATTGGTTGCACGCAGTGTCTTGGTGCAGCTGTGGCCTTGTTTCAAAGCTTGGAGACAGATTAAATGCAAATAGAGCAAACAAAAAGAAGCCCTGGTTCTGTTTTACCCCCATTCATTCACTCACTCATTCATTCATTCACTTTACATCCTGACGGCAGCCCCCACCCGACCTCCCTTTAAGGCCACATCTATTTGTCATTTTAAGGCTGGCTTTCCTTGAGCAGTGACCGAGGGTAGCCAGCCCATTTCCCTGCTGCACATCTTTCTGGAACTGCACGCTGTGCTGCCTGGAACAGGTTGTGTCACCTCCTCATGCTTCCACTTCCTCATCTCTAGAGAAGGGATCCCAGATGGGTTCTTCAAGGGTTAAGACTGCTCTTGGAGCAGTGCCCAGAATACAGTAAACATTCAGTAGTTTGCCCGTGTTATCTGCTTCTTCCATGGCTCCTTAAAAATGAGCTCGTGTATTTCCTGTCCCCAAGCGTTCACCGGAGACTGGAGATGGTTGTCTCAGACTTCTGATATTTTGGAGTATTTCTTGACTTTTCAAAAACTATAAAGGCCAGCCAAGGTAGGCTTATAAGTTTAATGCCAGTGAGCTACCAATTCATAATTTATTATTATTATATATTAATACTATAATAATTAATATTTAATCTTTTTTAAAGTCCAGTCATTATCCCCCTCCTGGTCCACCCTCTGACAGCTCCTCATCCCATTCCTCCTCTCCTTCAGCCCCCATCTCCAAGAGGATGTCCCCACTCACCCCCAATCTACCAGACCTCCCCCCCTTCCCGGGGCGTTAAGTCTCTCAAGGGTTAGGTGGTTCTTCTTTCATTAAGGCCAGGCCAGGCAGTCCTCTGTTGTATATTTAGACTTTATATTTAATTACGTATATGTTTCATTATGGCAGTATGTACACTTGAGCTTTGGCACCAATGGAGGCCAGAGCTGACAGATCCCTGGAGCTGCAGTTTTTAGCTGGTTAAGAGCCAAGTTGCTAGGAACTGAACTCAGGCCCTCGGCAGGATGTACTTTTAACCAATGGACAATTGCTACAGTTTCTTTGTTCCAATTGTTTTGTTCCTTTTATAGAACACAGCTTTAAGTGACGTCTTGCATGACAGGTAGTGTTCTATAAACCTTAGCAAGTTACAAGTCAAAATATTTCTCATACATCTAGGTTTGACTATTCTTCATGTGGGGGTATAGCCCTTTTTGAGAATTTATAAGTTGTACATCTCAGGTTTTGCTTGCCACTCACTCAATGCCAGAGTCCATTTCCTCCCTAGGCAGCCGGCATCCAAGCTGTTCAGCTCTTAACAAAGCCGAAAGAAACAAAGTAACCTTGAAAGCAGAGTGCGCTAACTGCTGAACTGAGTGATGCCAACCGTGCAGGGTGAGAGGAGCAAGCAGGAGGAAACCCTGATATGCAGAGAGGAAGTGAGAGCTTGCCCAGCCCCCAAGCACTGATAAAAGCACCACAGGACAGGACAACAAGTTGCAGTGAAGACAGAACAGGAGTGCGTTCTGTGGAAGGCAGCGAGACCAGACAGTAGAACTTAGCAAAGGGAGTTTACAGGTTAGGGGGCTGGGGAGAACAAATGTGCACTGTGGCCTTTTATTCTTCTAAGCTGCTTTCCACTGTTAGAACTTCTTGTTCTAGGGCTCCTGGTCTCAGTATAGAGAAGGAAGATTGGACCACATAAGGAGTACTGCTTCTGAGAGTTAACTGGACATTTCTTCAGGGCAAAGACCTTGCCTATATTCATCTCCTGGAGAACTTAGCAGGGGACAGTAACTAACAAACAGCATTTTAAAGTTGTCTGGCAAATAAATGGCAGGATGGTCTGTCCCATAGCCAGAGTCTAAGCCAGCAGGCCACGACTGTCTCTAATTTTAAGAAAAGGTTCACAGGAGTGGGCTGGGGACTGGGGGTGGAGGGAGGTCACATCTATAAACACCAATCAATGGTGCGGGTCCTCTGCCTAGAGCCTCTTTTTTGCTAGGCATGACAACTTTTTAGGTATGACTGCAAAACTACAGATAAGAACTTTTTTGTGATTTAATTTTAGTTTAAATAGAAAGAAGTGAGAAGACGAGGTGTAGCTTCGTTTGCGAGTGCAAAGCAGCCGTATCATTTATTCACTATCAGGAGGGAAGAGACCCTTTGTGACATTATTTTAGACCACAGATTGGGGTATGTCTTCTCCTACCTGTCTCCCAGCTTTTGATGGGAGCTGGAAGCTAGCTAGACCAAGAATTCAGAAGTCCTTTGTCACTAATACTGTCTCTGCATGGAGTTCAGTGACTCACATTTATTAATGAGTTTCTCCAAAATCTGACGTACCAGAACAAAGATATTTTAAATATATTATATAAGAAGTCACTTCACAGCTCCTTACTGGGACTGTCATAAGCACATAGAGTGCAGATATTAAAAGCCATGTATACTTCCCAGTGAAAGGTAACGGGTAATGTCTAATGTCACCAGGGAATGATGTCAGTGGCTAAACGTCATCAGGGTTTTTTTTTGTGGTGAAGGAGGAAGGATATGTGTCACCATAAATCTCTTCTAATACATCTAAAAATTCTACATCGGCTCGCTATAAATGGAAGAGATCAAGTGAGCATGGATTTGCATTTATTTCTGTTTTCCTTCTGTGGAAAATAAAACACAATGGCCTGATATGTTTTTAAAAAGAAAATTCCAGAAACAGTATCAATAGCAAAGAGATAACTCACATTGATATAGATTTCAATATCTTATTGTTTTGTTTTGCTTTTCTGTGCATCTTAGTTCACAGTTCTTCCAAATAACCCCAGACTGCAGCTTTGGTAACTGTCCCTTTACTTCTACATTGCCCGTGTGATGGGAAACTCCTGACATTCTTAACTCAACGGTCAGAACCTAGAATTTCAAAGGAATTTCTCTCTTTACAGCAGAGACTGAAGTGTCAAGTGTTCGCTCACAGTCGGAATTACATTTTGAAATTATCAGAAGGGAAAAGATGAAGTGCCCAAGAAAACATTTCTCATTTAAAGTAGCAATATTTCTGTTTCAGAGTGAGCATGGGGTGGGGGATGGGAGGCTGGGCAGATAGCTGAGTGGTTCAGAGAACATGCTGCTCTGACAGAGAATCAACATTCAGTTCCCTAGTACCCACATGGCAGTTCACAACCATCCACAACTCCAGTTCAAAGGAGATCCAATGCCTTCTTTTGACCTCTCCGGGCACCAATCCTAGCCCACGGGTACACATCCATATGTGCAGCTAAAACACTCTCTCATAAAGTAAAATATATAAATTTAACAAAAAAGATTCTTTTTAAATTACTGGACACAGGATGCCTAATCTAGAAGGTTAGCAAGGAGATATCTTGGGCTAACCGTATTATGTGACCACACAGCACTAGATGCTATCACTAAGGAGCCACATTCTCTGTCATCCTGGCCTCTACATTTCTGAGTGAATTAAAAGGCTTCCTCCCCGGTGTAGAAAATCCTGTTTTACCCCCTGGTAATCATGTGTCATACAAGCCAGGCTTTGCATCTGTCCCTGGGAAAGACCAACATTAGCTGGATGTCACAGGAAGTTCTTCCTCCTCCCACCCCACCCCCACCAAGTTTGTAGAGTAAGCTTTGGTTGAACAGGAGATTGGCATAAAGGGAGCTTTGCATTCTTATCACAGAGAAGCAACTGGGCTAAGAGTGTCAGCTGCCGCCCCTGACACACTCAAGCCGTGCATTTCCTGAATGTCTGAGACAGATTCAGTTTTCAGTGAGTGGATCTTTTGTGCCACCTCTCTCTCTCTCTGATTTCTATATTAATATCTTAAAGTACCTTTGGGGAGGGAAAACGGATCCCCCCCCCCAAATCCAAATGCTAAGCAAACTGAAATTCCCAGGAGATCTGTGTTTGTTCACTATGTCCTCAAGTTAAGCCTCTGAACGCAGACACCTGGAAATGCAATTAAATAAAATCTACTGCAGAAAATGTTGGGTGAAGTGGCGAAGTGTCACAATTTTAATAGGACTGGGGAGAATCACTGCTAGTTTAAGACACATTGGAAATAGTTGGCCATGGAAACTAAGTGTGCTACCAAAGGAATTCTTGGGCGCATGTACGAGTCCCTGCATAAATAGAAGGCTCTGAATCCCTTTGAAGAAAGTTTGTTCTCTGTTGTAGACCGCACGGCTTTCATTGATAAAGTAAAAGCATCTTTTTGTTCTAAATAACCAAGCCGTTGTGACACTGGAGTAGAGCTACTGAAGGAGATGTCCACGTGGTGTTCTCCTAACTGATGCTGCAGTTTTGAGGCTTCTCTTATAGTCAGCATACTACATCTGTAAGTCTGATGCTAGCACACACAAGTGCCTAACTCCCAAAGAAAAGCAAATGTCTCAATATTTGTAGCTATAGGAAGCAAAGCCAAATAGCATATATGCTCCAGCAGGAAGCTTCCAGGTACTAAGATTTTTCATTTTGAAACAGAAAGTCAGAATCTGGGCATGAAAAGACCTCAAAAACCAGGCATTTGGGAGGCTGAGGCAGGAGGATCACCCATGAGTTTAAAGATAGCCTGACCTACAACAGTGAGGGTCTCAGTCTTGCCCAAACTTGCCTGAAACTGTCTTGAAAATGAATGAATGAATGTGGAAAATCTGACATTATCAACATGCAAAATTCAAGTGTGTCATTTACATTAAAAGGGATTATTGGAAACTTAGCATTATGCTTTCCTTCCCAATATTAATTAAGATCTCTTTTTTAAAAAGTATTTATTTGATTTTTGCATATGCATGTTTTGCCTGCATGTATGCATGTGCACCATGTGCATGCAGTGCCCACAGAGTTCAGAAGAGGGCGCTGGATGCCCTGAAGATGGAGTTACAGGTAGTTGTGAGCTGCCATTTGAGTGCTTGGGACCAATCCCAGGTTCCCTGTACAAGGACAGCCAGCATGCTTACCCACTGAGCCACCTCTCTAACCCTTACACCCCAATTATAAGAGGCAGGGCCAAGAGAAGAGCCAGTAGTCCAGAACACTGACACTCACAAGAGTGTCCCCTAAGAGCCTCTGGACACTGCACTCTGTGATCAAATAACAATCTGAGAATCAGATCCACAATGAAGTATTTTCTCTATGCATTTGGTCACAGAAACTAAGGTTCCCCAAGTTTACGTGTAGATGCTCCTTTTAAAGTAATTCCAAATTAACCCCAGAGTCTGCACTCTTAGGAACAGCCTGGGACATGCTACTTTAAACGAGAAACCATAGAATAGTGGTTTATACGTAGACTGCCGCTTATCTACACACATGAGGTTTCTTTGCCACACACAGAGTGCTAAACAAAAAGAAAGCCAACGCTGGACACTTGGAGATGTCCCATAAACAGTCTGGGCCTCGGAACACTGCGTTCCTACAGTGATAAATAACTTGCTTATGCCCTAGCAATAGGCTTAGGCCCTTTGGAGCCCACCCTGCCCTTCTCCTATCGAAGCCTGCTTTCTGTGGAGGCATTACCTGCCTGCTTCTTTTAAGACTCTGCATTCCAGACAGGAAACTCAAATAATGACATGTGTGCCCCTCTGAGCTATCAAGTGGAGCCATGTGAGAAAGCCCCTGGACAGAAGAACTCACGTCTCCTGATGTCATACCCCCCCTCTTTGGGAGCTCAAAATCTACACCTGGGCTTTCTAATTTGAGGCAGTAATTCATCTAGGATGTTCTGTGTACTATAAATAGGCATTATGTGTGGGTATTATTTGAACCATCATTGGATTGTTATTCCATTATTGTTAACAGAATTAACTGAGCACATACTGTATTCAGGAACTAGGCCTTACACAAGGCTAATAGATCATGTGATCTCTATAGCACCTCAGGATCACATGCCCCACTTCCCACTCCTTCATTTATGGATGAGAAGTGACAGGCTCACGGAGGTGACATCAGGAGTGGGTGATGAAGGGCCAGCTTAACTGTTGCAGCACTCTGAAGCATACGTCTGATAAAAACAAACCTGGACGGAGCTGCAGAGATGGCTATGCAAGCAACATGAGGACCTGCCTTCTGATCCCTAGGACCCACGGAAAAAGCCTGGCATAGAGTGAGTTCCTGTCACACCAGTGTGGGGAGACAGAAGCAGCTAGATTCTGGGGGCTTAGTGGCCAGCCAGCCTAAGCAAGTTCCAGGTTCAGTGAGAGGACTTATATAAAACAGAGAGAGAGAGAGAATCAGCTGGGGCAGACATCCCGTCCTAAATAGTCAAATCTAGCTAACTGCTACTACACTGGATTGCACAGGGCCAAAGGTTCCCTAACCCATTCGACCACACATCATGAAATATATTTTCTCTGAGGGCTTGATAACTTCTGTAAGGGATAAGCTACTGATCGCAAACAGCCAAAGAAAGACTCTAGTCTTTGTCTGAATGTGCACTTTTTAAAACCACGCTATCCAAGAATATCTTTAAAAGAAGAGCGAATATTGGACTGTAGCAAGCACTCATAAACGTTTATTTCAATAAACAAATGGCTGCTTCCTATCGTGTAAGAGACCCCACCGTAATGTCAGATGTATTTATAGTAACAAAGATCTAGGTAAGACTGGTTAGTAAAAACAGAAATATTCAAACAAATAATAATGCTGCAGACAGATGTGCAGGGCCAAAGTCACATGGTGGGCGATGGTCCTAGTTAGGGTTACTATTGCTGTGATGAAACACCATGAACAAAGCAGCTTGGGGAGGAAAGGGTTTATTTGGCTTAGACTTCCACATCACACAGAGTTCATCACCAAAGGAAGTCAGGACAGGAACTCCAGCAGGGCAGGAACCTGAAGGAAGGAGCTGATGCAGCGGCTATTTGCTGCTTACTGTTTTATCCCTCCAAGGCTTCCTCAGCCTACTTTCTCACAGAACCCAGGATACCAGTCGAAGGTGACCACACGATGGGATGAGACCCTCTACAGCAATCACTAAAGTCAACTCCCCACAGGCTTGCCTCTAGCCGGCTCTTAGGAAGACACTTCCTCAATTGAGGCCCCCTCCTCTCTGAGGAATACTTTGTGTCAAGTTGACATAAAACTAGCCAGAACAATGCCTTCCATGGAAGTCTCTTGGCTTCTTCAGTAGCCGGCTTCTTTTCTGTAGAATGAGGATTGACAGCCATTCACTGAAGCCATTTTCATCTGTCAGATTCTAGTAGTAAGCTATATCTCAGGCTCTCCATAATCCTTTTCAACTTGATAACTGGCACCAGGAAAGCTCAGAAATGATAACTCATGCCCAGAGGCTTTATTCTTGCTCCTGAAGCCCTTGTTGATATCCAGAAAGGTGCACTTCTGTACTGTTAGCCAGAGATGTCCCCTGCTGTCTGTCACCCTCTAAATGCTCTAAGCCCTACATGGTCAAGCCTGGGCTTCTTATGATAACACACACAGGAGGACTATTCTCAGATCTCCAATCTCTTTATTCATCTACTTCAGTTTGAAACAGAAGCCCCATTTAAACTCAAAAAACGATACACCATTTTTTAAAGCTGAATATATACCACCCATTTTTTAATAGGCTAAGTAATGTCTGACTCTGGGTGGGGTGTGGCACAGAAAACACCATATTCACAGTGAAAATATTGTTCACTTTGAATGACTGGATTCACTTAGCAATAGTTTAGGTGGGCAGCAAAGAATCCCAAAGATTCTAATTTTATGCCAGGATTTCCTGTATTGCTCTTCAAGATACCTGCCGCATAACTGGCACTGGGCTCCTCCTCGGATGGCAAGCAATCAAGGAAATAATGGAACTCGGCAAACAACTTCAAAGCCTCGGTGCCTCTTACCTTAATAATACATAATTGCTGCAATTTCTTTTAGCACAGTACTGTTAATTAAATGCGTTAAATTCTCAACCTACCAACTTATTTTCTGCCACAGGCAGCCATTTTGCTCTTGGAACTGAAGCGTGTAGATTGTGCCCCCTTTTTTTTTTTAACAAAAAAAAAAATCAGGCCTCTCTTCAACCCCATTTCCTAGAATGATGGTCCAGGGGAAGGGCACAGTTGCTTTTTAGGTCCACCTTCAGAGAGAGTGAGCTGTAGATTTATAGAATCCCCTGAAGAGTAGTACATTGTGGTTTTTTAAAAATCCAGTGCTATAAAATTCCCATACCTGTAAGAAGCAAGAACATGGGAAGGGCTTCTGAGGCAGTGAGGCCAGCATATTTAGGACCATACACCAAGGACATTTAAGACCTCTGGACGACAAAGAAAGGGAAACATTTGATTCAACGGGCCTGGGATACAGGCCTGCAAGCCCGTCAGTCCAAGAGACTGAGGCAGGAGGATTACAAGTTAAAGGCCAGCCTGGGTACCTTAGACCCTGCCTCAAAGGAAAAAGGAAAAGAGGCACTTGGGGTTTTGTCTCTGGTAAAGAATCTGCCTCATGTACAGAAAGCTTTGGGCTCAACCCCGGTACTGGAAAAATAATAATAATAATAATAGTAATAGTAATAATAATAATAATAATAATAATAATAATAATAATAATAATAATATAGGCTAGCTTAAAGGAATTTGTCTAAAATACTTTTCCAGGAAGTTTCATAATGAAATCTGTAAAAGTTATGCAACATGACACTAATTCAGTATTGCATAGATTGTAACTCATTTTAATAGCAGATCTTTACTAACCCTTTTGGAAGTTTATCCCCTGTATTTGGATCAGATCCAAGCCCCAGGGTCTCAGCCTCATTCCCGTCTCCCTACCCAACCCTCACCCCGCATCACTTTCAGGGGCTGTGTTTCACTGGCCATATTAAAGATTAAACCGCAGAGTTCAGAGATACGATAACCATCACCACCAGGACTAAAAACCATTACAACACGGTTGGCACCGTAGCTCAGGGCTTGAGGGAAGGAACGGTTGTTTTCTCATTATATGGTTATTTACTTTACTATTAGATTATGCTGGGAGACGGTGTTGCTGGTAAACTGTCTTGCAGGCCTGAAGACCCAAGTTCTATCCTCAGAATCCACGTAAAAAGCCAAACGTGGAGAGCTAAATGGATCATAGCATCACACCCCTCCTCCCAAGGCTCAGGGATCACTGTGATTGGTTAGAAGATTCGAAGGGCTTAGAATGATTGCCAAGATGAGGCTGACATGGCAAAGGAGCATTTCCCAGACTCACAGGGCAGACAGACACAGGCGGGAACTCACAGCCACTGCACAGCCGCTGGGACTGTGTGCACAAGATCAAGTCAGCACTAGGAGTGGAGATCTTGATGTCCCACCCTGGCTGGCTAAAGAGTTACCAGCAACTGATGATTCCTGGGAGGAAGAACCCCATGGCTCCTCAATGGCTACCTATGCTCTAGCAGATGGTCTTACACCCATGTGTGTGTGGGTGGCACCGAGAGAAATCAGTGTTTTTTTGTTTCTTTGTTTGTCCGTTTATTTTTAAGATACAAGCAATTGGGAGTGAACAGTGGTGAGGGCTGAGGGGAGGAGTTAAAGGAGATGGGAATGGGGCTTGGATTTCATTAAAATGTACTATATATATTATATAGTATATATAGTCTATACATCTGGAATTCTTAACTAAAATGATAATTTTAAAACAAACAAAAACTGTTCATAGTAGCACACACAATTCCCATGCTGAGGGGACAGGCAGATCCCTAGGGCTCTCTAGCCAGCTGGCCTCCATTGAAAGATCTAGGCCAGTGAAAGAGCTTGTCTCAAAAAAATAAAATAATTTTTTTTTTTAAATTGGACAGAACCTGGTGACCTCTGGCCTCCATACAGAGGTACACACATGGACACACACAAATACACACTTGCACCTTCGTACACACAAAACAATTATGCATGTATATTATTTTGATAATGATGTTTTGTTCCATGGCAATGTTCTATTTGGGGAAAGAATATCTATCAGAATTTCTGGAATGAACGTCTTCCCATAACTTCCATGGCTCTGGCTGAAGAGACTCACTACATACCAAAGAGGTATGGGAATCCCACCCCACTATAAACCAATCTGTACTGGAAAAGAAGAGTGGGCCAGACACAATCAGCTGCAAAAGAAAGGTTGATCAGCTTTGAGGTGGGTCCCAAAAAACTTCTTAAGAAAGGAGAGAGGGGACTGGGGAGATGGTTCAGTGTGCTCTTCTGGAGGTCCTGAGTTCAATTCCCAGCAACCACATGGTGGCTCACAACCATCTGGAATAGGATCTGATGCCTTCTGGTGTGTCTGAAGACAGCAGCAGTGTACTTACATAAAACAAACAAATAAATCTTTAAAATTTAAAAAGAAAAAAAGGAGAGGCCTGATGACCACAGAGCTTGGTGATGATGAGGAGACAAGAGCCTGGGTTCTCTGGAGCAGAGCGTGCAGGGCCAGTGTCCTCTAATAGCAGCTCAGGGGTGGAGGTGAAGAGCACAGGATTTGGCTGTCAGGATGCCTGCGAGACATACTAAAGTGTGGATAAGAAACCAAAACCTTGCATGTGAGAGCAAGAACCGGCTGGTAAGACCTGAAGGAAGGGTTTCTGGTGTATGAAAAGAAGCCGGCTGGTTATAGCCCCATGGGCGCAGGGAGATGCTTTGCCCCATCCTGGCAGGGGAGCTCAGAGCTCCCTCTAGAAAAGGCTGACTCTGAGGGTTGGAGACACCAAGTGGAGACCAAGTTCTCCTGGAGGGTTTGTCAAAAGTTGGGAATGCTTAAAATGTAACCAGTTCTCCGTAGCCCTTCCCACCCAGGGGAAAATGTAACCAGTTCTTCATAGGGCCCCGACAGGTCAGGAAATGTTTGACGGTGGAGAAAGCCTTGAAGGGCACAGGTGCCTGGCCGGAGGGACCTTGTGGAGCCCTAGTGAAGGGCTACTTGTTGCCACTCAGATGGGGTATGCTCTCCTCTCCCTCATCAAAGCCGCAGCTGGCTGCTGCTAGGGGCAAGGGCATAGAAGACACACTCCGGGCTTTAAGCATACACAGCTGAAACTTAACAGCCCTTTAAATAGCTCCTGGTGTCAATGGTCAGACACTATGCTGGCTTCCCTCAACCAAAAAGCCATGGTCTTTTAAATTTAAATTAACATATATTTTTTTCTAGTATGGAATTCAATTCAAATGTCTGCTAGTGGGTCCTGAAGCAAGCAGTGAGGAGGGAAAATAGAAACCTTGAAGCAGTGGTTCTCAACATGGGGGTCTAACGACCCTGTCAGGAGGGTCCCATATCAGATCCTGCCTGTCAGATAGTTACGTTACAATTCATAACAGTAACACAATGACAGTTATGAAGTAGCAACAAAAACGGTTTTATGGTTGGGGGTCACCACAGCACGAGGAACCGCCCTAAAGGGAAACTCCTACCTGTGGGGTTCAGCTCATCTGCTAACTAACCCACTCTCCCCTGGACCTTGGCCTCTTGCTCTGTCAACATCTGTTTCTCAGGCGCAAACATGGCTCCTGACAAACCAGATCCTCCCCTCGGTTCATGGTGTCACAGTTCTGTCTTCAGGTTCAAAGGGAAAGAGGTCTGGGAGGACTTGTGGCCCAGGAAACAGAAGCTGAAGCGAGCCAGCAAAGCTGAGAAGCATACATCTGAGTCCAGAGTCATTCGGAAAAGAAAGAAATGGGACAGAAACAATCAGGAAGAACCATCAAGTCAGGAACTAGCAAATAAAGCCAACGAAGAATCGGTCTCCAGGAAAGACTCAATGACCCGTGGGTATTCTTATGCTTCTAATTTCAATTTCCTTCTATTTAAGAACTGTAGCATTTACCACATTTACTTATTCAGTAACTCTATAACAAACCCGTGTGCCAGGCACAGGTTGGATGCTTAGGTTGGACATGGCTTTCTGCTTCAAGGCAGACTTGCGGAGCACTACTGTCCTCACAGGGAAGATCCAGGATGGTGGTGGTCAGTTGTGCTCTCTGCCACTCTATCCAATCCCAGTGTAAGCACTGCTGTGTGATATTCCACCACTTCTAACACAGCACGTCTTCCCAAACTTGAATGGCATCACAGTTCCCAGCTCCAGGAGCAGCTGCTCCTGTGACTTATGACCTAGGCTAGAGAATTCTCACAAGATGTACCACTTCCCAATCTGCTGGAGTGGAGGAGTGGGGCGGGGATCGGAGCCCAGGCCACAAGTGCTCCCAGAAGAATTCTGGCAGGAGTTCAAAGCATTCCTGCTGGCTGGTCAGAGGAGTCTGCAGGGTGTAACGTGTGAGTCTCCAGGACCACAAATGTGGCTTTGTCTGTTGCATGTTCCTTCTTTACACGAACATGGGTGGGAGCCCTGACTACCCACTGCATGCCTGGCCCTGGCCTGGGCACTGGGGTGCTACCACGAGCACAGGATGGGTATTGCCATCCCCTGCCCCTGTGTGTCCACTGAGGGGAACACCTTCCAGGCAGATGGAAGAGAATATGCTCAGAGAAGGGTTGTGGGCCTGAGGACCAAGAAACCAAAAGCCTAGGAAGAGAGGATACTTTGTAAGTAGGCTGGCACCCATCTCGGTTACCACCAGGCCTGTGGCTCAGGGACCTTCTCCATTCACATCCCATCATGGGGGCCTGGTGTTCACTATGGTGCAACACCACTGGCCATAAAGACAGTAAGGACTTCAGGACAAGGAAGGTCTGGCCACGATCTGAACTGTGGACGGTGTGCAATGTTAGGGTTTTGCCACAGAATTTCTTAACTGTATGAATTGGCATCTTGATACCCACCAACACTACTGGAAGGTGGTGGTGTGTACTGGGAAGGCTGATCTACCAGCCACTTCAGTACCTTCAGGCAAATGCTTTTTTCTATTGGTACTAACAAAAAACTCCTTTCTACATAGGGAATACGTTCTAGTAACATGCAAAGCTTTTGTCACGTTTTATCCTGCTGTTGGAGAATATGAAATTCTAAAATACCAGACATGTTGGATAAGGCCGGCTCTGTGACCTAGTCTATCATGCTTTCTAATGAACCAAGCATGGGAATAAAAAAAATGGTTAAGATGACCTGGATTCTAACTCTGTAACCAACGGCTAATTCCAGAGGCAGAAACTAAACCCATAAAGACATGTAGAAAAGGCTACAGAAACTGAACATGGTTAAGGGTGGCAGAAAACACCTTCACATCCCCAAAGAGAACCTCCCAGTCTCTGGGAAGCTACTTCAAGATCTAGAGGGGTATGTCTATAAAACTGAAGCCTGGCACTGGGCTTACAGAAAAAGATCACTGGAAAATGACAAGGTCACTGTACTTATGACCAGCAGACCAGAAAGAAAGAGGAAGTCAACCAGGGCTACGCAGGTTGTTGTGCATCTCTTCACCCAAAGCCGAAGGGAGATCAAAACCGTCTAAGTAATGTACCTAAAGAGGACACAAAAGCTGATCAGACAGTTCACTATGAAAGTAATCACACCGAACAAGCCTCAGTGGAAGTAAGATCTTTAGGAGAAGAGATGGCAGATTTCTGTCAGAACACTTGGAGTTTCTTGGAACATGACCTTCAAGTTCTAAAGTAGGAGAGTCATAGGGATGAAGGGCTGGACGGCTTAAAAGGCCACCCATTCAGGGTCCTTCAAAACAGGCTGGGAAAACGCCTGCTTGTCTCAAAGCAGGTTCAACGGTTGGAACAAAAGCTCATGAACACCTGAGCTCTGAGCGAGACATCTCAGAGATCAGACTCGATTTTAAGCACGGCTCCAAAGCATCTGGTGACCCAGGGGACAGCGGGCAGCAGCTCCAGCGAGTTAGACATTTGGTTCAACCACTTCGGACACAAGCAGGCCACACACCACACACTTCAGTCTCTCTTCTTGCCCCTAGCTGTTTCTGCCCTCGTCCACTGTCAAATGCAAGGTCTCCAGAGGACCTAAGCAGGGCTCTTCTCTTACTGATTCCCTCTTCCTTCTCCTCCTCCTCCACCACGGCCAGACTCTAACTTCCTGCCTACCGGCTGGCTCCACACTGTCAAGCTCTTAACTTCACCCTTCCTGGGGGGCTGGGCTCGCCCTGGACAACTCCACAGAGTAAGTGGGAGTGCGCTGCTTCCTTCCCGGATCCTGGGGTTCCCACATAACCCTACTGGTCAGTGTCCTTAAGGAGAGCCCTTTAGTCACTTCCCATCGATCCTTTCCTCCTGAAGGATTTGTGAGCTACTTCTCTTTAATTAAATATACTTGAAAGGAAGTTTTCTTACTTTTTCTCAAATTACAACAGTATACGTTTTAGACATGTCTTGGTGAAAAGAGGTTTAGATTATTTTCATTGTCATTACAGACCTAGAAAATGGAGTTGACTCATTTTAATTTTTGGATTAGCCAAACCGTTTTCCTAAACCATACGTCATCTCTAGTATTTCAGATCCCGTGGCATTTGAAATAGTAAAATGTTTCTTTCTACCAAATTCTTTGGTTTTCCCTGCCAAATTATTACTCGTGGCATAGTACCAGGAGAAAGCTGAAAATTCAGCTTATTTAAAAATATCTTCTGGAGAGCTGGTAAGATGGCTCACTGAATGTGATGGTTTGTATGTGCTTGGCCCAGGGAAAGGCACAATTTGGAGGTGTAGCCTTGTTGGAGTAGATGTGGCCTTGCTGGAGTAGGTGTGTCAGGTGGGTGTGAGATTTAAGACCCTCACCCTAGCTGCCTGGAAGTGAGTCTTCCACTAGCAGCCTTCAGATGAAGATGTAGAACTCTCAGCTCCTCCTGCACCATGCCTGCCCGGATGCTGCCATGTTCCCACCTTGATGATAATGGACTGAACCTCTGAACCTGTAAGCCAGCCCCAATTAAATGTTGTCCTTATAAGCATTGCCTTGGTCATGATGTCTGTTCACAGCATTAAAACCCTAACTAAGACACTGAATAAAGGCCCTTACTTTCTGGCCTGACAACCTGAGTTTAATCCCTCAGAGCCACACGGCAGAAAGAGAGGACTAACTTTCACAAGTCATTCTCTGACCTCCATGTGCACACACAGGCAGACTACAAATAGGCACATGCATGTGCTTGTGTATGTGTACACACACACACACACACACACACACACACGGAACGAGAGAAAATAAATAAATATAACTAAAAACAAAACACACCTTTAAAAATATCTGCTGGAAAGCCAGCAAGATGGCTTGCAGGTAAAGTGTTGGCAACACAAACCTAACCTGACCTGCGTTCAATCCCCAGAGCCTAAGTAGGGAGAAGATTCCTGAAGGTTTGCCTCAGCTCTATACATGAGCTACGGCATGTGTACTCCACCACACATCCTGTGTGTGTGTGTGTGTGTGTGTGTGTGTGTGTAAACTTTTATTTCTTAAGTATTTCTAATGTTCGTTAAAGTCTACTGGAATAACACAGGGATCAAAACCAACAGTAATACGGAACTAGGAAATGTAAAACTCTTGGAGACCCATGTGCTCCGTGTTTCTGACTATTTATGATGATGTCTATGTTCCTGACTGTATGCATGCAAGGAGATGTCACAGGCGAAGCATGCTTGCTGATCAATGAGCAGGTCCTGGGGAGGGTGACCAACATGGGGACACATGCTGGTACTGCAAGCGTTCTTATGTGCTCAACAGCTCTGCATGTGCAAAATGTAGCTTACCTTTAGTCAGAATTCCTTTTAAAATGTTTTCCTTAGGAAGGCACCTGGTCCTCAGAACAAGATCATTTGCTGTATGATTTTGGAGCCTACCAGCTGGGAGCCTTCAAACAAAAACCAGGTTTTCTTCCCGTTTTCTGGTGCAAAGATTTAGCACGGTTAAGTACCTTTTTGCTGTTGCAACGGTGTATAGAGTGAAGGGTGGCTCTGGGGATGGTCTGGGATGAGCAAAAGACAGACCTACCTCCAACACAGAAACAGCACTGCAGTATAAAAGTGAGGGCGGACTCAATCCCAGCCTCGGGGAGCCCTGTTCCATCCTGTCACACAGAACCAAAGATATCTGGGGTAAAATGAGACAAGTCTGTATGGACTGACCCTAAATAGGAATAACGGCTGGCAGATGGACCTGCATACCCTTCAGGCAGGTGTGTGGCAAGCTATCGATCACTTGATAAACCAGATCAGCCTGTCCCCGGGCTGTAATCGGTCTGCACATGTGCTGGAGATCCCCTCATAGTCCAGCACAGGACAGACTTGTGTTTTAGCTCCTCACTGGCTTTGGAAGGTCCTTCGTGAAAAACTGTAGGAACGAGGCGCTTCAAAGAACCCGCTCCTGGTCCTGTATAATATATATCCGTAATCAGCAGTGCTGGGTGGGGTCCCTGTTTGTTCTTAGGAAAAGTTAATTTCCAAACCAATCACTTGATTTCAACCAACATGTTGGGACTAACACGAATAAAGTGGCTATTTATGAAGTACGCTTAGATTCTGTGTGATTGTTACTATTAACCACATGGAGTGGACAGTTTATGTTTGGTCTTTTAAATTATTCAGTTGTAAAAACATCGCAAGCAATGAAAGTGGGGGGTAATGGGGGGGATCATGAATCATAGTAGCACAGTGCAGCATTATCTATTTATCAAAAATAGTTGCTTAGGTAACTTACGCTGCATATTCAACTCTGCACTACACGAATTCTTCATTTTTTATAGGTTTCATAACTTTTCAAGGTAAGTCTTTTAGCAACTGAGCCATTCACTGTCCCCACACTTCAGTTTTAAATTTTTGGAACTCCATTGAATTAGAGGGTCCATGAGGTTTGGTTTTTAGTTTACTGACGTTCAGGGTAATCTTGTTGTTTTGAGCCAGGGTTTCCCTATGCAGTCCGAGCTGGCTGTAGTTCCACTCACTGCAGTTCCAGTAAGTTACAGGTGTGAGGCCATGTCCTGCAAGTAATTTATCTTATAAGCTGTAAACCAACTGCCTTTTCATTTTAAGTGTATAAAAGTTAAAACTAACTTTCCAGAGAAGAAGCTAACACACATAAAGATTGGGAGAAAGGAAAAAAATATTGCAAGTTAGGATTCTGCACACGTAAGTCGTTTCTAAATACAACTGTTATTGATTCTCTGAAGGTGGGTGTCATTTCTTTCCAAAGGCATACTGGCAATCCACACACACCAAGTGAGAATAAAACATGCTAAGACATATCAACATTGCCAATGGCTTTCAATGGATTAACATGTCTAATTTCATACCACGGTGCTATCAGTAGTCCCATTTTACAGGTAGGAAGAATAAGGTCCTAATAGGTTAGTAACCTAAGCAAGGTGGGAGAGACAAGAATCTAGACAGCCCAATCAAAGCCAGTGTTATTAGCTTTCCCATTCCCCCCAGAAACAAAACATAACCAAAAAAACTAACCCACCACTGAAGTGGAAACTTGAGGTTGCTTTGGAGAGTCGGCTGGATGGTGTTTTGCTGGGGCAAACACATGAAGGAACGTTTCGTTAAAGTGGACACAGGTGAGAAAGGCTCAGGCAGACTCGTGAAGGAACGTTTCGCTGAAGCAGACACAGGAGAGAGAATGTTGTGCTAAAGCAAACACGTGACGGAGAGTTCTTTGCCAATGACACGCATGTATTGGCCCACCTTGCGTTACATGGCTGAGCTGCATTTGTCAGGACTCCCTAGAGAGAAACACACCAAAAAACTTCTGGTGGTGTGCTGCAGTTTCTTGCCTTGGACTAGGGCTGATTGGCAGAGTGAAGTCAGCTGAGACAGACGCACGGGCTGAGGCAAGACCTGTGGAGGACACGTGATGTGTGGAGGGTACAAACAGGACTCCATGGAGTGATGCAGACAGAGCTTGGCTTGCTGGTACAGCAGTGCTTGTGGGTCTTCGCTGCTCTTCATTTCCCTAAGAGAGGCATATCCCAGAATTTCTCCTGGTCTTCCTGCCGGTCCCTCCTGCTGACTTGAGCTGAGGCTGAGGCCTGGCTGTCTCTGCTAGGTAGTGCCACCTCCGCTGATTCCTGTTTGCTATCCCAACTCTACCAAACTGGGCTGCTGGTGTCTCCATGAAGTATTTACAAGTGGATCAAGCTGCCATGGCTGACCTGTGAACTGAACTGCTGATTTCCAGACAACACAGATGACAGTTGCTCCAAGAACCTTTCTAAACAGGTCCACTTCCCCCTGTCGTTTCTTTCCCATGACCTCTGGTGGGTGGTGGGCTAGAAAGAAGGTTAAAACACTTAAGAACCATCATTAAAAATAAGGTTTGAAGCTGGGCAGTGGTGGCACACGCCTTTAATCCCGGCACTTGGGAGACAGAGGCAGGCGGATTTCTGAGTTCGAGGCCAGCCTGGTCTACAGAGTGAGTTCCAGGGCAGCCAGGGCTATACAGAGAAACCCTGTCTTGAAAAAAAAGGGGGGGAGGGGTGAAGAAATTAAGATTATATACCAGACTCTCAGTTTATTTGGGGAAGACATTTTTCCCCTTTCAAATGCCTTTTATGATGCAAATGAAATCCTAAAACTCTCTTGTGGTCCCCTCACAGTTACCATTCTGTGTGTGTATCAGAAAATAGCCATCATAGATGGTCAGTGCACTACACCAGCGATCGTTTATATTCATGCAAACACTGCCTATGTCCCAGCCCAGCCAAGCATCCACACGTCCTTCTGTCTGTCCCACAAAACTACTATCTATAATCCAAAGAGCTCAATGGCCATGGATTTCAACTAGCTTAAGGGGTGGCCTTGATGGTTTCTAGAAACTCAGTGTAACAGTCCCTTGGGCAGTGGCACCACACTGGCTGCTGTCTTCCGACACTGCCAAGCAGTTAGCAACAGAATACTGAGAGAAGAAAAAAACCACTTTACTTCCCAAAATACACAGCCCTTGTTTGGGTTATGGCATTGCACAAGTGTTGACAGCAATGTGTTCTCCTGGAGCGGTTCCCTTCCCCTCCCCTCCCCTCCCCTCCCCCAGTCCAATCTGCTTATAATTTTGAGAGGAACCCTCACCAACTGAAGAGCACGCTGATAAAGGATGTTGGGCTGCTGAGAGGCCTGGCAAGCATCACCCACCCCTCCCTCCCTCCCTGCCTCACACAGGGTCTAGTCAAAGAGCCCAAAACAGGGTAAGGTATCCCCAATTCTTGCAAAGCCACACAGATCTATGGGGGAGCCATAAAAGATTAACAGCAACAGAACCCAAGACTTAGTAGAGGTTATAGGAGATGCCTCCAGAGCTAAGAATGTAGTCGGGGGGGGGGGGGGGGGGGGAGGACCTGAGGTCTGCATCTGCATGCTGTGAGATATGCACCCCTTAATACAGGAAGCCTTGGATGCCCTGTTGACGGAGATGCTGCAACCAGGGCCATCCTCGTGTGGAGGAAATGACTGAGATCTGTTCTCCATAAGATCAGGTATCTCAAAATAAATGGGCTGGCATCTTGGAGTGACGCTGACTGAACACAGCTTGGAGAAGTGGGTCCTTTCACTTACAGCTGGCAACTCTACTAAAGACAGGACAACCGCATCTACTTAGTGGCCAATTCAATCCAGGGGAGACTACTGCAAGCATATTACATGAATTCCCATGAACTTGCTTCCTGACAGTCCAGTGCTACAAGTGTGGCCCATGACCAGGACCAGCCTGCTAAGGAAATCAGAAAAATTTGAGAGTAATCCTTCAGAAACCTTGTTTCTTCCAACAAGCTAATATGTGTGTTCTGGGTTCACAGTCAGTATTTCTATGGTGTCAGGAGGGGAACCGTGCCCACAAGCTGTCCTCTGACCCCCCCGTGGGTACAGGAACGCACACAAGATGAATAAAGGTCATGAAAAACATTTTTTAAAAGAAACCTTGTTGGGGGGCCATGAGTGTTTTATTGAAAAAAGAGCTTGCGTACTTGAGTATCTTTGCTTATTTAATTTTTGTATTAATTTGTAATAATTGTATTGATTAATTTAAATTTGTAATTAATTTTGTAAAATTAATTTTTGTAATATATGTTGTGTTAACTACGATTGTAAAAGTTGTAATAATTTTTGCATTAATTAATTTTAGCTATAGTTTATGGAAACATCAGACTCTAACAATTAAAAAAGAAAGTCCACCACAATCTAAAAGGCACAACTCAAAATAATTTTTAGTACATAAACACACGTAGAAATACATCTTCCCCTCTAACACAAACAAGACACAAGACTGGTGAGTGTGTCACTTAGCACGCGTGAGGCTCTGGGGTCGATCTCCCACAAGACAAACCACACCTGTAATCCCAGCAGGTTATTAGAGGCAGGAGAATCAGAAGTTCAAGGTTATCCTCAGAGACACAGTAAATTCCATGCTAGCCTGGAATACATGAGACCCCGTCTAAATAATTTAAATTAACTTTTTTTTAAAGAAAACAAAACAAACAAACAAAAACCAAAGTGTTTTTAAACAGACATCAAGATGATCCTCACTCCAGGTTATTTAGTTCTGTTTTATTTGGCTTTAAGAAAGGGTCTTCCCACTTGCTCTGGGCTGGTCTTCCCACGTACTCCAGGATGGCCTTCAATTCATCACACTTCAGTCTCACAAGTGCTGGGATCACAGGTGCACACTAGCATGCCCAGAGGCCTCCTGGGAGTTTTGAGACCTACAGTCCATTGGGTTCATCTGATTCAGGAGATAAGCTCAGTACTTTAAATGAACAGAGGAACCAAATAACATAGTTATGACACTGGAGACAAGAATTATCATAATGCTCTATTCTGCACTGGGGATCAGCAAGCTGGAGGTCGTTTCCACAAAAATGGGCCTTACTGGAACATGACCACTGTCTAATTACATATCATGTACTCCTGATCTTGAGTGGTTGTGTCAGAAAGTAGCCAACAAGCCCTCATGTATTGGCTCTCTGTCTCTTCAGAGTTTGCGGGCCCCTGCTTTACATGGAAGCCATGACCGCCATATCAATGGGCCCATCGCACTGCGGCCTCAAATTTCTGATCTTGTTACAGCAAGACAGAGCAAGCCTAGCTTGCACTCTGGATGCTCCTCCTTGTCCGTTTCCAAAAGGGGGGCCAAAGCTCCCCTGACCACTGTATAACAGGGCTTGGCTTCAGTAGGGACCCAGAGCTTCCCCTCCCAGGAGCCTTTAAGAAGTCACCAGCTGAAACCACCATCTATCTGAATTGACTTCAAAGGAAAGGTGTTTTTAAAACTCCACGCACAGTTTTTATGAAATGACACTTTCTTTTTGAATATCATAGTGACTCCAAAGGAAGTAACCAGAAGATGGGAACTGGAACTTCTGAGAACAAGACTGCACCTGTCCCATAACCTACTTACGTGAATGAGTCCTGTGTCCACTTCAACAAAGGACAGGGAGGGGAAACTGGTGACTGAGACACAGCTCAGTTACAAGCTGCCCTTTTTTTGTTTTGTTTTGAAGTCTAATACAAACTGTATTTCTCTATTACATTATATTCTCTGGGACAACAAGCATATTTAATCTTTCCAACAGGGGAAAGAAAATACCTTTTCATGGGTTTCCAGTTGCAAAACAGAAAACAGGAAGGCAAATTTTCCTAACACACACACACACACACACACACGCACACACACACGGGCACACATACATACACACACATACACACAAATAAGTACAGATTACAAAACGAAAATGACATTTTCACACACGTTACTTTCCTTTAAGAAGAGCTACTCGGGGCTGGAGAGATGGCTAAGTGGTTACGTGCACCCGACTGCTCTTCCAGAGGTCATGAGTTCAATTCCCAGCAACCACATGGCGGTTCACAACCATCTGTAATGGGATCTAATGCCCTCTTCTGGGGTGTCTGAAGATAGCTACAGTGTACTCATATACATGAAATAAATAAACTAAAAAAAGAGAAGAAGAGCTACTCAATCTGTAAGTCTGGTTCACATATAAGCAAACAGCAAAGATTCAATAACAATACCCAAGCAGTGTTGGCGAACTGCTGAGTGGTAAAGGCACTTGCCGCCAAGTCTGAGGACCTGGGTTCGCAACCCGCACGGCAGGTGGAGGGAACGAATCCCCTCACGGTGTCCCCTGACCTCCACACATGCGCATATACACACAATAAAATAAAGAATTTAAAAATGAAAACAGTATCTGTATTAGTTTGTTGTCTGTTCCCGGGATAAAACAAGGACCAGAACAATCTGGGGAGGAAAGGGCTTATGTCTTACAAGTTGCATCATCACCCAGGGAAGCCAGGGTGGCACCAGGGAAGCCACCCATGGCAGGAAGCTGAGGCAGAGGCAAGGTAATCCCACAGAGGAACATCTTACTGAGCCTGCTTTCTTATAAAACCCAGGTCCACCTGACCATGGGTGGCCCATGCACTGGGGGCTAGACTCTCCCACGTGAACCGTTAATTGAGAAAATGCCACACAGACAGGCCAATCTGCTGGAGGCAATTCCTCAGCTGAAGTTCCTTCTTTCGCAGGTGACTCTTGTTTGCGTTTTGGGTCAACGAGAGAAAACCCAACCATCACAGTATCCGATCAGATAAAGGTACAGTCAATCAAAATGGGGCGAGCTATTCCAAGGATGTAGTTAACTTGTACCTGGCCCTAAAAAGCTAGCATTGTCCCAGCTGGTGTATACTTTTGCACAAAGACTATCTAAATCACGTTTGTCTTTGAAGTTTTTTGTTTGTTTTTTCTGTACATCCTGCTTCTTGCCAGAGGAGTCTGGTCTGAGGAGACCCCTGTCCCACAGGACGTGAACTACTGCTAATGGGTAGAAGGGTCTGGAATCTCATAGTCTTTAAACATAATCCTTCTCCGTCAAAGGGGTGCATCCTTTTTGGAAGCCGAGTTCCATAAACACTGTAATTTTACCATTAAACATATTTACGGGGTCATAAATATGCAAATTTTGTAATAAAGATAGCACAAGTGACTGATAAACTCGATTAACATTCATTTACAGGAGGATCGTGGGCTTTGCCAAACTCTGTTTCCCACAACAGGCTCCGAGCCTCTGATTGCATTAAGTTCCTGATTATTCTCTCCTACCCTAGGACGGTTCCACACGAGTTCTGAGATGCCCCAGATCGCTATCAAGAGGATTCCAGGGTCTGGTGGATCGCACAGCCGGAGGCTTCCTGATACCACCTTCCCAAGTGCCCAGTCGTACTTTGCACTTGAAATTTCTTGTGTTTTGAAAAAATTATAGACCCGTGTCTTCATCCTCTTAGCTCTATAAAAAGAGGGACCTTCATAAGAAGGCTCTTCTGAGATTTTATGGTGATTTCTGGGTAAATATACCCACATTTCTTTCCAGAAGCAATGTTTTGCCCGACTTCCCCGCGATTGAAACTTACTCTGCAGAGCTGTCTCAGGGAGACACAGTAAACACGATAGTTGTGTTTTAAACAAGAACTACTTCTGTCAGCACATTACTTTCATTAAGGGAATTTTTATCATTTGGTTTTGTAAACAGCAGCTGGCAACTTCTACTGAGTTTTGTACTTTGTCAGTTATCAGAGAGCCTTAGGCCGCACTGCCATACATGTAAGAAACAACGAAGAAACATACAAGAGGGTTAGACAATGAAGAGGTTTAAAGCCAACTATAGACTCTAACTATGTCTTTTTAGAAGATTCTGGATTCTTCTATTTATTATCCTGCCCAACTACTTTTTAGATCACTACAAGTATGCATAGTCTTGCTTAAAGCCTTAACTTTAAAAACAGGGGGTCTGGGGTGGCTCCGCCATAATCTTACATACTCTTATTCTAAATTGAGAATTCCAACTCTAAAAAAATAAAAAATAAAGGAATATCAGTACTCTTGAACATATAATATGCCCAAATCCCCAAACCATTAACACACACACGTGCACACACTCACACACACACACACACACACACACACTTCTAGTTCAACAGCATACTAAACACCACGAAATCTCTTTATTTGCATGCATTCAGCATCGACAGCACAAATTCCCACCCAGAGCAGCCAGTGCTCCAGCACCTTTCTCATCGGTGACCCTCCTGCTAAGAAACTGAAATACGAGGAATCTGATCTTTGTGGGTTGAAACAAATATTGACTGAGCACTTACTATTTGCTGGGTGCCCTGCTCAATACTGAAGTTAGTGTGTGTACACAGCAGATAGGATCTTTAAGAGCCATAGTCTATGGAGAACAGAGATTAAACAAAGTAGTAACACAAATAATTACAGGTTTGAGTGTGATTAAGAATATCTTCCTTATTGTAAAGTAATGTTGCTATGGCAACAGATTAAACACGTACCTGAGAGGTCAGCCAGAGGCTGGGTTACCTCTGGCACGTTGTATTTCACACTCACTAACGTAGTGGGACACACTTGTTTCAGAAACTACAAGAGTGTCCGATAAACAATTGTCATTCTGTTCTCCCAGAAATAGTGATTACAATATTTGGGTGTATATTTTATGTTACTCATTGGATTTTTTCCCCCATGTAATAATGTATACATTTATCAGCCCTGCGGTGGTGCCACATGCCTTTAATTCCAGCACTCAGGAGGCAGAGGCAGTCGGATGTCTGTGAGTTCGAGGCCTGCCTGGTCTACAGAGGTAGTTCTAGGTCAACCAGGGCTACACAGAGAAACCCGCTCTCAAAAGGCCCAAACAAACAAAAAAATGTTTATAAAAGTATGGGTTTTAGTAGCTCCATAATATTCTAACCCTTGTACATGCCTGTTCTGACTCTGGCATTCCTAACTTATAAATATTTACAAATTTACTTACATTTATAACTTCCTTGGTTTAAAGAAACCATGGTGAGCAAGATTGTGCATAAATTCTTATCTGCATTCTCGATTATTTCTTTTGGGTAGTTTGTGTGCTGGGGTGGAGAACTCGAATCAAGGGCCTCATTCACGCCAAGGGCATGCTCTACCACTGAGCTACCCCACCAGCTTCAGGTCGGAGTGCTCTAAATGTCCTAATGGCATTCCAAGAAGATTCCACTTCCACTCCTAATGAGAAATGGTGAAATCCTGCGGCACTTGGCACCTCATTGTGTACGGTCTAGAGCTCCTGGCTATGGTTAAATGTCATATGGTTTCCATTTTGTTTTAAGGTGGCAGCTCAATTAAATAGGATTTATATCTAGCAAATCTCAGGTGTCAAACTAACATTTTTTTCTAGAAAAAACAAACAAAAATGGAGTTCTCTAATGCAAACCCTCATGGAAGTGAGGGCCTGAAAGACTTTCCTCCTTGGATTACCTGCATATTGAAAACCAAAATGCTGCCGGGCAGTGGTGGTGCACGCCTTTAATCCCAGCACTTGGGAGGTAGAGGCAGGCGGATTTCTGAGTTCAAGGCCAGCCTGGTCTACAGAGTGAGTTCCAGGACAGCCAGGGCTATACAGAGAAACCCTGTCTCGAAAAACCAAAAAAAAAAAAAAAACCAAAATACTAATATGGTGGAAGAAAACAGGAAGGACAACACTTTGGCAAACAAGAGTGTAGTGATTAGACACAGTAACTAAGGTGAGACAGAAGGAAGAACTTACCAAGAACTGGTCATAACAGATGGGATACAAAACCACAACGAGGAAGAGACTGACCCATGACCCATCATTCCCAAGTGATTCATTGCTGCTTTTGGGAAAATGCCAGATTTCATAATGAAGATACTCATACTATGTCTGGCCTTGAGTTCTTGTGAGCTTAATGTCTCCTGAAGCCAAGGAAGCTGCTATAAAATGAATAACTGATAATTAAAAAGAAGAGATATTGAGCAAGTTATAATCTTTAAAGAAATGTAATGTTGGAAGAAATATGAACAAGATATAAAAGGATCTGTGTAACACACACACACACTCATACATGCTTGCACACAAGGTTGGTGGCTGCACAGCTAGATTTCCACGTGTGTACTCTTGACTGAGATTGATCAGGACACTTGACCAAGCAATAACAATCAATCAATCAATAACACCAATGGGTTATGGAAGAGTGAAAATACACCCTTTTCTAAGGAAACTCCTGGGGAAGTCTGAAGAATGACAGACCACTGGAACAATGTGACATCTGCTAGCTGCCTCAGTGTAAAGAAAGCTACTCAATACAGTTCTGTATGCTTTCGAAAAATAACTTTTCTTAGACTTTCATATTTTACCTGCTATTCTTTAGCTTAAAGAACAGTAAATTGGGTGTGGTGTCTGACACACACCTATAAGCCTAGCACGCTGGAGGTTGAGGCAGGAGGATCAGGAGTTCAACTCCAGCCTCAGGTACATGAGACATATCAAGTTTGAGACCAGACTGAACTACATGAGACCCAGACTCAGAAAACCAAAGATATAGCAGTAAATCCCCAAGATTCACGAGTAAGTCTACATTCACTAAATTTTATGGGATACAGCAGCCGGTAGCATTTCGTTCCATCAAGTTAACTAGTAACTGGCTGTAAGCTCTTGCTCCATGTACCTGTAACACTGAAAAGTTCTGCCTGGATCCCTCCCAATCCTCTGAAAACTCACAGTTTGGAAACTCTAGTGTGTGTACAAGAATCAAAGGACCCTCTCTTTTATCCAGACTTAGAACCCCTCGAAGCCACCGGCTTTTGGTTGTAAGAGTAACTTTCCCTCCTGACAGAACAGGAGAAGAAGATATGAAAAAGAGGCCCCAATGGAAGGGAGCCTTCCTCTTCAGGTGTTTAATTCCAAAGACTAACATAGCTATCACATAACTCCACAACAAAGGAACAACTGAAAGTCAAAAAGAAAAATCAACTCCTCCCATCTTTTCCCCTCAGGTACCGACGAGCCCATGGTACAGTTGGGGAACCCGGGTTATATCAAGAAGAAATGGACACCGTATCTGTATGCCTTCCTATTGGTAAGTTGGGTATTTATGCTAATCTAGACTACACTAGTCTCTTTCTTTAAACATTATTGATATTGAACCCAGCTGCTGGATATTGAACCCAGGGCCTTGAACACATTAAACAAACACTCTACCACTGAGCTACATAACCAGCTCTCGCTCTCTCTCTCTCTCTCTCTCTCTCTCTCTCTCACACACACACACACACACACACACACACACACACACACACACGGCGCCCAAAAAGTTTAAGATAAAGAATAAAAATCACATCATACTTTGTTCTTTGTTTGGGAAGATGGCTCAGTCAATAAAGGTTTACTTTGCAGGAATAAGGACCTGAGTCTAACTCCCAGACCCACATAAAGGGCAAGACATAGTGGCCAATACTCCACTGTGGAAGAGACTGAGAGAGACGATCCCTGGGGCTAACTGGCCAGCCAGTGTAGCCCAGTCAGCAAGCCCCAGGCCAGTGAGAGATCTGTCCTCACATATATGTTAGGCAAATGGCATTCCTGGTGAATGACACCCAGCACTGACCTCCGACCTCTACATGCACACATACACATCAGGGTATCATTCCAGCACATCGCTGTGTCATGCTACAGTCTGTAAACCTGATAGGTTTCACGTTTTCCTTCCCTGTAATTGCATGAACCTTCCAACATGCTAACGGAGAGTATAAAACACCCCGTAAAATTGGCCCCCCTCTGCTCAGAGTTCTGAGTCCATCCTGTGCACTCTCCTATCTGACTCCATCATTCTCAGTGGCTCCTGACCGTCTCTCGACCACATCAAAACCAAAACCACTTCTGTGGCATTGGAGTACAGCAAGTGCCTCGTAATGGTCGGTCTCTCACCACGTTACCTCTGGCAAATGAATCGTTCCTCAATTACATTCGAATTTGGAAAGTGGGAGCTGCGTCGTTTCTTGCATTTCTTGTGAGACATAAGCATGTGTATGAGGACACCTGGACTGCCAGGCACAGGACACACATGCGGTGATTGTTAGCTATTGCAGTACTGCCTTCCTCTACTTACCTCAGTTGCACGCGTTTAAAATGCTAAGCTGATGATTCCTAAAAAGGGAAAGACACGGGGACTCGCTGGAGCCTCCTCTTTACCTGGAATTCCCCCTCTCCGCTTTCAGGGGGACACCTACTCATCTATCAAAGTTAGATCAGATGTCTCTCCCTCCAGTGTGCTGCACACTCCCCCAGCCAAACAACACTCCTTAGGTAACTTAAAGACCCTTCTAACAGGCTGTGAAGCCGACCTGTTTCCCCCTTCGTTTATAAAGCGAGGACATGAAGCAGAAAAGGGCATGTCTTCCTTTACTAATTCTTCACTCAACCAACACTGCCTCACAAATATGACAAGACAAAGCAGGTGCCCTGGGTGGCTCACACCTCTGTGGGAGGTGACTCTATTGCTAGGGAAATGAGAGACCCTGTAGCTGGCCCCGCACAAGCAGCTGGATCATCAGCACAGCTGAGCCACGCCCTTGAGGAGCCTAACTTGGTACACCCGGTGAGGGACAATGCTCAACAGCTGGATGAGTGGATAGCATCTCATTGCGGTATAACTGAAGAACTTTGGACCAGTTCACAATACAATGGAACTGTGTTATAAGCACACTCAATTGACCGGAATTTAACTGTTTATTTGGAATTGGGGTGGGGGAAGGGTTACAATTACTTCTTCCAACTGGAAATTGGCCATGTAGATGTATGAGGTGAACCATGAGTTCATGTCTGGCTTTTGAGTGTTCCTGGATGCAGTCCTTGGTGAGTTTCTTCTCTCTCTCTCTCTTTCTCTCTCTCTCTCTGTCTCTTTGTTTCTCTGTCTCTCTCTCTCTTCCTTCCTCTCTGTCTCTGTTTCTCTCTGCCTCTGTCTGCCTGTCTTTATATCTTTCTGTGTATCTGTCTCTATCTCTTCCTCCCTCTGTCTCCCTCTCTGTCTCTCTCTCCCTCTGTCTGTCTCTGTCTATCTCTTCCTCCGTGTATTTGTCTCTCTCTGCCTGTCTGTCTGTCTGTCACTCCCTCCCTCTCTCCTTCTCTCCTTCCTCCCTCTCCCATTCTGCTCTTTAGTGTGTATGGTCGAGTCTTACTATGTCATCCAGGTTGGTCTTGAATTCCAGAGTTAAAGCAAGCCCCCTGTCTCAGAATTACTGAGTAGCTGGGACCAAAGGCATGCCTCTGTGCCCAGCTGACTTGAGAATTTTCAAGGGTCACTTTGTTGAAATGTGTCTCATTCTGAGACTTGAGAGCCAGCCCTCATATACACTGCTACTCCCATGTAATTATTGCTAAAGCAATTTCACAAATCGCCATGGACCTACGATTTGAAAAGCAAATGAAGTAAGAGCTCTCATGAAATAAAACAAAACTGCCTATTTCTAGAACACTGCCTCTCCAATGAGCCATAGCCCACAAAGCACTTAGCACGAGCTGTTCTCAAGTCTGGTGTCAAGTCTCTTCAGAGCCGGCAGTTACAGCAGGAGAGCAGAACGCACGGTGAAAGACCCATAGAACTGGCTTCTTAAACTGTGTGTGGGTCATGACCCCACGAAGGCTGCAGGGCTGAGTTGGAGGAAGCATGAAAATCTGGCAATGAGAAAAGGTTCTGAACAGGCAACAACTGAAATGCATCGAAAGTGAAACAGTGAAGAAAACGGTGTTTCTGTGAGCGCCGACATAGTCCACTGCGTTCTGCACACACAACATACACAGCGCCAGCCAATACTGCCTGAAACACGTCAGTGCAGATTCAGACAACTCTAAGCTGTGGCCATCACCGTTCTTATACAAGCAGCATGGTTTAATGACAGCGAGCCATGTTTTCCTACTGTCCGTCATCAGCATGTGCGTATCAACTAGTACAGCTTCAGACTGTGTTGTTTAAGATGTTTGATTTTGCTGTTTTGGTGGCGGTTGGAGAGATGGCTCAAAGGTTAAGAACACTTGCTGCTCTTGCAGGGGACCCAGGTTCAAGTCCCACAACCAACATTGGGCAGTTCAGAACTGTCTGTAAACTCTAGTTCCAAGAGGTTGTACGCCCTCTCTGGCCTCTTCGGGTATGAAGCGCTGCTAGCAGTGCATATACTTAAATGCAGACAAACACTCATATGCATAAGATAAAGATATAAATCTTCAAAACATAGGCAGTTTGAAAAAAAATCTCATTCAAGAGAACGAGCGGGGAGTTGGAAAACCACTATCTGAGTTTTGACTTTGAGTTTCACGAAAGAAAGTATGAAATAAATTCTGGCTTGGGGTAAGAACAGAATTCCTGACAAGTTCAATGGCCCTAAACATTCATCCACCACTTTGAACTATGTATTTTTGCCAAGCAACCATCTCAGCACCAGCGATTATAAAATAGAAATATCTATCCACACTGAAAAACACTGCAGCATCAAATCACACAGCATCAAATAGTCAGCCAAGCTCTCTGTGTAAAAACCAAAATTCACGTCCATCTCACTGGCGTGAATATTTCAGCCCATGATTAACAGATGCTAGAACTATATACATATGTAAGAATTATCCATGACTTACTACTAACCATCGTTGGGTGTGTGTCTGTCTTAGGGACTAAGGTATCAACGTTTGATCTGTGCTTCCATTTTACATTACTAATATATTCAGGGTAACAAAAAGTACTCGGAAGAGAGGGGTCACTCAGAGAGAATGCTTAAGCCGCCCATAATGGACACACTGTGTGTGTTCTCTTGCTTGTGTCCAAGGATACGCAGATTACAGGCTGGATCTTCACAGTTGGAAGAATCAATGCCTCGGAGTGGAAGGGTGAAAGTCAAGCTTGAAAGACACCAGGAGAGGCACCACACTCCCTATTGAACTGCGGTGACTCGATGTGTGCTTGCTGCGGTGGTTCTCAACCCAGGGGGCGCGACCCCTTTGGGGGAGCATCAAACGACTGTTTCACAGGGGTCTCCTAAGACCGGCAGAAAACACAGATGTTTACATTAGGAGTCACAATTGCAGCAAGATGACAGTTATAAAGTAGCAACGGAAATAATATTACAGTTGGGGATCACCACATGAAGAAGTGCATTAAAGGGTCAAGGTGCCAGGAAGGCTGAGAACCACTGACTTCCGTGACTAGAGCAGTTGTTGCAGCCAGGTAATGAGCTCAAGAAACAACGGGGAAACATAAACTGCCATGCCATTGCTTTGTTATTTATAGCAAAGGTTCTCAAAGTACAGTCCTGGACTCACCAGGACAGCAAGACTTGGAAACATCTAGGAACTTAGGTAAGGTCCAGCAAGCAGCTTAAACCAGCTCAGAGGGTCACTGTGTACTTGTTAAGGGCTCTTCTCTAAAGTCCTGACACCAGGCAAAGACAAAAACAAAACAAAACAAACAACAACAACAACAAAAAAACCAAGCCAAGACTCCTTCCCTGTCTCCAAATGCAAATGTTAGACTTGAAGACTAACATTCTTGTGAAGTCACAAGAAGTGATTGGTCCACAGGGGGTGGGGCTGGGGGTGGGGGTGGGGACTGAATCCTCCCAGGGGTGGAATGAGTTTCTTTACAAAGGTGACATTTAACCCTCACTCCCCAGCCTGTGCACAAGACCCTGTTTATTCTTAACCCCTTCCCCTCCCTACCCACCCCCCTTCAGCCTCTACACCCCCACCACCACCACGGGATGAGCTGGTAAGAAGGTTCCCATCAAACGCTGACCCACATCTGGACTTCCCAGCTCCAAAACCATAAGTCAATGAATTTGTTTCTTACAGATACCCTGGTCTACACTGTTCCTGTCAGAGTGGCACTAGGATACCCTACATGAGCACCCCACCTAGAAGCAAAGGAAAAGACTATGCCTTTGGTGGACACTTGGCATGATGAAAGGCTCCCTTTGTCTGTCTGGTGGTAGTTTCTTTTGGCAACTCTTGATGAATGAGCAACTAGAGGAGCTTTCTTGTAGAGCTGCAGTCATACACATGGAGAAAATAACATTCATTAGCTGGCTCTCCACTGATAATGATGCAGGCAGCTGTAAAAGTGTGTCCCCTTGCAGATACAAGTCACAGAAAGATTAACAACCCTTTCCAAGTGTGGCTCAGTGGGGCTTCTGCTGATGGCTCTCATTATATTTGTGAGGGATCATTCAAATCTGCATCTTTTAGTGTTTTCTTCATAAAGTTTAAACCCCAGTAGGTAAGTCTAAGTTCTTTAGAGAGGAGTGAGTCCTGGGCTCAAGTTGTAGCTGGTGGAGCACTTGCCTAGCATGTTCAAGACCCTGGGTCCCACCCCCAGCCCTGTGAACAGGACAAAGTAAACAAGAAGGAAAAAACAAAACACCAAAGTTTCTTAAAATGTGTAATTTAACAGGTTAAGTGGCACATCGCTTTAATGCCCACACGTGGAAGGAGGAGGTAGGTCTGTCTCTGTGAGTTTGGGGCCAATCAGATTACACAGTAAGACCCTGAGATATATATGCAAATACCCACCTCTTAGAGATGAGTGGGTCATAATTAAGGAAGTTGATTTGTCATTCATTAGGACCATAACGTCTGAAGGTACTAAACACCAGCAATATTATCACAGCAGCTGATTGTTCTTAAGCATTTACTGAAAACCCAGGGCTCACTCCACTGGTGTGATGGTCCTTACCTCAGTCTCACAATCAGCTTAGGAAACAGAGTTGCTCCCTCAGACTCAGTACTCAGACTGTAAGACTGAGCTTCCTTAAAGGGAAACAGGTCGTCCAAGATCTCAACGGGCAAGCGTGCCACCCTGTTACAGGAAGCCTGTGTGCAGGAACGGATGGAGATTTGCAGAGTTGGGTGGGAAGGTGGCCAGTGCCATCCATTAGAAGCAGGATGATACGGATGGGCCAGGCAACTGTTCGTTTTGCTGAGAACCTGTGCTAGAGCATCAGGTCCATCGGCTCTGCTTGATTTGGTCCATGCTCATTTGTAGCAAGACTTTCTGGGTAAAGGACTCCTCTGTCATGATTCAATTTCTCTTCCCACACACTGGGAACAAGCAGCCTGCTAACCAGTGCTGGACTACTGACCATGTCTAAGTAGTGCCAGGAGCCATGATACAGTCTTGAGAAGAAAAAAGACAAATACAAGGACCGTTGATGTTCAACAGCCTGAAAATGATCCTGTTTAATAAATATGTTTTAATTACTCTTCTACCACTGCAACGAAAGACCAGGAGTAAAGGCGACTTTTAAATGAAGCAGCATTTGACTGGGAGTTCACTTTTGGTTTCAAGGGGTTAGTTCTGTCATGGTAGGGAGCATGGTGGCAGGCAGGGAGGTAGGCCTGGCACTGGAATAGTAACTGGGAGCTCACATCTGATACAGAGGTGTCAGAGAGAGAGAGACAGAGACAGAGATAGAGAGAGAGACAGAGAGAGAGAGAGACAGAGAAACTGAGCCTGGTGTGGGCTTTGGAAACCTCAAAGCCCATCCCCACTGACACACCTATGTCAACAGGCCACACCTCCTAATCCTTCTCCAACAGTTCCACTAAGTAGAGACTAACTATTCAAACACATAAGCCTATGGGGCCCTTTCTCATTCCAGCCACCACAAATACAGTATACATAGAATTCAAGCCAGCTGTGAAAGCACATGCCTGCAATCCCAGCACTTGATGGAAGCTGAGGCAGAAGGTCGATGGTGAGCGTGAGGGTGGCTTGAGCTATGTTGTGAGTTCAAGGACAGCCTGGACTGCAATGGGAGACCTGGTCAATCAATCAATCAATCAATCAATCCACATGAGGTGATTTGGAATGTGAGACATGATCTATAAATAAATACATACATACATACATACATAAATGCAAAATACATGCAAATAATGTGATTTGGAATGTGAGATCTGGTCTACAAATAAATAAATACAGACAGACAGACATTAAACAAATGGTGTGATCTGGAATGGTAGATTCCAAAATGGTCACAGTAGTTATCTTTGCGGAGAACTTACTTTCTGATTTACCCAAATCTGTAGCCGTAGGAGGCTGGATGCTTTAATATGTCACCCTAAACCACCACCCTTCTTGACATACTTCAAGACGGCTAGTCAGAGAAACAACAGACCTCTACTGAAGGAAGGAAATAAGCCCAGAAGGAAGAGAGATTCATACCAATGAGAGCTCCTCCCTAGACACTCACTCATCTGACCAGGAAGGCCCATTCACAGGGAGCAGAGTTAGGAGTCTGACTGGCCTAGGAAGGAACAGTCACAGGCTTTCAGGATACTTCACATGCACTGTTTTTGTGTGCATCGTGCTGTGCTCGGCCAACACCTCCCTTGTCCTAGAAGCCCGTTCCCCATCCCTTTGTTTACCTAAGGTAGGGTTCAGCACCTAGCTCCTAGCCAGGTCTCATGCTGGATACGCTTGGCTCCTGTATATTCTTTGTTGATGTCACTCTGTCTAGTGTTAACTCATTCAGCTCTTGAATTATCAAACCATCACACACACATGCTTGCATCCACACACATTAAAAATAGAAAAAGTAAGACCTTAAAAAAAGCCTACTTAAGAAATGAATAAAACTGTGGCTGGTTTTAAAACTACAATTGTATCCTTCATACCCCCAGTGTCAAAAATAAGTCTCAGCTTAATTAAAAACATCCATCTTAGTGGGATGTGATAGCTTATGCTCTCCCAGGTCTAGGGAGGCAGAGGCAGGCAGATCTCTGTGAGTTCAAGGCTAGCCTGGTCTACATAGTGAGTTCCAGGACATCCAGGGCTACACAGTGAGACCCTGGCTCAAAAACAAGAACAAAAAGCTTCTATATCCAAAGCAAAGCCAGGAATATTTGGAAAAATGATGACAGTACATGTCTCTTTGACTTCAGAGAAGGGGAAAATTACTTAAACACCAACATAAGTAACTGTCTTTGGTGCTTTGGGCAGGCCTATCTTCTGTAGAAGTACCAGGGAGGTAGAGGCACAAAGATCCCTTAATTTTGAGGCCAGACTGGTCTACATATTGAATTCGAGGGCAGTCGAGTCTACACAGTAAGACCCTGCCTCAACAGCATAAATTAAGCACAAAGATTTGATAGACATCAAAATCACTTTAGTTTGCCAGGCAATAGCATTTTCAAATGTCAAAACATAAGCTATAAACTGAGAGAATTATGTCTCGAACACAACACACCATAGGCCAATACAAAGAATGCACTAAAAATAAAAACTCACAAATCATTAAGGGGCGGAGACCTGAGAAAGAACTTTAGCTAATATATAACAAGATTTTTCTCCCATTAGCAATTGGAATCATGCAAATTCAGAGTACCATTTCACTTAAAAGATTGCTTCTCCAAGAGCGTGTCTTCATGGCAACTGCCAGTCACACACTTAAGCCTGCTCTTTCCTTGGAGGTCACTGTACTATGCCTAGCTATGAGGGTGACTACATTTCCCAGCCTCCTTTGCAGCAACAAGTGGTCATGTGACTTATCAGTTTCTTACCAGTTACATCAGTGGAATTTATATGTCCCATGAACTCTTGGATTTCAAAAAAACCTCGTACCTGCTTTTCCTTGCCACAAGGCAGAATACAAACAAATTCAAGACTGGGTTTCAGACAGGGAGCCATGTTCAATCCTCTAGGACTACAAAGTAGAGAAAGCCTGAATAATTTACTGGAGCAGAGATCCTGGCAGCCCGAACTGCACACCTCCACAGTTAGATGAACAGGAAGAGACTTTTATTTTAGTGAGGCATCCAAGGCCACGGTGACAGTACAATTCTAATCTCAGCATTACAAAGGTCTAAGAAGGAAGACACTTGTGAGCCTAAGCCCATCTTGGGCACTGAGAAAGTTCTAGGCCATCCCAAGCACCACGGGGCTGCCTCAAAATCCCAGTAATAATGATACTACTACTACTAATAGAAAGTCTATATTTTAAGTCACTGATTATTATTATTTTTACTATTATTATTACTGTTTTTACTACTACTTCTACTATTATTGTTGTTATTTAGGTTTGTGGGGTTTCATTTTGTTTTGAGACAGCCCTGGCTGTCCTGGAACTTGCTATGAAGACCATGCTGACCTCAAACTCAGAGTTCTGTCTGCCTCTGCCTCTGCCTCTGAGCGCTGAGTTAAAGGTCTGTGCCACCACGGCCAGCTTTCTCTCTTGTTATCATAACAGGGTAGCCTGCCCCTTAGCTGAGATATTGGTCAATTCTATGTGCTTTTCATAATGAGTGTGGTAGTCCCATCCTCTATTGGTAAGAACATAAAGACCAGAAGTTTAAAGACACCTAGAGCATTTGGTACACTCTGTTATTCAGGACAGCAGAACTGCAAATAACTCAAATTTAAAACAGAAAGAGGAAGGAGCTTGTGGGGTTTTCATGCACTGGAATACTATATACCAGTGAATATCTGATGTAGTGTTTAAGTTGTAGCTATTGATATTAATTTGGTATTGACATTACACTCAAGTAAAAAAAAAAAAATCAAAGTCATCAGAATATACACTGATTTTTTTCCAGTGCTAGAGATAAAAACTATGTCCTTGTCCAGAGGAGGTAACTACTTTGCCACTGACCTATAACCTTAGCCACCTTTAAATTTCATATTAGCAAAATCACACACACATCACGCACGCACGCATGCACACACACATGCACACACACACACACACAGAGGAATCATACACACAATAGTCATCAATTCATGGTCAAATCTTATTTTAGCTAGATTTCAGTCTATTTCCTGCCTCTCCACGGCTAAGATAAAAACCAAAACAAATAACAAAACAAAACCAACAAATGTCATCACTTCAATCATAAATAGCACAGTGTGTATCCTTAAAAGATAAAAGAGTTGATAGATAGGCCAAATTTATATTATTCCGCTTTAAAATTTTAATAACTTCTCAGTACCATTAAAAACCCAGTGCATATTCAAGCAGCTCTATATCCTTCATAAATCAACATATCACATGTCAAATATATATATATAAAATCAACGTATCACATGTCAAATATATATATATATTAGTGACCCTTTAAAGAAAGCAAAAGAATTAATACTAAATTCTAAACTGTCAGGTAAGGGTGGGAAGGAGAGCTATGTCTCCAAAGAGACAAACATGGAAATTTCTAAGACGCTGGCAACATCTGGTACTCATGGCTCATCTTATTCTTTATTTCCTTAACTGTAAATTACGTTCTATAACCTTCATGGGGTTTTTTTTTTCCAGGTGGAAGGAAGGGAGGAAGAAAAGGGGGAGTGTGCGCCCAGTCTGCCATCCCTGCCCCCCCACCCCCCTCCAACACCCCCACCCCCACCCCCGCCAGCTCCTGAGAGAAGCTACAGTGTATCCCTGAGTTCCAACTACCCATGCGTGGAACGGCCTGTGGCCAAGTTCGACTGTCACCAGGCCTACACAGACTATACTTTGCTTGGATTTCCTTTGCCTACCCTCATCCTGCAGGAGAGTGAGGCTGAAATGAGATTCCAGCAGTTAAGTCTCAAAGCTCGCTAAGGGCCAGGTATAGCAGGATCAGAAACAGGAAGGAAGAGCCATACCAGTCAAGGACATATCTTCCTGTCCATTGTAACTCTGCTGCGCATGCAAAGTCTGTCTCCCCATGGGAGGAGGCCACGGTTGGTAACCACCCAATAATGTCAGCTCTGGTTATGATTATGTATAATTAATACCACCATCGGTTTTTAGATCTTTACTTTTCAATTCTAATTCACCATGTAATAAATACTATTCAAAAACCATTGCTAACCACTACATAAACTCCATGTGTACAAGCTAGCCAACCTTTCTCCAAAGAAACTTACTGTTAAGACACTGACACTATTCCCAGACTTTCTAAAGAAGTTACAATCTTACCAAGTCATACTTGGTGGAGGACACTAGCTACCTGCGAACGATCACCATATATCGCTATAAATAATTGTGAATGATCACTATACATACATTTTTATCTTATACTCTACTCTCTTCAATAAATGTTTAGTGAAGCCCTTTACAAGGGGGTGGGGGAGATGAGTAAACAACAATGTCATAAGAACCAGAAGCAAACTGGCAATAAATGAAATTCTCATTTCTAAATTAATTTTTACAATATATTTTTATGAATTATATTTTAAATTCATAAATATATACATTTATATATGTATTTAAACTTAAATTTATCTAGAGAGTACATGTTTTATATATAATTATATTATATATAATTTATATATATCCTATGTATATGTGATATATGTATGTGTCATATATATATATACATATGTGTGTATATATACATATATATATATGACTACTAAAGTAGTTGGATGTGGTTGTGCCCTGGTTCCAAGTCAGGTATGGTACAGAGCAAGTTCAAGTGCAGCCTAGGCCACAGAGTGAGGCCCTGCCTCAAACACTATGGAATTAAATCAGTGACTTTACTGACATCATAAACCAAAAAAAAAAAAAAAAAAAAGAATGCTTTAACTTGCCTGGCAGTGGTGGCCCACGCCTTTAATCCCAGCACTTGGGAGACAGAGACAGGCAGATTTCTGAGTTCGAGGCCAGCCTGGTCTACAGAGTGAGTTCCAGGATAGCCAGGGCTACACAGAGAAATCCTGTCTAGAAAACCAAAAAAAAAAAGAATGCTTTTACTCGCAGAAAAGCTCAGGGTGTGGTCTATAGTTGTTATTTTCCATGTAGCATATTAAATGCAAACAGAGAAAACCAAAACAAACTCCTAAGCAAACATGGCCGCCCAGTCTCAGAAAAATCACTTTAAACTTAGTATCTTGCACTTGAATGAAAAAATAATGGTCCAGAACAAAGTCCACCATATGAAGAACATGGGGGTGGGGGTGGGTATAGATAGACAGAGGCTCAGGGGCTAAGAGCACTCATGGTTCTTACATAGGACCTGGGTTAGTTTCCCAGCACCCACATGGTCACTAACAAGCAGCTGCAACTCAAGTTCCCGAGGATCCAGCGCCCTCTTCTGGCAATGGTAGGCACTGCAAGCATGTGACCCAAAGACATACATGCAGGCAAAACAGTACACATAAAATAAAATAAATATGTTTTTAAGAAGTATGTTTATTGCTCTTGCACAGGATTCAGGTTCCATTTCCAGCACCCACACTGGATGGCCTGTGACCCCCAGCTCCAGGCTATCTAACGACTCCTTCTGACCTACAAACACATGATACATACAAACTCAATGCAAGCACACACATGCACACATATAAAAATAAATAAACCTTTATAAAGAGTTTGGGACCTGTCTTTCATTCACACTCATAGAATTCCTATTTTCAAGTCCACCAGGAAACACATTCCAATCTAATTTCCCTATACTTTCTGCGGCTGATTCAAGATCCACCTTGTACACATCTGTTTAGGTAGGAAGACTGGAGATTAGGCATGTGGACTTCAAAAGACTTGTCTAAAGCAGAATATAACAGGAGGAAGGTGAGACACAAATGAAATAATTATATAATGACTAACATTTATTGAGCACGTATTATGTACCAAGCCTGTGCTAAATGTTTCCCACAAACCACCCCATGGCAGCCTCACAAAGACAAGGTCTTACTATTATTATCCATGTCTTGTGGATGAAGAAATTGCACCTTCGATGTCACGAGTGTAATTAGTACCAAGGTATCCACCTAACACTAAAGCCTGCACTTAAATACTGCACCTCATCTCTTCCCAAGAGATGGCAGGGGTGGGCCACGTAGGTGGTCAATAAATTAGAAAGTAACTGTGTATCAAGAAATGACAATGTCTTCACATAATTACCCATCATCTCAAAGGCTGCCCTCAAACTACCAAAACCCAACAGATTAGAAACACAGTTTACTTATTTTTTAAATGTATCAACTAGATAGCAGGAACAAAGTCAGACAACCTCAGTACCTGGGAGGAGAAAATAGGAAGATCAAGAGGTGAAAGTTATCCTTACTTACAGGAAGACCAGCCTGTCTCTAAGAAGAGGAGGAGGAGAAAGGGGAAGAGGAAGAGGGGGAGGGGGAGGAGAGGAAGAAGAAAAGGAAGATACGAATCTGGGGTCTAACACAATCAGCTCTGAAACCTGCCTGGGGGCTCAAGCCTTGTGGCTCCTTCTGGTCAACCCAGGAGGGAGCAATCAGAGAAGGTTGGAGCTGGGGTTTCCGGGCTATAGAGTACCCTAACCTTCTTTGTCTTGCAGAAGAACATCCTTTACCCAAAACTGTCTCCAGAACTGTTCCTCAATATATTTTGTAGTTAGGAACATAAACAAGTTCCTTGCAGTAACTGAAATTAGTTTCAACACAACAGCAAGCAAAGTGAGCATACAGAGTCACCAGGATGTTTTCCTTGACGCTGCTCAGGGTTCTGCAGACCCTTGAAATGATCTTGGCAAAGAGGAAAAACAAACCCAGTTAGAGATAATTTAATGACAAGTTGTCTATTATTCTGTTTTTCATTCAACTGTGAGTCCTACAATGAATAAATTCTCAGTGGGTAAGAATTCTGCCTCCATCTTTGAGAGAATCCTGAAGGCAAGCCACCACTCGTCAGGTGACACGGACCCTGACTCCAGTCTTCATGGGATCACAAGTAATTGTACAATCATATATCTGCTATGAGGACTCCCTGCATCATATAAATGGCTGGGTTGGTCAAGAAAATGTTTGAAGTTGTCCCTCCAACCATAAACTTTTTGAAACAGTCGTCCTTTTCCATCCGAGGTTATATGGTGACAGCAGAGCACATTCCATAAGCATGCTAGGAACATGAAAGCATTTCTTAACTTTCCTCTTAAAGCCCACGGCATGGAGAGGTGACTTACGTGCAGTCCCTGATCTCCATTGTCTGGCGCTGGACTCGCCCTTCAGTCCTGAGGAGACTTTCGGGACCCCAAGAGCATCCTACCTCTCTGTGAGGTCTGTGTGAACCCACAAAGAACCAGCCTGGAACCCTATCCCATCAATCCCTTCCCAGTCTGGTCTGCCAGGAGCACAACCAGCAGAGACAGGAGGCTGACATAACTGTCCTCTGAGAGGCTCCACCTAGCAGCCAATGGAAATGGGTAGGAAGCAGAGACCCACAGCCAAACATTAGATGGAGCTCCAGGAGTCTTACGGAGGAGTTGGGGGAAGAATTGAGAGTCCAGAAAAGGATAGGAACCCCACAGAAAGATCGACAGCGTCATCTAACATGGACCACTGGGGGCTCCCAGAGACTGAACCATCAACCCAAAACCAAGCATGTTTTGGACCTAGGCCTCTCACACATATGTAACGGGTCCCCAAACAATTGGAGCAGGAGCTGTCTGTCCCTGAATCTGTTGCCTGCGGATCCCGTAGACCTAACTGGGCCACCTTGTGTGGCCTCAGTGGGGGAGGATGCACTTAGTCTTGCAGTGACTAGATGTGGGGGCTGGGGGAGGAGCCGGTTGGTTGGGGGGGGCTACTGGGTGGCTGCCCTTCTCAGAGGAGAAAAGAAGGGGGAGGAACTGTGAGGGGGGATTGGGAGGAGAGGTGGAGCCGATATTGGGATATAAAATAAAATTTTTTTAAAAGGCCACGGCATGACATGGACCCAAATAGTCTTAAACTGCTGTTTCCTTATGCCTCATGTGGCACTGAAATGTACTTCATGTATCTCAGGTAGCAGATTGGCTGAGAGACGACACGTTTTCCTGGTACTTCCTGTACACGTCTCACGTAGAAGAACGTGTGGGTTGGGGGAAGGTTACCAACCTAGGATATACTGCAAATAGCAGCTGCCCATTCAGAACGACAAACGTGTACTATTTCAAACCAACGTGTGACATTCATTTCACCTCAGAAAACGCATCTCTTGTTGCTCCAGGTTTTCAGGGAGGGGGCTCCCCATCCGTTCTCTACAGAATTACCCAGGTTGCTCAGAGGGATCCTCTGATAATCTACACAGCTCCCGTTTCCCAACATAATCTCTTTACTGCTCACTTTCCAGAGAAGAGAACAAGTGGACACTAACTGTTTAGAATCTCAGACACAGATGGGTACCTCTTAACGGCCCACAATATGTTGTTTTTCTCTAGATTCCTTCCTTCCGTCCTTCCTTCCTTCCCTCCTTCCTTCCTTCCCCCGTCTTCCCTTGCCATTTCTTATTTCCTTTCTCAGTATGTCATCAGGCTAACTTTGAACTTCCCATCCTCCTGCCTCAGCCTCTTGATTCTGTGTTTGAGATGCTGACTAACACACATGACATAACCAGACTCTAAGTTAACATGTGCCTTTTAACAGCACAGCTTGTCCCTGGCTAAACTGTGTATACCTATTCAATAACTCCTACTTCATCTTACAAATTTCTTCTATATTGATCTGACCATGGTTTTATTTTTCTATACTCTTTATTCAATTCTAATTTAATTTCCCAAGAACTCAATTGGTTTGCTATGGGAAAACAATTAAAGACAACGACGATTCCATCCACATCAGGTCAGCCAAGGGAAAAAACGTGAAAACTTGAACATTTTATGAAGCAGTTAATATAAATTTTCATGACATTTTCAATTTGATCAAAGGCCCAGGGGACTAAGAAAAATCTAAATTCCTCTTAGATAAGAAAAACCACACCCAAGAGGGGGAAGAGGGGGGAGAGAGACACCTCGACAACACAAATCATGGAACTAAATACAATTATGGCCTCACACGTGAAATTACACAGTAACCAGACACGGATGATAGCCCCAGGTAGTCTCGTTCTCCAACCTTTGCAGGCAGCCACAGTGATAAAGTCTACGGTCTTGAGTTATTTCGTCAGATCAAAATACTATCTCAGAAATCCTGAGGCAAATGCAATTGTTATCAGGGAAATGGGAGACAGCAGGAAAGAACAATACCCCCAGAGTGCTGGCTTTAGGTTGGAAGGTGAAAAAAATCAGCTCTAATGGGAATGATTCAGAATCACTCGTGCTCTGGCCCAAGCCACCTAGAATTCACACATGTGGCTTTATTCATTGGCAACACACCTAAGGCGTCCAACAAAGCCAGGTTTTCCCTTCAGCAACAGAAAAGGTGGGCTTCTTTTGTTTAGTATCAGATGAAGTAGCTAGCTGGAATTAAAAGTGTAGATGATTCCAAAACTACAAATCTGAAGGCTGGCCTGGCCTGGCCCCGGCAAGGGTGCTGCTGCACAGTCCTCCAGAGAGAGCAGTGATAAGGTAAGAAGCCCAGAGCTGGTTTCCCAGGCTCTCCTTCAGAGAGGCCAGCTTCACAGGACAGCTGGCTTTACATACCCTGAGATGTCCTTTCTCTCTCTCTTTCTAGGTTGTGCCCTGGAGCACAGGTGAATTGACTGGGTGTAGCTGGGACTGACCTCACAGAATTAAAATACCCAATTCCCATGTTTACGTATGAATAGAGTGGTGTGTGTGTGTGTGTGTGTGTGTGTGTGTGTAAGTGTGGTCACTGGGTAGGGGGGTGCAGAGCAAGTCAGGTTCACTGAAGTCCTAAACCTGAGAACTGGGTGTGGGCAGTGGAAGGGACAAAGCAAAGGTTGCTTTTTGTGGACTGAATTGTTTCAAAAATACCTTATACCATGCTCACAATTTTTCCTTAATTTTAGATTTGATAGATACATTGTAACAAACCCCATTTGTTTCATCTTTAGTAAATAAAGATGGCTTCACTCATGCTACAGAACTTACACCCTAAGGAAATTAAGATAATATTGAAACCTTCATCCCTGTGAGTCCTGCCCTTTTTCAAATAAGGACCCAATTACAGGCAAAGGGTTTCCAGTGAGATACCCACTCCAGGAGACCTTTATGTAAATGAATCGTGCCAGGAGGTGCTCCAAGAAGTCAGACAACCAGATTGCCACTTCTGGAGAACCTGCTACAAAGAGCCATGCGGCCAACACGCACAGGGATATGGTGACTGTCCTCAGGAGTCCTTGCCTGTGAAAGGTTTTGGGCTCTACTAGACATATTGGAGAGAAATATATTATCTTCATTAGAAAGTTTACCTGACGTAAGGAAATAATAGCTTCTCTGCTAATATAACTTTGACATCCACGTTAGGAGTTCCTAGAAGTATGAACTGATCTTCATGACAGGCAGAAAGAAAACTGAGTTTCAGTAAATGCTTTAGCCTAAGTCCCCTAGAAAGGTCAGCCTGAACTGTGTGTGCAGTTTGACTGTGATTTGGTCTTGAGTCAGCCTCCTGCGACCCAGGATTCCCCAGCCCCAGGCCCTCTCCAGGACTCCAGGCATTCTTACAACTTGACTACACAAAAGGACACCCACAGAGGCTCCAGCCTTTCCCAAGGCAAGCACTCACTGTTCAAGTCGGCTCAGCAGCCCTGTCACAGAACTGTATGTAAGTAACTGCAGGTGTCCATATAGCAATCTGTATGAACTTTGGATTAAATGCACCACTGAACACTGGCGTTCTGCACAGCCCATCCATTGTCTTCATCAGGAAATGCAGAGACCACACAGGGGGGTGGGGGTGGGGCAGCAAACACATAGATGCTTATTAAACACTCCAATGCAAAACAAAACACTTGAATTGAAAGGAAAAGATATTTTTAAAGTATGAAGCACAGAAAGTGAAAAAAAGGCTTAATCAACCTTAATTAGGTTGCCTTCATTAGCTGACTATGTAAATGGACTGAAACTACTTACTCATATATTCAAGCCTTCATTTCATATGCAAGTGCCCTCCAGCAAATGATAAAGCAATATCTTCCTGAGAGTGTGAAGGATGGCACCAGACTCCAGCTATAAAGGAGGAGTCAGATTCCAGTAGTCACTGTAGGTTTAACTGCCAGGGCTCTGAGAGAGCTTTTTTTTTTTTTTACAAAAGCAGACTCGCCCTACTAAATTAACAGGGAATAGCGTGCATGTCTGAAACAGCCTTCGCTCAATGAAACAAACGCTCGACCCCTGAGTATTCAGACTTTACAAAAATGACTCCATTGGGGGGGGGGGAATGCTGTGACAATGATTTCCCATAAAAAGGTTGGCGGTGATATGACAACTGGGCAGGAACTCTGGGCGCTGCCTTCCTGCCCCAGTAAATCACCAGCTGAAGGTGATTAACTTCTAGCCTGTTGGGAGACCTGAGCTCCAGCCTAGGGAAGCCACCTGGTAGCCTGTCCCAGTGGGTCTGATCAGGTTAGGACTGGCTGAGAAGAGGCCCAGGGGGCTCAGCCAGGAGCAGAACTGTCCCCTACCACCTTCTGCCAACGCAGACACCAAGTTACACTGGGAACTCCAGGAACACAATGACAAGCAGACACACAAAAGGAGCGAGGCGGCCGCTCCCATCCTTACCTTTGACTTGACTTTCATACTCGGCTATGATCTCTTTGTCCTTCTTGAATCTGGTCGGGGTGGACATTCTCCGGCTGTTCCGGGTTTGCTTACAATGGGCAAGTTCTTGTCGGGTGGTCACCGGCCAGTCTCCGTGGAGAAGCAGAGAGTTGTACTCCCTCTCGAAGAGAAGCCGGAGGCAGCACCCGCGGGAGGGACCGGAGGGACGGGAGGAGCAAGAGGAGGAGGGAGAGGAGCGATTAGAGCGAGCCGGGCGCCCGCACCACGCTCCGGGCAGAGCCGCCCTGGGCGCTGGCGAGCGGGAGCCCCAGCCCGCGAGGCCGGCGGTGCAAACTCGGGCGAGCGGGGAGGCGGGGGGCGTCTCCCGGCCGTTTCCTCTACGGCCGCGGGGCGGACGCGGGGATCGCCCGAGCGCCGCGCACCATTGTTGAGACCCACGCGGGGGTCGCGCCCCGCCGGCCGCCGCCGCCTCCCTTCCTGCCGGCGCCCGGGGCTGGGATGCGGCCGCCGCGGCCGACGCCCGGCAGGCCGAAGGGATGGCAGTTCCCACGCGGGTGCGATCGGCGGGACCCGAAGGGCGGCGGCGGCGAGGCTCGGACGCGCCCCGGTCAGCCCCGCGGAGTTCGCGGATCTGAAGCCGGCGCCGCGAGGATCCTCCGCTGCCTCGGTCGCTGGCGCCTCAGCTCTTTCTCCGCCGCCCACTGGCCGCTGCTGCCCCCTGGCGGCCGCGGCGACACGCGCACCCGGAGCCGCGCCCCCGCCCACAGGGAGCCCAGAGATCTGCTTGCAGGGAGAACCTGTGCTGCTGGCCCTGAGGACTTGGGCAAGGCAGGGAGCGCCCTGTCGCCAGAGGAGGGGAAGGTGTTCTTAGTTCTCTGTCCTGGCCCTGCCCACCACCCACCCCCACTCTGAGCTCGTCCTGGAGGATGGATGTCCCTCGTGGCCAACCCACACACATCTAGATGCCTGCCCTTGGCGGCGCCCCACGCGCAGCGCTCCCCCTGGTCTCAGTGCAGTGGTCAACATCTGGAGACCTCTCTAAACTTGGGGACAGACCTTCTTGCCGCCTTCAATGTGGGCTCTGGCTAGGCTATTTTCCAGTGGTTGAAGTCCCGAGTTGGATGTCACCCTAAAGAATCCAAGACACTGTACTCCAAGAGAAAACTGAACATTGGATTGTGACGGACCTGCCTGTTGAAAATCAAAGCGGATGAAACTCTACCGTTGAGGCCCGGAGGACAACTTGAACACTCTCAGTACTAGGATGTCAGGGAAAGCGTGATGTACTAGGAGTCAGTCACATTTAGAATGTTGCTAGATTTCGTTCAGCTGGGTTTGTCTTTCCTGGTTCCTCTCAAGTAATTTCCAAAGGCTGTGGTCCTGATTTATCAAAGTGATTGTGGCAAAGAGGTATCTGATGCTAGAGTGTTTACACTGCGAGATGTGAAGATCGTAGAGAGGTTTAGACTCTTCCCTTAGTCGGTGGCAACATTAGTTCTTAGCGATAACTGAACACAAGCTAAGAATGAGGGAGCCAGCATTAGGCACCTGACCTAAAGGATCTCACTGTAAATCTCACCATAAACAAATAATTACAGGCATTGTGATAGTGCCGTAGAAATAATAGCCTCATCCAAGGATAAGGCGCGGGGAGATGGACGGAGAGAAGGAAAAATGGACTGTGTATTCGAGGCCGTTTGGGGACTGAGAAGTCACAGGAGAATAGCACTCCAACGATTGATTGTAAGTTTGCAGTGATGGAGAATTAGCCAATGTCCTCATACATGCATAAACATCCCTGAGGATCGCCCCCTCCACCCCCTCCTACTCCCCCCATCCTGAGTTTAAGGATGGAATAATAAGTAGTTGGCAATCTATGTGAGAGGATGCTTTCCGGAGAAAAGGCATATTTTGTCTGGGTACTTGCCAACAACTTTTTCAGAGATTCACTCACATGTTAGGTATGATAGAAGGCAAGAATATTTCAAAAATTGAAACATATGCAGGTGTCATATATATGCACTGGGTTGACTTTTTTAAATCACTCATTGCATCAATTTCATTTTTTATCGATGTTCTGTCCCATAACAGAATAGACTGAGGGTTTAGGGCTCTGTTATTTTGGATACCAGGTCTCATGTAGACCAGGCTGGCCCCTTGAACTTGTTTATTTCTTGAGACTTGTTTATTTCTCATGTAGCCCAAGCTGCCCTGAAATTAGCTATATCAATGACGATGACTTTGCGCCCCAGGTGCCCCTGTTTCTACTCCCTAAATGCTGAGATTATAGGCAGATACCCCCACAACCGACTTTGTGTAGTTACTGCCAGAGACTAAGCCCCAGCTTTAGTGCATTCTAGCTGAGCACCCTGTTAGCTGAGCTTCAGCCGCAAAGAATTTGTTTTCTGTTTTACTACACAGGAGGTTTCACTATGTGTTTGGTGTTAAGGAAGTGAGGGGCTAGGACTCACAGCTGAGCCCTTTGTGTCTGGTACTCAGTTCTGGGCTGCCCTGATTGCATATGCGTCTGACTTAGGAAACAGGACACAGAGAGGCTCCCGATCGTCCAGTGCAGAAGCTAAGCAGGAAGGTCACAGCCACCCGGGAGAGTCCTCCTGTGCCATGCTGAGATAATGCACACAGTCCTTGAACACCAGGGAGACTTTTAAGTACCAAAATACCATGGTTAGATTTGTTATAAGAACTGACAGAGAAAAGATAGGTCAGCCTGGGGACAGTGAGACCCGAGGCAGGCAGCCTGTGGGATTGACAGCCCAAGTCACAGACATGTAAAATGTTTCGCCATACATACCAATGCCCAAACTTTGTAATGTTAAGCTATGAACACTCACTCAACATGTTATGTTGACTGTTCACTGGACACTGTGATAATTAATGTTGTCAGCTTGCGGGGATCTAGAAGCATCAGAAGACAAGTCTGATCTTCGTTCAAATCTAGCTGAGATTCGTATCACCCATGGTGCTGTTGGGGTTTATTCCATATTTCTACCTGAGAGAGGAAATGTGGTGGTAGAGACTGAACCACTAGAAATTAATTGTCTGAGCCTAGAACTGAGCCCCAGACACACAGGGCTCAGTGGTGAGTCCTAGTCACACTACTTCCTCTGTGTAAAAATAAAATAAAATAAACAAAAACAAAACAAAAACCAAACAAACAAACCATGGTACTTCCCTAGGCTTCAGTTTCCTCATCTTTAAAATATGTTACTTCCTAGATCCCTGAAATGGAATAATCTCTTATTGAGATAATTTTTAAAAATTGCTGAAGAGAAGAGCCTCTGGCTTAGCCTTGTCTTGGGTACTCTTCTATGACTGTGTAGAGAAATCATGACCAAGGCAACTTATGAAAGAAAGTGTGTAGCTTGGGGCTTGCTCCCAGTTTCAGATGGTGTGTACATGACCACCCTGATGTTTAGCATGGTGGCAGGTGGGCATGGGGGTGGAGCAACAGCTGAGACCTTACTTACGGAGACAACCAAGAGACAGACAGACAGAGAGGACTAAGCAGGCAAACAGGAGAGCCTATGAGGACCATTCCCATTCAAACCACCAGCGGCCCCTAGTTTAAGCTATCTAGAGGCTAAGGAAGGATGGCTACCTCCCAGGAGTTTGAGCCCACCCTGGAAGCACCAGTGGCTGACCTTCTGCACACCAAGTGCACATTACTGTTATTACCATCCGTTCTAATCAGCCTGCCTCTTATTATTCTTGTTTTTGAGAGTCTTGCTATGTGGCTCAGCTGCCCTCACACTCAAGGTGAACCTCCTACCCCCACCACCCCACCCAGATTTAATCAACTGTAATAGCGTCTTAATAATCAGAGACATCGACCTACATCTTTGATTCCATCACGATATCGGTATTGCAAACTTATCTCTCTGCTGTGACAAGATCCTGACAGAAGCAACCCAAGAGATAAAGAGATTATTCTGATTTCCAATAGGGGGGGCCATCCTGGGGGAAGGCATTTCAGTGGGAACCTGAGGCATTTTGTCTGATGGGGGTAGGAGAGAGAGAGAGAGAGAGAGAGAGAGAGAGAGAGAGAGAGGAATGCCCATGTTTGGTTTAGTCCGGGACTCCAGCCTATGACATAGAGCCACACAAGGTTAAGGTGGGATTTCTCATTTTGGTCACTCTAACATAGGCAATCCCTCACAGGCAGGCCTAAAGACTTGTCTTCTGATGCTTCTAGATCCCCGCAAGCTGACAACATTAATTATCACAGTGTCCAGTGAACAGTCAACATAACATGTTGAGTGAGTGTTCATAGCTTAACATTACAAAGTTTGGGCATTGGTATGTATGGTGATAATTTTGCACACATTCTCACAAAAAACCCACAAGGTGGACACTTCCCAATATTTCGAATGAGAATCTGGAGACTAAAGTTTCAGTGGCTGAGGTGTAACAAGGACAAAATTTCAGTGCACATCTTCATGAATCCAGACTGAATATTCTTTCTCACTGTCTGCTCTATTCTGTGGATCTGTAAATCTTGCCACTGAGATGCAGGCTCCAGGAAAGCAAGCACTTCTGATCATGGTTTTACATCAGTGGTTCTTGCTTCTCATCGTGTCATTCAGTGTAATTATCTTTCTCATATTTAACAAACAAATTTATTCACAAATTTGAATGTGGCGAATGGGCAAAGTCAGGGTGACCCAGGTGTGATAAGTCACCTGAAGATTGATTCTCACAGCAGTCCTCTGTGACTGTGCGCCACCTGGTGGTGGGTATTGTCTTCTGTAACTTGCTCCCCCTGGTGGTAGGAATTGTCCTAGCACTTTGCTCCTCTTAACTCCCTCTTAAGCTACATAGTTTCACTCTTCAGAGGAACGGTAAGAAGGTTTGCCTGATAGTGAGATTCCTACCTTTTCCGGATGACCCAAGTTTCCGTAAGTAGAACTTTGTGTACCATATGACAATTTTTACTTGGAGTAAATAGAAGTGAGTATTCACCAGGCACAAAGCATCACTTGCTGAAGTATTGCTTTGGTCCAGTGGTAAATACACGTGTGTGTGTGTGTGTGTGTGTGTGTGTGTGTGTGCACTTGCATGCTCATGAATATATGCATGCACCTACACATGTAGAAGAAATAGGTTGACATCAGATACCTTTCTCCATCCCCTTCCACCTATTTTTTTTTTTAAAGACTTATTTATTTTATGTATATGAGCACACTACACCAGATAAGGGCATCAGATCCCATTACAGATGGTTTTGAGCCACCACGAGGTTGCTGGGAATTGAACTCAGAGCATCTGGAAGAGCAGTCAGTGCTCTTAACTGCTGAGCCATCTCTCCAGCCCCATCTACCTCATTTTTTTGAGACAGGGTTTCTCTTTGAACCTGGAGTTCACCCATTTCACCAGACTGATTAGACAGTAAACCTCAGGTATTCTCCTGACTCTGCCCTCCCAGCAGTGGATTATGGACACACAGCATCAACTGAGAATCTTGTACATTTGCTTAAGATCCAAACTCATGCTTTGATACTAGTCACTTGATCAACTGGTCCATCTTCCCAGAATCTGATACAACTTCTTTAAAATAGTAAATGGAAATGTACAGTCTGTGCCAAGTTCACATATATTTTTTAGCTATAATTTTGTCTTCAGTGAATTTCAAAACCAATGGGCCCTTCTGTGACTTCCTTAAATGAAAGGGTATATTTTTGTCCCCAAAGGGCTTTACAAATGAAGTAAGTGAAACCCTCTTGGTATGGTATGTTATATTCATGAATCAGGTCAGAGCATCAGGACACACACTGCTCTGAACACACACCCTGCACTGTCTGGACTCCCCAAGACCCCTGGTTTTACAAACTGCCCGCACTTAATTTTTAAGTGGTTTGTATTTGCGGATGGAGTCCTTAGACATTTTATAGTGGGTGGCCTTACGATTGACCAACAACATCAGAATCACTTTAGAGTCTTTTTAAAATTCAGATACTCTACACTTAAGATGAGATTTCTCAAGACCAAAATACTTACGGACCACCTGGAGATATAGTCCGTGCGTATGTGATGCCTTTGGAGGGAAGCTTAATATCCCAAAATTCTAACAAGATCTCAGGAGGCTGTGTCAGGAATCCTGACATAAAAGCCATTTTGAGGAGCAAAGAAACCATAAGGTCCAAATAGTATGTGGGAAGAAATTCTCCAGGGGATTCTGTTCATGTGAATCTTTGCTCAAAACTAATGCACATTAAAAAAATATCCTTATCAAAGCATTTAATACTTATGTGATCATGAAGAAGTTGTAAAGCCTAGGTGTTTTTTCTTTAATGTTATGGCTATCTAAGAAAGAATTGTTTCCTCAGTTAAGTTTCTATCTTAACCCTCTTATCTGTGAGATTAAAATAATAATCCTCAGAGGCATGTGATGGGCGTTAAACGCAATGTGTGTCTAAAGCACTTGGCATCTGTCTGGCCCATACTAAGTGCCAGGTAAACACAGGCTGTTGCTGGTGTCACCATGACTATGCTCATAGAGGAGGGTAAGACCTAAACTTTTAAAAAATTAATTAATTTTTATTCACCTTACACCACTTACTGGCCTCAACCAATCCCCCTCCCTTCTCCTCTGAGGGGGTAGGACCCCCTGAAAGTTCCCCACCCTGGGAGAGGGGGCACTTCCTCTCCCACTGAGACCAGACAAGGCAGCCCAGCTAGAAGAATCTATCCCACACACGTACAGGCAACAGCTCCAGTTGTTCGGGACCCGCACGAAGACCAAGCTGCACATCGGTTACAGTGTACGAGGAAAAGGCCTGAACTTCGAAGACCTCAGAGCCCGCTTCCCTGTTCTAGTAATTCCATCTTGGAACTTCTGAAGTTAGTTCATAATTTATTAGATGTAACATATTTCTTTTATACTTTTTTGTGCCTTTTCTGTATGCCATATCAAGTATTCTATATATTAAAGTCTGTTTATTGCCTTTGTCTAGAGAGCTGTAATTTATTCTTGTTTTTCTTTCTTTCATTTGTTTGTTTTATGGTTGTTTGAGACAGGGTGTTGCTCTGTAGCCCTGGCTGGTCGGGTGCTCACTAGATGGCCCAGAATGACCTTGGATTTTCAGCAATCCTCCTGCCTGAGCCTCCCAAGTGCTAGGATCACAGGTGTTAATCCCTGTGTCCAGCTTCCTCAATTCAACTGTAATAAACAATATTTACTGGGTAGTTCTGAGGCTAAACCACATTACACTCTGACACGTGATCATTTCTGAACCCGGAAGATCCTGTAGTCCAACCGGAAGAACTATAGACCCTGCGCCCCCTGGTGGCTGTAAAGAAAATGAAAAAGAAAATGAAACTTTCAAGACCCTCTGTTGAGTAGCCACATTACAGCTCTGTTGACACCTGCCCAGATTTAGAGAAAACCCGTTCTCTCTGGCTGGATTAGTTCAATGGGTTTATCTAGGTACCCAACCCAGGAATGTACATCACTGTTGTAAAATACATTTGGATCACAGTAACAGTAGTTTATTTAAATGGGCTATGGAAATTCCCACTTTCCTCGGGTGTTGGGCAGCAGCATGGGGGGGGGGGGAGCTGTCAAAAAGTCTTGCTGGCCTCGTTCTGACAAGCACGGACGAAACAATAAAGTAAGGTTTGAGCAGAGCTCTGATTTGGTGTTGGAGCAGACTTGACGGAGACAGGAGGAAGGGACAGAAAAGAAGAAATAAACCAGACCAGGGGACAGACAGAAGACAAAGAGAAAGTGAACAGTTTTTCTAAAATGTTCAGCTGGATAGCTCAGCTCTGTCCACCTGCCAAAACCTTAAGTCTGATATTCAAGAGAAGTACCGAAAGTTAAAATAACCAAGATTTTAAACACCGTTGTAGAAACTGCTCTGTCAGAGATTCAGGCATGCCTTCGGAATCATCTGTTTTCATTTGGCAAAAAGTCACAGTTAATAGAAGAGTCTGCCTTCTTGCATCTCAGACCTGTAGCTCCCAAACACCTCCACCCGTGAGCCTCTCGCCAGGGGGGTTACGTTCTGCTCTTAGAACCCTCCTGCGGCTTCGCCGGTGTCTGCTGCTTAGCACTACCAGAATATGAAGATTCCCTGGGTCTGTGTGGATGAAAACATGAAATTCCACCTCATATTTTTAAAAGATGGTGTTAGAACTCAATAGGGGTCAGTGAAACTTAGGCCAGAGCAGAAATGTCAGCTGCATTGGAGGGTCAGGATGAGAGGTGTCATAGAAAATACACAGAGCCAAGGGGGGCAGAGAGCTGTCTTAGCGGGTGCATATCTCTCTGCCTCCATGTTAGGAACAAAGGACAGCCTGGGTTCTTTTCCTTATACTTTGGTAGAAGTTACTTGGAGATGGCCTGGTGTTCTCACCTTTACCATAGAGACACAGGCTATGGAGTTAGTCCTCATTTGCTGCACAGGGATGTGCTCAGTGCGGAGTCTGTGGTTCTAAATACAGCATTAACTCCTCCCCTGAACCCTAGAAAAGGAAGCCCCAAACTATCACTGGGGCATGTGAGTGCCCACATCTCTACAGTCTGCTGTCACTCTTGACAGCACATCTCCTTCTGACCAATACCAACACTCAGCTTTTGAGTGATGTCTTTGCTACCTTACCATCTCTGTGTGCCTTTTCATCATTCTTGTGGAGACCAAGAGCCTTCAAGTCCTTGGCCCAGAGCCCTGAGCTCTGATAGCACTGACACCGATGGAGGATCCCGGTCCACACTGGGTTGTATGCTGTGCCATATATTCCACAGGTTTTCACAAATGTTTAGTGGGAACACAATGGTTTCAAAGGATTCTGGTTTTTTGTGGCTTTTTTTTAATTTATTTTTTTGACTTTTGAAAAAGGTTTTTTAGATTATAATGTAATTACATGTCTGCATTCCCTTTCCCTCCCCCAAACCCTGGCGCTTCCCTTGCCTACTGGCTTTCAAATTCATGGCTTCTTCTTCCTTTAATCATGATGGCATGCAGATGTGTGCATGGATAGGCATAGCCAAAACTGTAACCTGCTCAGTCCATGTGACTTTCCTTGTATGTATGTTTTCAGGGATGACCATTCGCCACTGGACAACTAATGGGTGTGTGCTTCATGGAGCTGCCCACCTTCAAGAGGGAATTTTCATGACGAGATTATGTAAGAAGGGAAGGTTAGCCATAAAAGCGGAGCCTTCGAGGTTGGAAGACCCAGCCTAGATCCTAGGAGGGGTGAAAGAGATGGCTCAACGGTTAAGAGCACTGGCTGCTCTTCAAGAGGTCCTGAGTTCAATTCCCAGCAATGACATGGTGGCTCACAACCCTCTAGAGTAATATCCTCTTCTGAGGTGCAGATAGAGCACTCAAAAATATAAAATAAATAAATAAAATCTTAAAAGGAAAAGGAGAAGGAAGCCTTTTTGTTTACTCAACCTCTGTCTCTCTGGCAAATTCTTCTATCCTGCTGCTGAGACATTCCTTAACTGGCATTAGAGTCAACTTCTTTGGGATTTCAAAATATACTGAAAACCAGCTTAGACTTCCAAATCCATGGACTTAGAAAATCTAGAACTTTCTGTTGAGAGATAGCCATTGTTGGAACAGCCACACCAGTAAGTCACTCAGCCAAGCCCCTTTTAACATAGATTCAGTCATCAGGTCTGTCCTGTTAGAGATCCCCGACATTCATCATATCTACTTCTGATTGTAAAATGGTGGTAGGGGTTAAGCCTTAGTCTTTGTGTGTGCACAGCACATACTCAGCAATTACTGATCTACCCTCTCTGCCTATGTCCTATGTGTTAGCAGCCAGGGCTCTTTGTATCCAAGGCCATCTGTGAATGTTGTGTGCTGCCTAGAAGGACATTGAGATTTAATTCTCCTCCCTTGGCCTACTGAGAGTGAGAATTAGAGGCGTGTAGTGCCACTTGAAGTCATGTATGGTTCTGGGAATCCAACCCAGTAGTTTTATATGCTAGGCAACCTATCACCTGAGCTTTTAAACCCCCCACTTTCCACTCCCCACACCCCACTCCACCGACCCCTGCTGACTCTTCTTTCTTTTTTCAGTTTTTCTTTCTCTTTCTCTTTTACTTACTCACTTTAGATCCTGCTCACTGCCGCCTCTTCCAGTCACACCTTCCACAATCCTTCCCCCACGTCTCTCACTCCCCTTCCTTTCTGAGTGGGGTGGGCTCCCCTGTGCATAACCCCACCCTGGCACATCAAGTCTCTGGGACACAAGGCACATCCTCTCCCACGGAGGCCAGACAAGGCGGCCCAGCTAGCCTACGTACTGGCAGTAGGTTTTGGGATAACCCAAGCTCCAGTTGATCAGGACTTACAGGAAGACCAAGCTGCACTTCTGGCACGTATGTGTCCAGGGAGGCCTAGGTCCAGCCAGTGTGTGTTATTTGATTGGTTGCTCAGTCTCTGAGAGTTTAGGGACAGAGATTTGGGCTTGGTCACAGTCTGTCACTTTTTGGACCTCCATATTTCTTCTCATATAAGAAATAAGGAGAAATGTATACCCACTACACAGACATAAACACGCACAGGCATAAACGCAGACATACAAACATGCACGTGCGTGCACACACACACACACACACACACACACACACACACACACACACGAGCACTAGAGAGAGAAAAGACACAGGTCTAAATGGTACAAACTGGCTTTCAAACCGTGTCCAGATGTGAAGTGGTTTGGGGGCCACTGTGATGGCTATTCCAGGTTGTCAACTTGATTCATCTGGATTTAACTAAAACCCCCCAATTAAAGGGCACATCTGTGGAGGATATTTGCTTAATTAAAAGTGGGAAGATCTACTTTTAATTCTTGGTTTTTTGTTTTTTTGCCTTTAAAATTCTGTTTTCTTAGCATATGTACACATAAAAGAGAAATCACCCTCAGATCCCACCCAGCAGAAAACATGCACAAACCCAAGGTATATGTGAAAGGGAGGCCCCCAGCCCCAAGTTTAGCAGCTGGGATGGTGCAATCCTAGAGTCACAAGCCCATCTGAGAGGGCTGGACTTAAGTTTCAGCACGGCCAGAGCCCCTGCTACTGGCCCTAACACAAGTGTGCACCATAGCCAAAGATCTGTTTGATGCCTTCAAAGAAATACCACTGCCAGCCTTGCTGTGTCCCCTCTTCCTCGGGAGCAGGGATGCTGCAGCCCTCCATGCACAGCTCTGTCACTCCGTTCTTGTCAATGAAGGCCAGGGTGATGGTGGCGAAGTGGCCCTCCGGCCAGGACTTAAACCACCACTTCATAGCAATGTGTTTCTCAGGGACCAGGTCAGTAAACTCCCCAGTGACATTACCATCGACGATGTGAAACTTCTCACCTCTGATTTGAGGTGGGAAAATAGAACTATGTTAGAGATCCTTTGAGATGGATTAGATTAGGTGGTATTTACCCACCTCTCATCTTGGCCACGCCTACTCCTCAGCATATATAAGGCCGTGCAAGAAGGAAGTTCTGTTCTTTGCCTCCTTGTTCTGGTGGGGGTAAGAGGTCCAACTCCTCCACTGTCCTCTGGAGTTTACTTCTTTGGGAATCTGGCATTTAGTAAAGAGCAGCTGAGACATCCAGACTGGTGGACTGAAAAACTACTGGACACTGAGATCTTCCATTCAAAGGCAGCCATTGTTGGGTTAGCTGGAGCAGACTGTAAGTCATTTTAATATAAGTTTCTATCTATCTATCTATCTATCTATCTATCTATCTATCCATCTATATATATCTTATGTACATATGTATGTATGTATGTGTGTACATATGTGTATGCATGGGTTTTGTACAGTAACTTCTGACTAATACAGCAACCTAGGGGATCTTAATTCAATCAGACTCAGAGGCAGATGCCCCCAGGCAGGAATTTCCAGAGTCTGTACTGGCAGGGGAGCATTTCCTATGAGGTAGCAGGGATAACTCACACTTCAGTATTCTCCTTAGAAGGGGGGTTCGGGGGGACCCTCTTCCTATTTCTAGTATTGCTGGTTTGCTGCAGTTGAGTAGCATAGAGCCAAAGCAGGTAGTCTTCATGAAGGTAGGATGTGTCTTCCCCAAGAGAGCACAGCCAGAAACAAAGATCGCTATGTCATTAGAGCTTGGGCAAACAAAGCAAGTACTTGTCCGAGTGGTGTACCTTGGGGAACGCCCCAAAATTGGCCTCACCACATTCTCAAAATCCCTTTAAGGCTTCTTGGGGTGCCATGTCTACAGTTGATTCATGGCTCAGTGTCTTTGGATGGGGCCTAGTCCAATTTGAAAGAAGTAAAGTGAGACTGTGTGTGGGAGGGGGTACCCATGTGTGCATATGTGCACAAGTGACTATGCTATGCAGAGGTGTGTGTGTGTATCTGCTAATGTATGTGTTTGTGTGGTTGTGTGAGTGTGTTTCTGTAGACGTGCATATACATACCAGAGGTTATCACGTGTTTTCCTCTATTCATCTCCACATGATTGACTCTATCAAGGACTGCCATTTTGGCTAGGCTGACTGTCCAGCCAGTCCTAGAGACCAGCCTGTCTCTGCTCCCAGTGTGGGTATTACATGCATGTTCAGACTTGCCTGACTTGTTACTTGAGTCCTGGGGAATCAAACTCAGATCCTCAAGTTTACAGAACAAGTGTCCTGACCACCCAGCCATGCCTCAAGGCCTCCTATGAGTACGATTTTCTTTCCCTGAACAACAGCAGCAACAAAGAAGAGTGAGCATAGGGCAGGAGAAAGAGCTTAGTTGGTGAAGTGCTTCCCTCCAAAACCATCATAAAATACAAAAGCATGGTGGTATTTCCTTGTCATCCAGT
>JADRCH010000151.1:529221-573578 GCA_019843965.1 Rhynchomys soricoides
ACTGGATGACAAGGAAATACCACCATGCTTTTGTATTTTATGATGGTTTTGGAGGGAAGCACTTCACCAACTAAGCTCTTTCTCCTGCCCTATGCTCACTCTTCTTTGTTGCTGCTGTTGTTCAGGGAAAGAAAATCCTACTCATAGAAGGCTTTGAGGCATGGCTGGGTGGTCAGGACACTTGTTCTGTAAACTTGAGGATCTGAGTTTGATTCCCCAGGACTCAAGTAACAAGTCAGGCAAGTCTGAACATGCATGTAATACCCACATTGGGAGCAGAGACAGGTTGGTCTCTAGGACTGGCTGGGCAGTCAGCCTAGCCAAAATGGCAGTCCTTGATAGAGTCAATCATGTGGAGATGAATAGAGGAAAACACGTGATAACGTGATAACCTCTGGTATGTGTATGCACTTCTACAGAAACACACTTACACACGCAGACAAATACACACACACACACATGCACACACACATACCTCTGCATAGCATAATCCGTTTGCACACATGCACACATGGGTCACACACATAGACTGGTTTCTACTGTTTCATTTGTTTTGTTTTTTGTTTGTTTGTTTGTTTTGCTTTAACCTACTTAAAACTCTGTTAGGATTAATATTTCAGATCTCTTTTTTTTTGTAGCAGTGTATTTTATTTTATTTATTTGGATGTATGTTTGTTTATTGAGATATGTTCTCTCTACATAGCCTAGGCTGTCCTGGACCTCACTCTGTAGACCATGCTACCCTTGAACTCACACAAATCCACCTGCCTCTGCCTCCCCAGAATTATCAGCACTTATATCCAGATATGTCTTATTTCAAATGGACAGATAAAGATTATGTATGTCTATGGGATGTAGTGTGTCACGTCTTGATACTTGTTTGTAATGTGAAATGTTATGTCAGGCAAGGAACAACCCTGTCAAGTCCTGTGGTTCTGAAGGAATGGCGTGCCTGTTCATACTGTCAATTTGACATGGTCTAGAACCATCTAGGAGACAGTCCTATAGGCATGCCTGTGAGAGATGGCTACATTAGGTCAATTGTGGTGGGGAGACCTTCTCTAATGTGAGCAACGCCACTCAGTGCAACAAATCCAGGATCGCAGAAAAAGGTGAAAATGAGCCAACCTTCACTACTTGTCCTCGCCATTCTGTTTCTGAATACTGACACAATGCAACCTACTGCTTACTTACCATAGTCAGCTGTATGCTTGAACTGTGGAACAAAATATTTCCTTTCTCCTTTGAGTTGCTTTATTAGAGTAGGTTTGCATAGTAACAGGAAGAGGAACTAATATACAAATTGGTACCTAGAGTTGACCTGTTGCTATGAACCACATGGCCATGTGTTCTTAATAATTTGGATATGTAGAAGAAGTGTGGAAGATCTGAGACCTTTGGACTACAAAAGGCCCATGAGTAAGGCAATCAGAACTTAATGGGCCATTCTGCAGGATGGTTGAATGACAGGGACTCTTATGAGTTATGCCCTGGGTGTCTGCTCTCTAGGTTCTGTCTGAAAATCTTGTATGGACCATGAAAGCAACAGTAGGTACATAATCTTACAAAGTACGTCTGAGCACCTCTAAATGTTATTCACTAAAAACTTCACATGTACCACTGTGAGCTATGCAAATGAACAGAAAAAGCAAATAGACTATTAGATGTAAAGCTGATCATTATGAAATTAAGAATATCAACCGAAATACTAGATCTCAGTGAGGATGTGAGAGGGGATAATCTTAATGAGCAACACATCAATCTCAGTTTAATATGTACCAAAAAGTTAAGAAAATGGCTTTAAATGGAGGATCCTTTACTTATTTTTTGAATGTTAGTGCCGTACAGCATTTAAGGGGAGGCTGAAGTTTATATTGAAGGACACTTTTTTTTTTTAATAAATGTTAATTTAGCAATGCTTCACTCAACTTCCAACAATAATACAGATCTCCTTTGTTCCAGAATACAAAGTGTTTATTTGTTTATTAATTAACTTATTTATTTTACTTTATAAAATTTTAACAAAGAAGAGACTTTATTCAGACACTGACACCGGGATACTGATGGCATCAGGACTGCACCTGAGAGTGCTCTCAACATGCAGCCCTGAATTATAATAGTCAGGGGTTTATAAAGGCAAAGCTCACAAGACAGCGCACTTTCTGGCTTCACACAATCAGAGGCAAGAACACATAGGGACAAATTTGCTGCCTACATGTAATCAGACACACATCCCACCTATCTGTAGTCAAGCACACCTCCTGCCTACGTGCAGTCAAGGGCAAGCAAGCTTGTTTACCGGAGCAACCACGCCCAGTTTGTTATCTTACATGGACATCATCAGACAGTTTCAAGAACAGCCCTCAATGTCCCAGGAGGGTATCTGTCCTCGGACATGTAGGGCTTACGGATTAGAAACATTTTTGTTTTAGAGTTCTCTTCAGCACAGTAATTTTAAACTTTTGAACATAACGTTCATCATCACGTCCCTACCTTAAGTTACAGCCTCAGTCAAATCCTTGACCTACGGTGGGTACCTGTTCATATTGGGATTTAATACCCATGGGCTTAATGACATCCAGATGGGAATCTATGTCTCTAATTAAGGCATTTGTGATTCCTGATTAAGGGAATCAGCAGAAGTGCTTAGAGTGTTACAATGGCCCACAGCAAAGTCATCAGCCAGGAAGAACCTCCACATGAGAGCGGGAACCAAATGCTAGCCCTGTTTTCTGTCTGCGATGTATGGGTTTTTTTGTTTGTTTGTTTGGTTGGTTTTGATTTTGTTTTTTTCCCAGGTATAGCAACCATCTCTAATGATTCCTGGGTGCTTTGGACAGAAAGGACAATTTTCTTTTAAAGCCATACAGTCACCTCCTTGTTCTGCATAGAGCAATTTGAATGCTCTTCCTGTTGCAAAATTGCTTCAGCTAATGAATCCACCGGCTGATAGCTCTTGATCTAGTTGGTTTTAACTGGTACCTTTTTCTTCTTTTTTTGATAATAAGGGAGCCCAGAGGCCAGCTTGAGTCCTGGCATGCCAATGGGCATTACAGGTAACCGTTTGTCTTTCTCCCGGCCAGGGAGTCTCCTGTGGTCCTAAGCTTTTTTTTCCAGCCTATTGTTGAAGACAAAGGGAGACGTTCTCTCTTCTGTAACTGCTCCTCAGGTGAAACTAGGATGTTGTTTTCGGGGGGCCCAGGAAGTCTGGGGTGTTAGTCAAAGGCTGAGAGGAAATTCAGGCACTGGAGCTTTGGTCCGAATCATCTGGTTTCCTGATCTAGATGACAGACAGGGAGCAGTCATGTCAGCAGGATCATTGGCTCATATCAGTGCTTAGCAAGTCCAGTCTATTAGGACTACCTGGGGCTGTGTAGTGTAGATCATTTTTAAAGCAGTTTGTAGTCTGATGCTGATTCCTACATGGTACCTGTCTGCTGAATAGAAATCTCCCAGGACCCAACGGGGATGACATTAGCCAAAATACCCAACAGAGGGGAGATAGAACCTGAAGAGACCACCTCCAGTAGATAGGCACAGGCCCCAGTTGAGGGATGGGGTCACCCACCCATCTCAAAATTTTAACCCAGAATTGTTCCTATCTAAAGGAAACACAGGGACAAAAAATGAAGCAGAGACTGAAGGAAAGGCCAACCAGAGACTGCCCCACCTTGGGATCCATCCCATCTGCAGGCACCAAACCCCGACACTATTGTTGATGCCAAGAACTCCCCTACAGGAGCCTAGTATGGCTGTCTTCTGAGAGGCTCCTCCAGCATCTGACTAAGACAGATGCTGATACTCACAGCCAACCATCAGACTGAGCCCAGGGACCTCAATGGAGGAGTTAGGGGAAGGACTGAAGGAGCTAAAGGGGATTGCAACCCCATAGGAAGAACAACAATACAACTAACCAGACCCCCCAGAGCTCCCAGGGACTAAATCACCAGCCAAAGAGTACACAGGGAGGGACCCATGGCTCCAGCTGCATATGTAGCAGAGGATGGCCTTATCTGGCATCAGTGGGAGGGAAGGCCCTTGGTCCTGTGAAAGCTTGTTGACCAGTATAGGGGGATGCTAGAGGGGTGAGGGAGGCAGGAGTGGGCGAGTGGGTGGGGGAGCACCTGCTTAGAGGCAAAGGGGAGGGGAATGGGATGGGGGGTTTGGAGAAGGGAGACCGGGAAGGGGGACAACATTTGAAATGTAAATAAATAAAATAACCAATTAACAAAAAGAAAGAAATCTGCCAGGTCAGATATAGACTAGGGATGGAAGTTAAAGGTAAGGAACGTAAATGAGAATCTACCATTTGGAGCTTCCCCCCCTGGAATAGTCAACAGGTAGGGATCTTAATCTGTTAACTGACTTGGCAAGAGTACTTACCTGGAGTCCATTTGACCAGTGACGGGTGGATCCAAGTTGCAACTCCCTGCAGCTTACATGAGTTCTATTAACAAATTCTAGTTACAAAAAGAGATCCGTGAATTCTGAGAGTAGACTCACATCTTTTAGTTACAGCAAAAGCTTGGGAACTCAAAAAAATTATTTTGGGTTAAATACGTTAATATTCTTTGTCCATAGATCTGAACAGAGATGTTTTGAGAATGACAAAAATTAATTTTAAGTATCAGAACTCCATTGATTAATATGTTAAAATGCTAAATTTTTGAAGTCTTGATGACCAAGACTTGATTGATTTTTGAGAGCAGCCATTGCAAAGAAGGTTCCTCTAAATAAAAAAAAATTAATAAAAAGTTACATTGAATCCTGTTTTGTGAGTTTATTTTTCTGACCAGGAGACCTAATACCTCTAGAAGAAGGAAGGCCAGATTTTCACATATAAAATGCACTCACCAGGCATGTGCTATTAAATGGATGCAGCTAAAGTGAGCCATCGACACTTCCAGAGATCTGAGAAGGGTAAATTTGAACGTAAGTGTAACCCAAATGGCCTCGGTATTGATGAAAATGACAGAGACTTGCCTGCTACCTGGACGATTACCCAAGCTCCTCTTAGGCAATCTCAGTAATCTCTATGGAGAAAGAATGGCTTCAGCCTTCAGCAATTCCGTGGGATAGCATTAACTTTGTGTCTGTCACACAGGGCAGCATTGGCCTTCGGCTGCCAGATCCAGAAGATCAGAGAGACTTTCCTGTGGTGAGGAGTCTGAGAGACCAGTCTACCATGGCGAGGCAAAGGGCTGTCAATTCTCCAGTGCCCCCTTTTTCCACAGTTTATGTAGGGTCCTGGTGTCTGGTGAAGCAGGGGGCAGTTTGCCCAGAATTTAGCTTTATCACAATCCAGGTGAAATCGGCTTTTTTGTAGGAGACCTTAGGGCTGTCACTAGGACCTGGCATTTTTATCTATCATGAGAAGACTTTTTCATCAAATACTTTAAAGGTCACATTAATCATATCTTGGAAAAGTTTTGAGGGCTATATATTAAGTATACTGATTTTTAAATAAACTTTACTTATTTATTATACAAACTTATGTAGAAGTTATTAGCTTTAGGCTTGATCTTGAAAAAATACATATGTTTCCCATACATATCTCACACATATATTTTCCACACACACACACGTTTCCATATATATGTTTCAATGTATGTTTTCCATATTCCTATCCATAAATTGCATTTGATTTTAGCATGACTACAATATAGTTCTGAACACATTAAAGAATTTCATCATTTATGAGGTGATTGACCACTAACTTTTATTACTTAATTATCTTTAACAGTTCGTAAGTTAGTAACTTCTATCAGATTAGGATTTGACTTTTTATCTCTGTTAAATTTAGCCTTGCAAATTGCTTGAAGCTCCTTTCTTATCAAAATAAAACTTTAAATCCCAAATGCAGTCCACCGGGAGACTGGGAATTTTGTAAAACCATAAATATAATCCATAGAGAGGTTGGGAACCTTGTTTTCTTGACCATTTCATAGTGCACTGTCACAGAATATAACCTTCCTGTATGACTCAGCTTATTCAAATATCTAAATCTTAATGAAGCCAGCAGCCCTTTGTGCTACGAGATAGAGGCATTGCTATCTCCAGGAACTCCTTTATTCAGAGGCAGCAGTACCTAGCTGCACCCAGCAGCTCTTGAACCTGTCTCTTAGTCTTTGATGTCGGGATCTGAAGGACGGCAGCAATCCTACTCTGAGGTAGGTTCCTTTTGCCTCCCCTCCGCTGTTAGCAAAGATGAATGGCCTCTTGTATATAACGTTGGGCTTTCCTCAGAGGAGGCCCTCAACTCTGTTGTGGGGTACTGTGAGTAGCAGTTCCTTTTCAGGCATCAGGTTAGTGGCCTGGCTACCTTTTGTCTCAGGGGAGTCATCTTTTTGATGTCATTATCAGACAAGATGGTAGCAAAATTGATGGCATTGGATTTCTTTTTTTTTTTTTCTTTCGAGACAGGGTTTCTCTGTCCTGGCTGTCCTGGAACTCACTCTGTAGACCAGGCTGGCCTCGAACTCAGAAATCCGCCTGCCCCTGCCTCCCGAGTGCTGGGATTAAAGGCATGTGCCACCACTGCCCGGCCAAGGCATTGGATTTCTAAAACCAGACTCAAGGGAGGTCCAGGAGTAGGCCCCGTACTCAGTCGCACAGGCATCAGACAGTCCACATCTCCTAGTGGTAAGAAGTCCTCTCTCTTTCTCTATAGATCATTCCATGGACACATGTGGTAGTAAACCACACCTACTGTTCAAGTATATAGTGGTGGTCTTTAAATCTTTGGGACAATATGGTCTATGTAAGTTTCCTCTTGTAACCTTCCTCTGGCTCTATTTAAAAGCAAAGATGGGCATGGGCTTCTTCTGATAGTGTAAGCCACAAATTAAACCAGATATTGGTTGGCTTCTCCCACAAGTTCTGTGCCACCTTTGCACTAGTACGTTTTGTGGACAGTACAGATTGTAGGTCAAAGGTTTGATAGCTGGGTTGGTGTCCACATTTCTCTTTCAGTAGCCCACAGAGTAACTTCCTGCACCAAAGAGACTAGACCACAGGAGTGAAGGCTCCGTGTAGGCACCAGTTCAAATTCTCAATATTCAGTGAGTGTGGGTGTTGTCCTAGGCAATGGGACCCTACTGTCAGTGTTTGGAGAGCCACCTTTGGTCTTAGCATCAGGATGGGTTGCTTGGGTTCCATGGGATCCCCTTGGCCAACACCTCAATTGAAGGCAACTGAGTCCCCAAGGCACTGGAAACCTTGCCTGGCTATAAGAGATGGCCGGTTGAGACTCTGTATCCGCCATTACTAGGAATTCTCACTAGGATCACCTTTATAGATTCCACTGCACTAGGTTCCCATACCTCCCCTCCGAAATAACCCCAATTCTAGCTATCTCTCAGCACTCTCTCCCTCCACCCCATCTCCCCCCTTAACCCACTTGCTCCCATCCCCACCTGCCTCCAGTCCACAAAACCCATCTATTTTATTTCTCCTTCCTAGAGAGATCCATGTAGCCCATAGACCCCTCTTCTGTACTTAACCTGCATGAGTCTATGGATTGTAGCTTGGGTATCATTTACTTAACGACTAATATCCACTTATAAGGGAATACATGGCATTTTTTTTCTTTCTGGGTCTGGGTTACCTTACTCAGGGTGACTATTTCTAGTTCCATCGATTTGCCTGCAAATTTCATGATGCCATGTTTTTTTAACAGCCGAATAATACTCCATATTATAAAGGTACCACATTTTCTTTATGCATTCTTCAGTTGAGGGACTTGTAGGTTGTTTCCAGTTTTATGGATATTATGAATAAAGTCTCTATGAACATGATTGGACAAGTGTCCGTGTGGAAGGGTGTATGCCCAGGAATGGTATACCTGGGCCTTCATCAAGGAACTGCTGTACGAATTTCTATAATGCCTGTACAAGTTTGCAATCCCACCAGCAATAAAGTGTTCTTGCTCCATATCCTTCCCAGCATGGGCTGACACTTGTGTTACTGATCATAGCCATTCTGACAGGTGCAAGATGGAATCTCGAAGTAGTTTTGATTTTCCTTTCCCTGATGGCTAAGGACGTTGAGCATTTCTTTAGTGTTTCTCAGGCATTCGACTTCCCTCTATTTAAAATTCTGTTTAAATCTACTCTTTATTTATTTTAATTTTGCATTTATTTATTTACTGTACAATCCAGTATCAGCCCTTCCTCGTCTCTTAGTACCCCTCATGCAAGTCCTCCCATTTCACTGTCCCTTTCTCTTCTAAGAAGGGGAATCCCCCTCTTGTTGTGCCCCCCCACACCCTGCACATCAAGTTTCTGCAGGACTAGTCACATCCTCTCCCACTGAGGCCAGACAAGAAGGTCCATTTGGGGGTGCAGGATCCACAGGCGGGCAAGCAACAGGCTCAAGGACAGCCCCCGCTCCAGTTGTTCCTGCATGAAGACCAAGCTACTCATTTGCTACGTATGTGCAGGGGGCCTAGGTCCAGCCCATGCTTGATCTTTGGTTGGTGACTCAGTCTCTGCAAGTCCCCAAGGGTCGAGGTTAGTTGAGTCTGTTGGATTTGCTGAGGAGTCCCTGTCCTCTTCTGGTCCCTCAATCCTTCTCCCTACTTTTTTCATAAGACTCCCAAGCTCCAAGCTATTTTAAGTTGGATTATTTGATTTTTTTTTTTTTTTGATATGTAGTTTCTTGAGTTCTTTAATTTTATTTTTTTTTAAAGAATTGTTTATTTACTGGGCATATTAGATACACAACCAATTTTAAATTTACATCTTTTAATTCAATTCTGAAGTGTTTTCTCTCTCTCACACACACACACACACACACACACACACACAAAATTGGCAATTGGCATGCAATAGCTACCCTATGGTGAAAGAGTCACCTTACCAACAAACTGTTGCAAAGATATCATCAAAGGTTGAAAATTATTTGTCCTGAACATGAAAACCTGTAACAAATTTAAATTAAATTTATAAAACTTGTTATTTGTAGTTTTCTCCTTGCAAGATCCAAAAAGAAAAATAAAATATCCAGGTAACTCACAGGTATCAGTTACCACATAATCCTGGTCCACCCACACCTAAAGCAGAGCGCCTTTCATTAAACCCATCATCAGAGAGACAGTCTCTTCATTTTATATAAACAAAACTGACATGTGCCAAAAAAGAAAGTCCCCAGAGGACAAACAAACCCCTAGTGCTGACACTGAAGACCAGGGCCCAAAGGCCACTGAGTAAAAAGACAACAGTGGCTGCCTTTCATTACGAGCAATCCCAGAGGCTTAACCCTTTGGCTTGAGAAGTGCAGGATTCTCATAAGGAACTTGCTCTTCCTATGTGCCAACAATGGACAGACTATGCAGCACACAGGGACAGCAGTCTGTTCCGACTGCTGCTGGGAACAGCAGGATTCAACAGACAGGTAAGTTATTGGCTGCTTGTGTCCATTCAATTAGAGGTGATTCAGTTCTAAGGTTCAATTTAAAACTTTAGGGGAAGTGTTGCGATGAGTCTTTAAATCAAACTCAAGAGAAAGGATGAGTGCCCACCCTGGTAACAGGCCCCGTCAGGTCTCTCCGCCCTGAGGTGAGGCCACAAGGGTCAAGATTCAGATCGCTGTTGCTGTAATAACAAAATGAGCCTCTGATGATGAACCACAGCCGAGGGACTCCTAGAATGCAGTCAGTTAACAAGTATTGTCAGGCTGTGGGCTACTTCCTGGATAACCTGCATTTTATTATGAAAGCCAAAGAGAAAAACATAATAAAGACTATAGGCCCATGCAGCATTAACAGCCTCTGTATTCTTGGAAGGACCTGCATAATGGGGCGGCATTCAAGTAAGAATTATGGGCCAATCAAATGTCAAATTTTCACTCTAACTTTAGGTTTTCCCCAGCACCTACTAATCACAAAGAAACAGAAGCCATGAACGCTCAGAAAATAAAAATGTATAAACTAATGACATTCTTATGACCAAGGTGTTTGGTAAATAAGTAAATCATGAATTTGGGACCACCAGGAAAAGGCCTTTTAAATAACCCTTTGGACTTCAAAAAATCTCTTCAGGTAGTAGATCTGTCCCAATGTCATGGTCACTAGAACAAGAGCTCTGAAGAAGGGCCAAAGGACCACTCTGCTGTTTGTGTTGTCATTGGTGGCTCTGTGTATTCTCTCCTGGACTTCCACATACTCCTGTTCGTGCATTACAGCTGCCATTGCCACTGCTAACTCATCAATCATTTCTTCTAGCTTGTTCTGATGAGCTTCTGTCTCCATGTCTTGGCCTTTGGGAGCCTCCCCAATGTCAATGGTGAACATTCCTATCTTTGGAGTCAGAGTGGACATCCTATTACTAAAGCAGAACTTGTCCATTCCATTCATGTGGGCTGAAAACATGGACTTCCCGCCGGACTGTCCATCTCCTTCATAGATTCCTTTATTATCTGGTCCTGTGATCTCCATGTTGATGTCCAGGAAGCCGCCCTCCACTACCTGGAAGACAAAGCCCATCTTGGTGCCAGAGGTGACCTATCTGAAGAGGCACTCCTGGGCATGTGTGTCGAGCTGATGAAGTAGCCCAGGGTCCTGGCCAGCAACACCAGCATCTCTGTGTCACCATGGTGCAGCACAGGCAGAAGCCAGGACGCGGGACTGTGGCTTCCAGAGTCGCTGACACCACAGTTGCCGCCTCAACTCCCTCTTGAGGTCTTTATATATTTAGGATATTAGTTCTCTATCAGAACTTGGTACACTGAAAAAGCCTGAACTAGGAGCCAAAAGAAACCTTTCCCCACTTGTTTCTGCCAGGTGTTTTATCCCAGTGTGAAGGGAGCAAATACCTTTCCTATTGAATACAACTAAGACACAGCATGACCAGTTGGCTTATGAAAAATCCTCACAGAAATTGCAGTTGTTAATTTTTCTGACTGCCATGACCAGTCTTTTGATACATAATTCCGATTCCTTAGAATGATTTAGTATTTTTAATATTGGCAGATTAAGAGTGCATGTGTTTATCAACTGCAATGTTTTTGGAATATATATATTGTGGGCTAGCTGTAGCCAGCTGATTAGCATACAACTTGCATGAGAGTTAGTTCACTTTGAGAACATGTAGCATCTACGCAGGCACTTTCCAATTACATTACAATGACCATGTTGTACAATAGAGATGGTAAATTTTGCAGCCACTGATCAGCACCTATACTTACACCCACACATCCAAATGTCACCCTAGTAAGTAACATTCTACCAACTCTTACTTTTACGTCACGAGTTATGTGCACTTGTGTGCCTGTGTCCATGGAGGACAGGAGGTGTCAGGACCTATGCAGAAATAATTACAAGGTTGAGTGCCTGACATACCTGCTGGGTACTGAACTCAGGTTATATGGAAGAGTAGTAGGCACTTTTAACCGAGCCGATGCTCCAGTCCTAAGTGGGTTAAAGTCAATGAGAAAAGTTAGTAAATGTTGTCCTATTCATTTTGGTAGAACTGAATCTGAGTAAGTTATTTATTTACTTATTTGCTGTGTGTGCTTCTGTGTGCATGCTGGTAGGGAGGTCACAAGACAGTCCGTGAGACTCATTTCTCTCCTTTTACTATGTGGTTTCAAGGGATTAAGGTCATCAGGCTTGGCAGCAGGCACCTTTAACCACTCAACCATCCTGCTAACTCATGCTCAGAACAATGTTACCATCTCTTTTATCTTGTACATAGTAGCCAAAAAGGAGAGCATTTAGCCTGTTACATGATAAAGCTAATGGAGGCAGCTTAGCAAGCACTATAAATATTCACACTTATGAACACACGGTACTAGATATGATCAACCTTTATTATTCATAAAAAATGAACTTTCTAAAATTTTAGTAAATTTCCACTTTAGTTCTGTTTTGAAGTGTTGGTACCACTGAAGTAACATTTTTCTTCTTTGAATCTTTTCTTGTAAGATTATAGTCTTCTCCTTTTCTAAAATAGAAGGAAGCTCCTTCCAGTTCTTGATGAAGATGAAGGGGGCCCCCATGGCCTTGAGTAACTGCAGAGGAGCATTGTGCTGACTGGATGTGTTTCCACAGTGGCCAGCTGTCATCACATCTTCCACCACAGGAATGGAGCCAAAGGAGCTGGCCTCATAGATCCTGTAACATTCTGTGTTCACTCCTACAGGGCACAATGTGAGGTCACTGTGAAGCAATGCATCTTGGTAATTCTTAAGGCTTTCATTTGTCTCCTGAGGCTGCCACCTAGAAAGTTAAACAAAGAAATCCATGTAGGGTTTTACTTTCTATGGAGTCTTTTTTTTTTTTGAAGGAAATCTTTTAATTGTCAATTATCAGAATTGTGAACACATTATAGAGATGATAAATATGAGAGACATTGAAAATGTTGGACCGAATACATTTCTTAAAACTTTGTAAGACTTTGGGATGTGCATACAGCCTAGTTGGTAGCACTAGGACCTAGTATTGATCATCATCTATCCATAAAACTGGGTATATAATTCTGTAATTCTAGAGGTCGCAACAAGAACCCACCATTCCTCCAGGAAGGCTCTCGTCCGCTGCCCACTCTCACCCGTTCACTCACACCATCCCCTCTTGCCTTATTAACCTTTGACTTTGCTCCTCCCTCTGCATGGACACTGCTGACTCCTGTACCCTCTTCAGGCCTGTCTACCCAGAGTCTGCATGGCCCTCTTCGGCTTGATTCTTTTCTTGCATGATATTATCATCTGGTACACACTATGTTCTTCTTGTCTCCTCCCGCACCAACAGACATTTAAGTGCTATGAGAGCACAGCCTCTGTCCTGTACACCCCCCCCCCCCAAATGTTGACATGATCATGAGTAAAATGGTTTCTGGCATATGACAGTTGTTTGGTAAGTCGAATAAATGAATTTAATATAACTACATTAACAACAGTGATATCCATCTAGACAGCAATTTCTCCTACAATTTAAAAAGTAAATTTCTAGATCTAGAAGCTTAAATGGAGTTACCAGGGATGATTTGGAAACCTTTGTGTATACAAGGTGACACTCAGATTTGGCGACACGCAAACACAGAACTTACTGTTCTCTTGCAGAAACCCAACAAAGTTTATCATATCCATCTTGTTTCAAAATGTTCATTAGTGCTTGTCTTGATGAATTTGCATAGACAGTTCCTAAGAAATTACATATGTAGGGCCTCTCATCATGTAGCATTGACCAGCTGGCTTCAATCACAGGAAACTGCCTATATCTATAAAAACAAGTAATATATAACTACATGGTAGGACTGCCCTACAGCCTGGCTTGTGAGGTTCTATATTAAGGAGATTTAAAGTACAGTTCCAAACACACTGAGCAAGACACACAATCATATCTGTCCATTAACGTACCGTTATTGTCACGAGCTCTGAAAAATTAACTGAGAAAATTTCAAATAAATTAAGACAAATAACAAATAAAACCTGTGTCCCTCTACCAAGGAGGCTGACGACAAGTGACCCATTCCACGGGCACTGGGCAATGACTTGATTAAAATGTGTGCCTGAAATCTATGCTCTACACGAGATCATTATGGTACTTTGGATCAAATAACTTGTTGTTAGAACAGTCCTATATGTGTCACGCTTAATAACATCCCTGGGCTCTACCCATTTGATGACACCTGTTAAAATTTCCTCTCTTTAGTTGAGACAATCAAAAAGTTTCCAGATGCTACCAAATGTCTCCTCACTGGGAACAGGACGAATCTGGCAATACCAAAACCACTGCATTTCTATCTTCTGTTATATGCATAGGTATGTCATACAGTTTGGAAAAAAGTGAAAATATTTCTACAAATCCAGGCTCTTCTTAAGGAATAGATTTTTCTGAAGGTTCTAAGGGTGAATGCAGATAAAAGGATTTGAAATGTTAAGACTGGTCCTAGCCCAAACTCATTCAGCTGGAATGTTGTACATGTAGGTGTGGGAATATGTGTCATTTCTCTAGTGACATCTGTGTAGCTAAACAGAGAGAAAGCAGTTTGAATCTATAAGTGATGGTAAATAGTGACATAATAATGAATGTTTGATTCAATTCTATCAGTGAGATGATTCATTTCTTCAACAAATAATTGAGTACCTACAGTGTATAAACACTATTTTGAAATTTATTTTTCATTTATGTATATATTTGTATGCCTGCTTATGTCCTTGTATAGCCATGTGCCGAGATTGTTCAGAAAAGGGTGTCAGAATCCTTGGAACTATAATCATACATGGTTGAGCCCGAGTTCCCTGTAAGAGTAGCAAGTGTGTAGAGATGCTGGGCCATCTCTATAACCCTTCATGAACTATTTGAAAGCAGGGAAGAAAATCCCTGCCCTGAGAAAGCTCACATACTAGTGAGAGCCTATCTGGAAGTTTAAAAATCTATCCATAGAAAGCTTAAAACATGTTTTCCATTTCTTACAGCTAGAGGATGATTATATATTGAGGACCCTAAAGTATCATTTAATTAACCTTTGCTTTTACAACAGTTAGGATTTACATCAATCAGCCAATCACAAACCTAAGGGTAAGTACATACCTTGTATAGACATCATGCCACAACAGTATTTGTTTTCACTACTATTACGGCAGTTGTTCATTCTCTGTTAAATACCTCTTTGGGACACTAATAAGCCTAAAGTTTTATCCTATATTCATTTTAAAACAAAAACAACAAAAAAGTACTCATCAGTTCTCAGAAGAGGGTAAAATCCAGCAGCAGCAATCATAGCAGCAACCACAAACCAGTCACTACTGTCAGGGAGGCTTGAGGACACACTCTTTTTGACTGTAGGAAAGACTGCCCCTGGCCTCATTACCTGTAAGCTTATTGCCATTTAAAACACCATCTTCCTGGTTCAGAGCATTAAATCGTAAGAGTCTGGGGCATTATCTTATCTTGCACTTACGTTGCTACCCCTAAAGGCCACTGGAGAACGTCGGCACCATTGATCCAGGGGCTGTCATATGTTATGAAAAGCAGGTCCACAAAGCCTCCATTTCTTTTGAGGAACTGCATTATCCAGTCATTTTCACAGTGTTCATTTCCAAGCAAGACAACAGCCAGATGCTGCAATTTTTGGGTTTGTATTAAGTTCTGTGCATAAATTAACCACTGGGTGGCATGGACGACCTTTGCTTTTTCTCTTCCATTTAAAACAAGAACCACATTGTCCACATCTACGGAGAAGTACCCGGGAACGACTGCTGGGCCAGTGATGAAGCTGTAGAACACAACACACCACAAAGAAGAGAGAAACAAATTGAACAAAGGAAAATTTCAGTAACTTTATATAAAATCCAGAATAAGATTTAACTTAATATTTTCTCTAAAAATGCAATTTATATAATGCAAATGAGTAAGACTGGGATAGGCCTATAGACTAATAGAAAGCTTTGGGTGTAGAAATTCAACTACCATATGAGAAAGGTATACGTGGGACTCTCATTTCCTCACCGAAGGCCAGGCATCAAAAATAATGTAAAGGAAAGCATCAGGCTTCAGGAGATTCTAAATATACAACTAAAAGGGTTTGCACGCATGCGTGTGTGAGTGTGTGAGTGTGTGCGTGCGTGCGTGTGTGTGCGTGTGTGTAGGCCAGAGGACACTTTGCAGGGATTGGTTCTCTCCTTCCAACATGAAGGTCTCTATAAGAGACCTTTTTTTTTTTTCTAAAAAAAAAAAAAAAAAAAAGAAAAAAAAATCAACAACTGGCAGCTGGTGGCTTTTGGGGGGGGGATAGAGAGACAGACACAGAAAGAGACAGTGAGAGTGTGCATATGCATGTATGTGAACATGAAGACAGAGAGAAAAGTGGTGGAGTTGTATAGAGAAGGAAGTGGGGGGCAGGGAATGTGGGGTGGTTTGCATCCCAACACAGTCTACTTATCTACTAGCATCAACTAAAACACTGACTTCTTGAAAACAAACAGGGTTTACAGCTCCTACTGAAGAATGCCCAAGGCTGCCCGTCTTCCACTTGGAAGCACCCTCCTCCCAAGGAACATGGCCATGGAAACAAAGGTGAGTCAATAAGACTGTGAAGCATTTATAATGGAAGCAACCAGGGCAGCAGGGAAAATTCAAACGAAGCTGCGATTAAATACAGCTTTTCCTCTCTTGGTTTCTGCTGAGAAGAAATGGATTTATACTAAAAACCAGAATCATTGCTTGAAAGCCCACCTCACAACAGCACCGTTGTCACAGGAAATAAGCATGTAAAAACAACTGTTTATTTCAGTAAAAAGCCAAATGCAAACAGTACTTTCATGACAAAACTATGGTTTTTCTAATTTAAATCACCTTAATTCTATTTAAAAATTAAGAAATCATACAGTGATAGGTAAGTTAGATGAAAGTAAAATTCTCTAAAAGCCTTGACAATGCATGGGTTTTACAGACCTTAAAAATCAAAACAGAAACAGTTCTGAATTTTGCAAATAATACCAATAATGGAAAACTATATCATTAAATAAATCATAGTCAGTAGGACATAATATTATAATTAAAAAGTTGACTTCTACCTGAATATTTCCTGGTTCACATAACTATTAATGAAAATAAATCATAAAGTAATGTTTGTTTACATGTTAGTCCTCCAAGGTCCAGAACATTATATATTCATTTACAGTCAAGTGTACAATATGTGGAACATGAAGTTTTCCATTTCATCAGCTAAAGACAAAGCAGAAATAAGACTCCAAAATTTATTTTACAAACTTCTAACTTTTTTCAGTATTGGGGACTGAAATCACATAGCAATGCAGGGTTAATGTCATCCGATGAGTACCTGTAACGTGTTCTTCCTACAACTGACTGTCCTTCCCTCCACTGAGCAGTCGCATCAGTAGGATCAAGAGCGCCTTCAAAAATATGTTCCCAGAGATACAGACCTGGCAATCATAGAGCAAAAATAGAAACATCTGCTGTTTTATCCACTTTAGTGTGTCAAAAATACATATGCTTTGTTTTTTTCTATTTTGACTATGAGCCTAGCAGTTTTCCTGCCATGATCTGCTTGTAGGCAGTGCTACCAAGACAAACCCCAGTTGTCAATCCGGCAGTTGGCTGACTTCAGTGGTTGTAGGTGTTAAAGTGGACCATGGTGAAGACAACAGAGTATTTTATTTACACTGAGGAATCGCTAACTTATTGAACCTTACTACTCATCATATTTGGAAGCAAAATGTGTATGATAAACTAAACTATCATTATTAGAATTAACTTAACTGGAGGAACCAACCATTTTGTCCTGAAGCCAGAGGAGCTCACCCAAACATTCAGTATGTCAAAGGGACACTCCCTCCCCATTTGACCAGATATCCTTGAATGCACAATCCCCTCTACAGACAACTGGCACCTTATCCTATCTCCTCAGGATACCCATGATGCTTTGTTTTTGGTTTCATTTGAATGAGAGCTTTAAGAGTGGATAAGATCAGCAGTACCCACAAGGTAATATTAACATGGAGCCATACAAAACCTTTGAGAACCTTGTGTCAGTTGTACTGAAAGATAGATTTTGTTCCACTTGCATTATGCCATGTTACCAAAGTTACCCTAACAAACCGGGCAGTGAGATTGAGCTTTCAAATGTGTCAGACTGAGTAACACTCCCTAGCAACCCCTTCTCACACTCCCCCCCCACATGTTACAGCTTATTCTCTAGACCCTGTGACTATTACCTTACATGGTGGAAGTGTCTCAGTGTGACCAGAGACACGTGACTCTCCTGCCTTGAGAAAGGCAGAGAATAAAGTTGTAATGCTTTGATTCACTACCTATGGCACTTTGTTAACAGCCGCCATGGAAAACTGCGGGGTGTGGGGCAGAACGTGGTACCTGGAACTGAGGTACTACAGCAGCAAATAGTTAAACATGAGGTAGCTTCGAAATTGGGAAATGGACGTGGCTGGAAAGGTTTTTAAACAAAGTCTACAGTGGATTGCCTTAAACCCACTGCAGAGGAAATGCTCACAGTCTGTTTAGTGAGGAAGACTCAGAAAAGAGGAGCAGTTGAGAAAACCTACATTGTCTTCAGGACACACAGACTGTCAAAAACTGACTTCATTAAACAGTGAAATACACACTAGAAAGTTCAATACCAGCACAGTACACATTACACACTCTTTGCATGCTTTTTCTCTTTACAGTAGCTTACCAATGGCAGCTTTGCCCCAGATTTGCACACTATGCTCTATTTTTTCTTTCGTGGATTTGTTTAAGATCTGCAGTCTAGTTTTAATTCTGTGTTGCTGCTCGTTGTTTTCATCTCCTTCCCAAGGATTCCACTCTTCACTCTCCAAAGCGGACTGCTCTGTTTTAAAGAGAGTGACTGTGTTTACCAGTGAGAACTAACTGCAGACATAAAGTCAAGTAATTTGAATGAGATGCTAGTTTCATCTTATCTTCAGGTTTCAGAGACAAACAATCGAATTTGATGCATACGACTGAAAAAAAAGAAAATAAGCCAACACTTTTTTTATTGAACCATCTCTGTCAAAGATTTTAAAAAATTTAACACTAGATAAGAGAAGTATGTCCTCCTCCATAAACCTTTTGAACCTGCAGAATGTATATCAAGTCACATGCTTTAGTTCTGGAGTTGTTTCCTGGTTTTATATAAGTGATCTATTAGTAGGTAAATCATTAGCACACTGTCTCCATCAATTTTATATACGACTGAGTAAAAAAAAAAAATTTGCACAGGGAAGTGGAAAAGGACTGCAATCCTCAAATAAGTCACAAAGACGGGACTCGTTTCTGTAAATATAAATCAGGGCCTTCCGAAGTCACGTGGTTAGAAAGGCCCGTGCTTAATATGGGAACGGACGTTTTAAACTCAGCCCGCAGCATTTCTGCAAATCTGCCTCGGAGGCATACTGGGGGTCTATCTACTCTACGTTTTAAAGACCTGCGTGCACGCCGCCAGCCCCGAGTGGCCACAGTCGCAAAAAGCTCGCCCAGGGTGAGCAGAGCCTCCGAGCCGAGCCCAGAGCTGGCTCCCGGGGCTGAGGACCCCGGGAGATCCGAGCCCGGAGCCGAGGCCCGCGTGGCTTATCTGCGCGGCGCCTGCCGCCCCGGCGCCGCCCCGCGTCCACGCACCCGGCAGGGCCACTAGGCCGCTGCCCCGTCCTGCCCGCGTCCTACCTCGGCCGCGCCTCTCCTTAGCCTGCGCCGCCGCTTTCCTGGAGCCCCGAGAGGTCGCGGCCGGCGGCCGGCGGCGGCGCCCGAAGAAGACGTGGTAGGCGGCGTAGATGGAGAAGAGGCAGTACAGGGCGACGAGGAGCGAGCACAGCCGCGTCCGCGTCAGCCGCATCCCACCGCGGCTTCCCGGCCCGGCGTCCTCGCCTCCGCCCTAGGCGTGTGGAGAAGCTCCGGCCCTCCGAGGGTCGCAGCCCTCCGAGCCCGCTAAGCCCAGACAGGGTCCTCAGCGTTCTGTCCCCGCCCTCCGCTCCTTCGGCCCCGCCTGTCCTTAAAACACCCCGCCCACACGACAGCTCCCGAAATACTGGCCTCTTCCTGGGGCTGCCGACCTCAGACTCCGCCTCCTCACAACCAGCCTCTCTCAGACTCCGCCTCCTCACCCCTCAGCTGCACTCAGGCCCTGCCTTCTCACCCTCAGCCGCACTCAGGCTCCGCCTCTTCACAGCCAGCTCTCTCAGACTCCGCCTCCTCACGCTCAGCCGCACTTAGGCTCCGCCTCTTCACAGCCAGCTCTCTCAGACCCCGCCTCCTTACCTTCAGCCGCACTCAGGCTCCGCCTCCTCACCCCTCAGCTGCACTCAGGCCCTGCCTTCTCACCCTCAGCCGCACTCAGGCTCCGCCTCTTCACTCTCAGCCGCATTCAGGCCCTGCCTCCTCACCCTCAGCCTCACTCAGGCTCCGCCTCCTCACCTTCAGCCGAACTCAGGCTTCGCCTCCTCACAACCTATCTCTCTCAGACCCCCGCTTCCACACCAAAGCCTTTGTCAGACCCCGCCTCCTCACCCACAACCTCTCGCAGACCCCGCCTCCTCACCTAAAGCCTCACTCAGACCCCACCTCCTCACCCAACACCTCATTCAGGCTCCGCCTCCTTACTCATAGCCTCACTCAGGCTCCGCCTCCTCTCTCACAGAGACCCCCCCACCTCCGTACTCACAGCCTCGCTCAGGCCCAAAGGAGGCTCAGGCAGGTTTTTAACAGCCTCACACCCTGCCCTCTACTCTTAAATTCTCTCAGACCACGCCTTCTCCTCCTTCACCTCCTCCAGGAATGCCCGATCAAAGTGATCAGAGCTCTGAATAGGGTCCAGCCTTATCTCCTTGCACAGCCAGGCCAAGGTCAGTCTCCAGCATCCTCCCTTTCCACTTCCAGCTCAGCTATGCTCAGACCCCCAGGACAGACCCTCCTCAACACGGACGCATTTTATCCTGGGACGCCATTCTCACCCCCACACAAAGCTCTCCTTTTCTGCTGCTGGCTGACTGTAAATTATACATATGTTCGTAAAAATCCAAAAGTACATACTGGTGTGTTGGCTGAAAATGTTCCCTTCAGTTTCTTTGTGCTAGTAATTCTCAAGGGGTGTCTTAACAACACTGAGAGATTTTCTTCACAGCTTGGCCAGCCTTTGTTTCCAACTCTTTGGTAAAACATTCCTGGGCATTGTAAGAACCTATACGTCACTAACCGTAGCTGTGAAATTAGGGTACATCCATGTGTAATTGTATCTATATCTTTCTCTATACATCAGCTCTGTTATTTCCTTTAAGGGACACCATAGAAACTAGGATTTCTCTTCTTCCAGGCAGACCGTAGGAATGCCAATCTTTCCTCATGTGGATGACCTGGAGCTGGCCAGTAAGAAAGTCTCTGACCTGATTTATAGCTCAGTAGGTCACATAACGTCCTCTTCAGCAGGAGGACCTCAGCCCCATGCCCAGGACATGGAGTGCTGCAGGGAGGCTGGGGAAAAAAGTCTAGACACGCCTTGCTAGGTTCCCCCACCCAGTCCATTAGCATTAGATCACACCCTCTGTCCAATCATTTTTGAGTGTGATTGTCCCTCCTTCACTCATACCTTGTCAATGAATGGGCATTAAAAAACTCTTCAAAGGACAGGATTCTGCAGTGTTTGAGGGGGCTTTCAGGAACATAAACAGTCACCCCAGTGCTTGGATGATGGTACATCTCTTCTCCATGGGGATGGAGGGTCTTACGCCCAGCTTTCTGCTTCTTCAAATCCTCACCCTACCTATCTCTTCAATTGGATGTATCTCTTACATTCCCTTAACAACAAGCTAGTAAAGGTAAGCATTGAGTTACCCCAAATTCTGTGAGACACTCTAGCAAATTAATTGGCTTTGTGGAGGTGGATGGAAATACCTTTGTAGCTGGGTTTATTAGATTCTCAAGGCCCAGACTTGTGTCCAGATCTGGAATAGGGGCTGTCTTGGGGCCTGAACCTTCGACTTGTGACATGCAGAACATGTCAGAACTTAAAGGACACCTGGCTGGTGTCCATTGCAAAATTACTTGCTTGATGTGGGGACAAACCCCACACCTTCTGATATCGTGAAACCAGTCTGTGCCGAATGCAGAGTGGGAGGTTTGAGCTGTTCCCCTTTATACAATTGATAGGTTGTATATGTTTATTTGTTAAGTTTGTAAGACTCATACCCAGTAAGGGATAGTTTTCTGTGTATAATGCTGATAAATATGAGCAAAGAGACTATATAGAAATTTAATGTTTTTGTAAGACAGTGAACAGATGTATTGCTTTTCTTAACCAAACAACACAATAGATACTTCTGATCAATAGTGTGCATTCACAGGGCTGTGAGATGGCTCAGCTAGTAAATACCCTTGTCCTGAAAACCAGATCTCCACTGGAAGGAGAGAAGCAGCTACTGAAAAATAGTCCTCTGACCTTCACAGACACATGCACACACTCGAGCACACACACACACAGAGAGAGAGAGAGAGAGAGAGGCACACATACAAATAGGATAAAATAAAAATTAAAAGAAAACTAAGAAAAGTGATATATATTGTGATGGTTTGTATATGCTTGGCTCAGGGAGTGGCACAATTAGGAGGTGTGGCCTTGTTGGAGGAAGTGTGCCACTGTGGGCGTGGGCTTTAATACCCTAGTCCTAGCTGCCTGGAAGTCAGTCTTCTCCTGTTTGCCTTCAGAACAAGATGTAGAACTCTCAGCTCCTCCTGCACCATGCCTGCCTGGATGCTGCCATGCTCCCACCTTGATGATAATGGACTGAACCTCTGAACCTGTAAGCCAGCCCCCATTAAATGTGGTCCTTATAAGAGTTGCCTTGGTCACGGTGTCTGCTCACAGCAGTAAAACCCTAACTAAGACACATATCCGCTAGTCCGAGGTTCTTTTTAATTTTTGTTATGCTCTGTTTTATGTTAGGGTCTCGTCACTGGGCTGGGTAACACTCCAGCTTTTAAAAAATGTTCCTAGATCATGTTAGACAACAGGGAGATACTAGCTTCTTGACAATTGATTGTGCTTTTCAGTTGTCTTACTTGATCCTAGAGCTGCTTCTGGGGACAATTCCTTAGTATTATAGTACTTATTTGTGCTTATAATCTCTTTTTCAAAATTATACTTTTAAGATTACAGTTTAGTCCTTCAGAGTCAAAAAGATTGAGAGGTGGCATTCTACTCCTCTCCTCTCTCCTCCTGTCTGTCTGTCTGTCTCCCAACTTTCATATACCCCTGGTTTCCCTGCCTCCACCTCACAAGTTCTAGATCACAGCTGTGCGCCATTATACCTGGGCTCCTATGGCTTCTTAGGGTTTCAAAATTTAAATTAAGTTTGGGCTATGTATTAGGGTTCTCTAGAGTCACAGAACTTATGGTATGTATCTCTATATTGAGGGAATTTATTGTGATATAATAAATTACAGCCTGTAGTCCAACTACCCCAACAATAGGCAGCTGTGAATGGAAGTCTAAGAATCTAGTAGTTTCTCAGTCCCATGAGGCTAGTTGTTTCAGCTGGTCTTCTGTAGAAGTAGGTTCCAACACATGTGCTGGCAAGTAAGTGTGAGCAGGTGAAGAAGAGTGAGTCTTCCTTCTTCCAATGCCCTTATGTAGGCCTCCAGCAGAAGGTGTGCCTCAGATAAAAGGTGCGTCCAACCATGCCTGGATCTAAGACTTGCTTTGTCCAAGGCTGACCTTGAACTCAGAGATCTCCTTGCCTCAGTCTCCTGGAATTAAAAGTGTATACTACCTTGCCTGGGCCTAAGCTTTTCATAGCCACTATGCCTCAAGATCTCCATGCCAAGATCCAGGTCAGAAACTTGTGTCTTCCAGTCTCAAGATCTGGATCATAGGTGAGCTCTCCAGTTCTGGATTGCAGTTCATTCCAGATGTAGTCAAGTTTACAGTCAGGAATAGTCATTACAGGCTGCTGCTGCTGCTGCTGCTGCTGCTGCTGCTCCTCCTCCTCTTCCTCTTCCTCTCCCCTTTCAACAATATTTGGGTTCATTGGCTTAACCCATTAGGCAATTATTAACTTATACATTGGTGTTTGTTATTTTGCACCCTTTGTTCATCTGTTTGCTATTTTCTCCTAACGTCTTTAACTGGACAGTTGGTTTAAATTTTATCATTGTTCCTTCACTGTAAGGCCACACTAGAGACCCACTGCTTCCTTGATGGCACTGGTTGCATTGAGAAAACGGTAGTGATTTTGCTCTAATTTGAGTTTCTTTTTCAGTCCAGAATTAAAAATAGGAGAGATAGTATGTACTAATTAATACCACATGGTCAGGACTTTGTGGCCAGGCTTCTAATTTTGTCAACGCGATGGGCATTGTGTTTTATTTTCATCTCCTTGGTTAATAATGAAGATGGATAAGCTTTAAGTCCTGCCTATCCTAATTTCATTTTGGTGTCCATGATGTTTAGAATTTGTGGCCTTTCACTTTAGAGTGGCAATGGAAGTTTTGTTACATTTAAAGAATAATTTGAGTGCTGACTCACTGAATTCTGTGTTTATGGACCCATCTTAGGGTTTCAATTGCTGTGTTGAAACACCAGGACCAATTGCTGTGGAGAAAAAGGGTTTATTTCACTCACAGTTACATCCATTTAACAGTTCATCATCAAAAGCAATGAGGGCAGTGGGGTCCTTTGAAGGAAAATGGTCCCTATAGGCCCATGCGGAATGACATTATTAGGAGGTGTGGTCTTATTGGAGTAGGCGTGGCTTGTTGGAGGAAGTATGTCACTGGGGGGTGGGAGTGGGCCTTGAGGTTTCAGACGCTCAATCCAGGCCTAGTGGCTTACTCTCCTTGCTGCCTGCTGATCCAGATGTAGAACTTTCAACACCTTCTCCAGTATCATGTCTACCTGTATGCTGTCATGCTTCCTGCCATGATGACAGAGGACTAAACCTTGTAAGCCAGCCCCAATTAAACATTTTCCTTTATAAGATTTGCTATGGTCATAGTACCTCTTCACAGCAATAACACCCTAACTAAAACAGGTAGGAACTTGCACAGGGCAGGGACCTGGAGTCAGGCACTGGTGCAGAGGCCATGGAGGAGTGCTGTTTTCTGGCTTGCTTCCAAGGCTTGCTCAGCTTGTTTTTTTACAGAACCCAGGACTACCAACCCAGGGACATCACCATTCACAACGGGATGGGTCCTCCCCTATCCATCACTAATTAAGAAAATACCTTACAGCTGGATCTTATGAAGGCATTTTCTTCAGTTAAAGTTCCTTCCTTTCATCTGCCTGTAGCTTGGGTCAAGTCGGTATAAGCTCGTTATCACAAATGTCCCCTTGTCAACCTGACACACAAACAGATCACTCTGAAGCCACAACCTTTCTTGTTCATTCCCAAGATTTCACATTAAAAACACAAATAACTTTAAAACTAGCACAGTCTTTATAAATTCAAACACAGTCACATTTCAGTCCCTTTACAAATTCTAATTCTTTGTAAAACTCCTAAATACCTCCCTTAAAAAAGTTTAAAGCCTTTCAACTGTGGGCTCCTGTAAAATAAAAATAAATTAAGTATTATCTTACTTCAAGAGAGAAGAGCCAGGACACAGTCACAATCTGAACAAAACAAAACCAAAGCCCTATCAGTGTAAATAGTGTAATGTCCAATGTCTGGGATTCATAGTCTTCTGGCCTCCTCCTTTGTGGCTCTCTTCTCCAGCTCTGCCCTCTGCAGCACCTTTAGGGGCGTGGCTCTCTTCTTCAGCTTCACTCTCTGCAGGTGGTTTTCTGAACTCTCATAGGCTCCACTCCACTGCTATTACTGGTTTTTTGGCAGTTGTACTATGGTACTGGTTATCTCCAATACTCTGAGGTCATCTGCTGCAACCTGGCTGCACTTTCATCAATAACTTATCATAGGCTCCCTTGGTGCAAAGCCTCAACTTCTCTGCATGATGCCTTCAGTCCTGGGTCTTCAACTGCTGCTGAGGCTGCACCTTTACCAACTGCCTTCCCTGGCCTCTCACAGTGTCAAGCCTCAGCTGCTTTCCATGACCCCTTCATGCCTTCAAAACCAGTATCACTTGGGTGATGTGTGCACTACCAAATCCAGGTACCAGTGCATGGGGCAACCTTGGATGCATCTGGAACACAACACTTGTGTTTTGATTCTTTGGAAACACTTTCCAGAAGATGTCACATTAATGATGCTGGTCTTTTCTTAATTGCTCAGCTCCAGCTAACCAGCATGAATTGTCCCAGTAACACAAAAGATTTCACTTCAGTGTTGCTGGTCTCTTTGTTAATCACAGCTGATTTTTCATCCCCGGCTGTCCAGATATCACAGATTGTTCACAGAAAAGCCCTGGTAGAGTCTTTGTATCCCTCTGAAACTTCACAAGCCAAGCCTGCGGCCTCTACACTACTCTCGGCACACTCAATTTCCAAGCCCCAACAGCAGCCCTCTGAGCTCTGAGCACTCGATGGCTTTTCCCACCCAAAGTTCAAAAGTCCTACAAACCTCCCAAAACAACTCACTCAGGTCTGTCACAGAAATACCCCACAATCCTGGTACCAATGTGTCTTAGAACCACGGTTGCTGCAATGAAACACCATGACCAAAAGGCAAGTTGAAAGGGTTTATTTGGCTTATACTTCCACATTCTAGACCATTACTGAAGGAAGTCAGGACAGGAACTCACACAGGACAGGATTCTGAAGGTTGGAGCTGATGCAGAGGCCATGTAGGGGTGCTGCTTACTGGCTTGCTTATCATGGCTTGCTTGGCCTGCTTTCTTAAAAGAGCCCATAACCACCAGTCCAGGGATGGCACCGCCCACAATGGGCTGGGACCTTTCTCATCAGTTACTAATTAAGAAAATGGAGTCATTCCCTCAACTGAAGTTTCCTTCTTTCAGATGATTCTAGCTTGTGTCAAGTTGACATAACTAGCCAGGATAGCCAGGGTGCCTCACTTTTTGTAAGCCTCTAAAGGTTTTGCATTCTTTGCTAACCCATGTTTGCTTAGGTTCCTCTGATGATACAGCAATATTCAGAGAACCGACTGACAAGAGATTGTGAGTCATTTTGCATTCTGAAGAGCAACACAGCAAAATATACACACAGTTTGGTGACACGTCGGATGTAGGAGTCAAGCAAGAGGTTTTTCATAAATGTGTTTCGAGGGTGTTCAAAGACTGCCCCAGAGTAACTCGAAGTAGAATTCAGTGGTATTACCAAGAGATGGAGTTACAGGGCTCTCAAGGCCAACGTCTAGTAATTGAGTTGCGTCTTTATTTAGAGGACAGTTGGAATCCGAAGGATGTTCTTAAACCCATGCACAGGCAACAAATAGGCATTTGGCCCCACCCCCGTCTTCATCACTTGTTTTATTCATGCGCAGTAGGTGTGAGCAAACAGAGCTCCTCCTCAAACCTTGTCAAAATGACAATGTGTGCTGGTGCCTCTGTAGTAGTAACAGCAGACGGTTAGTGCAGCAGTGTCTGGTAGATTCTCTTTTGGTGCCTGAAGGTTACCACAAGCAGTTGTTGGTTAATATGTACTGGCAGAGATCATCCCACTAATAATGTCTCATGGCTGTGTAAGATGCTAACACAGTCAATCTGGAGAAACAATGCAATCTTGGAACTAGATTTGCAGTCTTTTCTTTGGCACTGTAGCTTCTTAACATAGCAAGGAAGAAAAAAGGTAGCAGAAATAAACTCCAAAATTTGCGAAAAACATCACCGCTGCCAAGACATTACTCTGAAGGGCAGATGGGAAACCACACTTAACCATAGTAAACAGAAGAGGGCGCTGCAGGCAGGCTTTTAAATATCTGAACACTACATTTGTAATAGAGATTTCTGATAGGTTCTAACAAACGATAACATTCTTTTAAAAAAATATATTACAAAAGGTGGATCTGTGTCTGTGACTTTGTGATGCTTGTTTTGGTGTTTTTAAAAAGAGAATGTTTCAAATAAATCTCTGGGTTTGTTGTTAAAGATATACTTTCATAAATGTGGCCCATCTTTTATGAGCAAGCTGTTTCCAGGTCACTTCAGTTGAGGCAAATGGGATAAAAGTGACGGAATGGAAAGTTTTATTGGGGTTGGCACCATGTGTGTGCTGAGGCTTGTCCATCCCCTCCTTGCTGTTCCTGCTAAATGATCTGCATTTTATCCCCTCCTTCCATGGTTGGCTGCAGTGAAGTCTCTTATGCATTATACCTTCCAAAACTCAGGAAAATATTATTGCTCCTGGTTCTGGGAAATGTCTGTGCTGACCTTATCCTGCCATAGCGATGTAGATGCGTTACTAACGTGCTAAAGGTCATGTGATACTGTCTGTTCTGAAGATAGGGTAAGCACTGACTGTACAGCGTGTTGTTTCACTGCTATTTAAAACAGCTTTTTTTTTTGGACACCAGTTCGCTCTTCATAATAAACCAAACTCCTTAGTCTTGTTTTGATCAAGCCTCAAAATGTGCCTGGTCTTGCTGTAATGCAGACGAAAGGTGTTTTCCAATCAGGCTTGGATATGAGCAGCGTTAGGGCAGGTGTGTACTGCACTCAGATATAACGGCAGCTCTGCTCCAACCTTGAGGTCTAAAGGCAATATTTATCTTTGTGATGGGTATAGAAAGCTCTCACGCCGAGGGAGTAGGACCTTGGGACCCCTGGGCACTAATTAACTTTCACACCTCGCTGGACCAGGAGTCACCTTCCTCTGTCAGCCATTTATTATTTTTGGCCTGCCACTTTAAAAGACAAAAAACTTCTTTGTTCTAATGAAAACTCCCAGAAATGTCCCAAGGTTGGTGAGGACAGCTTGCTTTCCGAGTGAGTATCCCCGGGGCTTCTGACTAAGCTCTCGTATCATTAATCAACATCTGGACTTCCGGAATATTCTATAATTTCATAGCAGACAGGATAAGTTTTATTTGTGATCCCTACCAATATGTTACAGATGTTTGGCACTCCCAGATCATGTGGCTTATCTTGTTCCCACACGTCTTCTATTACTGCGGAAATATTTCGAGTTTCTTGAATTGTCCCAAGGTCAACTGACTCAAGGTCAAGTCATTCCTTTATACTTTTGGGAAGAGCCACTGTGAAATACAGCATGTCTTATTCCTATAGCCTGGCAGAAAATGAAGTCTTCATCTTACTCTGTGGGAAATAAGCAATCAAAGCTTAAGTCCAATCAAAGCATGCAGGGAATCTGTAGGCGATAATCCAATGAGAACCTGAATTGCCGGAGACAGATATCTATTAGGAAACAAGTCTTTGAGACAACAACTATTTTCTAAATTACCGATAGATTTCAGTAAATGCAGATAAACCTTGAGTCTCGAGGCTTTGGAAACGTGGACAGGCTGATTGTAAACTCGCATGGGGAAAACACAAGAACGATGGCAGCCCGAACAAGAGAAAGGAAAATAGGGGAACCATAGAACTTCGCTTTACGACGAGAACTTCGCTTTACGACTCAGGATAAAGCTGCAGTGATCACGACACTGTTGTCAGTGACCCAAGTGTCCAAGAGAGCATCCAAATATTAATGCACAGACCAACAGTCAGTTGGGTTTTGACAATGGTGCAAAAACAATAAAGAAAGGGTAATTCTTTTTCAAAAAATAGTGTTGGAAAAATTAGACAGCCATGAGGAAAACAGTCATAATTTTCACAGCTTATGCAAAGTTACTTTGAAATGGACCATAGATTAAACACAAATTATAAAGCTTTAAAAAGAGATCATAGAAAATTATCTCCATTACTTAGAGATTGACTGATATGTTTATAAAAAAGATAAAGAGTGGGGGATATGTTCTATGGGGGTGTGGTGAGGTGTGGGGAAGGGAGTGCCTCAGTGAGCCCATGCCGAGGCATCCCTTCCCCCTGAGGGACCAGCCACATGATGGTATACTACAGAATAGAGTTTATTCAGGGCATGGGGAGGGGAGTTAAGAGGCACAGAGAGAGAGAGAGGGAGAGAGGGAGGCTGGCCATGAACGCGTGGAGGAGAGGAAGGGAACGGGGAGAGAGGGGAGCAAGAGAGCAAGAGGCAAGGGAGAGAGAGGAGGGGCAAGCGGCCCCTTTTAGAGTGGGTCAGGCCTACCTGGCTGTTGCCAGGTAACTGTGGGGAGGAGTTTAGACAGAATGCTAACACTGACAGTAAGTTTCATATATGACACGGAAACCAAAATCTCTGAAAAAAATTAATAATAAATAGGAAGAAAATGTTTTCAAATCATAGACATGACCAAATGTACCCATAATGTAAAGTGTGGTCTCGATACTCCGGGGCAAGAAAACAAATTCCTGGTGAAGAACAAAAAGGCAAAATATCGGAAGATGTTTGTGCAAATTGTTTAAGTCATTGTTGTGAGTGGATAGTGGAGAGAGGCAACTTAAGAAAACACAGGGTTATTTCAGGTCGCGGTTTGAGGGTCCGTTCACTACGCTGGGGAATGCAGGGCAGCGGAAGTGTGAGGTATCTGGCTGCAGTGTGTCTGCAGTCAGGAAGCCAAGGCAGGTGGTTACTGGGGCTCCGTTTCCTTTCTCCTTTTAACTCAGCCCCATGGGATGGCACGTCTCCTATACAGGGCGGGTCTTCCCTGTTCCTTTTGCTTTTCCTGGAAACACCCGCATAGACCAACCCTGGAGGTATGTTCTCATGGTCCTAAATCTCCAGCGAAGACGACCCATCACGCTGCTTTCTCAAATGAAGCACACGTGTGGCAAATGTAGGTGTGAGAAGACTCTCACTACCGTAGGCCATTATGTGTATTAAAACCATGATCATAACCATTATGCACTGACAAGAATAACTAATAAAATAACAACAAAACTAAAACAAAATACTCTGACAATGTTAAGTAATAAAGAGGTAGAATAATTGCACAATTCAGGAACTCATTATTTTAGAAAAATTAATTTTCACACAAAATACCATCTCTATTTTATGGCAGTGTTATTCACACTTGTCAAAAACTGGTCACGACCCAAGTGCCTTTTAAGGTCCAGACGTGTAAACTGTGAGCCATCCAAGTAATAAAATAATACTTAATAAGAATAAAAAAAGGATGAATTCATGTGAAAGGAGCCCAAAACACTGAATAAAAGAAGGGTCAGAAGGTTATACTCTGTGGTTGAACTGAAATGACATTGTTGGTGAGGACAGAGAACAGACCCCTGGCTGCCAGGCCCACAAACTGGGAAGGGCCGGACAGCCAAGGGCAGCTGGAGGAAGCTCTTGGAATGGAAGTATTCAGTATTCCAATTGTGGAGATGATTTCACGAGTCTACACCGATCTCAAAGTTATTTTATTTTTAAATTGTTTGCACGTGTCTCTCTATGGGTATGAGGGTGGACAGTGGTGAAGGTCAGAAGAGAGCAGAGGATCCCCTGGGACCAGAGTTGCTCGTGGTTGTATGCTGCCAGAGGTGGATTTTAAACCTGGAATTTGAACTCAGGTCCTTTGCAAGAGCAGCAAGTGCTTTTTTTTTTTAAATTTTTTTCCTACTTTCTTTACATTTCAAATGTTTCCCCCTTTTCAGACCTCCCCTTTGGAACCTCCCCATTTCCTTCCTCCTCCCTCCCCCTGCCACTATGGGGGTATTCTCCCACCCACCCACTCACCCACTCTCGTCTTCCCTCCTTGGCATTCTCCTATACTGGGGGATCTAACACCCTCAGGCCCAAGGGCCTCTCCTCCCCCTGATGGATAACAAGACCCTCCTCTGCCACATATGTGGCCAGCACCATGGGTCCCTCCATGTGTATTTTTTGGTTGGTGGATCAGTCTCCAGGAGTATCGGGGGGGGGGGGGGGGTCAGGCCAGTTGCCACTGTGCAGCAAGTGCTCTTAACCACTGAACTGTCTGCCCAGGCCCCGTACTGGTCTTCAAGCCGATAGAACTGTATGGCAAAAACAATATCTCAGATTTGAAGTCATATTCAGAACCCATGGTTAGCTCCCCCATTCACAAATATAGCAACACACACGCACACACACACATGAACACACACTCACATATATTTGTAAGGCTGGAGTGTTATCCTTGGGTATGTACATTTCCAAACTTGTCAGTGATTAAGGACAAGCTTTTGGTACATAAATTCTATATGAATAAGAAGATTTTTTTTTTTTTTAAAAAGAATTAGAAATGTGGCCCTGAGACCAGAACAGAATGTAATGCTTCAGGCACTGACTTGTGAGTATAAAGTAAAAATGAAACATTCTCTGTTTTGTTATATGCTTTAAAAAGTTCATCTATTTAATCAATCAACTGTATGAAAAGATTTCTTACGCAACCGTGTTGCACTGGGTTTTGTGCTCTGAGTGCTTTTGGGATGGAATGTTCTCTGTGTTTTGAAATATCCTCTCAGCATCATGTCAGAAATAATAGGGCTATGTCACATAGAGTAGAGGAGAGCAGAAGCCAGACAAACTTCACTGTCCTGCCTTACTCGGGAAGTTATACACTAACAAACGAGCTAATTATAGTAGTTAATTAAGCCCTACAGAATAACTGCACTTGGGTAGCCTGGAATTAAAGCACATGACAGAAAAAGTAACCCTGTCACGTGATCTGCTTTATAAATGCTGTCAAATCACAAGTCCAGTCCGGAGGGAAGACTGAAAGCCCATTAATGTCCATGCTTTTGACTGCTTTCAACAAACTATTCTGCTCATCTTCTGTAGACAGTTGGGTGAGGTCAGTGTTGCTGAAACTGACAGGGTTTCAGCTGCACCAGGAATGGCGGGCCTTGCCTCCTATACCCGAAGCACGTTCCATTTTACTAAAGAGTAGCTGATGTCTTGTGGTCCTGGGAGCTGCTGCTGTGAACAGCAGCAGAGGGTCGTTGCTGAGACTGAGGGACATCGTTATGCCTCAGAGTTCATCACAGGAGAAAAGGATGAGGAAAAACTTTTATCGTCACGGGGGTTCCGTTGGTGTTACTTCCTTAGCAGGACATTTTGATAGCCTTCTGCATTGCATGAGGAATGTGGGGTCTTCAGGATTTTGTTTGGGCTGTGTATCAGTGTCAAAGATAGACTTTGAGTGGCAACTTTGTATCTACTTCTGTTTCTTGCCAGGCCACCATCCTTTCATGCTTAAACCTTAATCACCAAAAACCTTACAGAAACTTGAGCTATTTTTTTTTTAAATTAGACTTTAAACATTTAGGTGATACTTTAAAAAAATCACATGTGACAGATTTTAGAAAAACACTGCTTTAAGAGATTACTTTCCTACAGGGATGCTTCTATAGATGTCTGTTGGCACTCCCATGTCCAGAGTGAAGTCAAGCTAGGGAAGAGACAGAGGGGAACATGGTTCTAGACTTCCTGTGGAATCCTTGGCCACTCCAGTAGTTTGAGAATTACAGAATTAAAGAATTTTTATGTTGTTTATTTTTACTAAAATAGTATAATTTGCTCAGATAGCTCACAGTATTTGCCTCTGCTTACTGAACAGGACAATGTCAAAATATGTACCTTTATACCTTCGAATATCAGTTCTGAATATAGATTGTGGTCCGTGCTCTAACTCAAGTCAATATGTGCTGAAGTGCAGTGTTACATAAAACCTTGAAAACTTGAAGCATGTTCGTGCTTTGTCTAAACTGGTTTTTCTTTTTTTCTCTTTCTTTTTTCTTTAATAATTTATTTACATTTCAAATGTTTTCCCCTTTCCAGGTCTTCCCTTTGGAAACCCCCTATCCCATCCCCCTCCCCCTACCTCTATGAGGGTGCTCCCCCACTCACCCACCCACTCCCGTCTTCCCTCCCTGGCATCCCCCTATACTGGGACATCTAACACTCTCAGACCCAAGGGCCTCTCCTCTCACTGATGGTCAACAAGGCCCTCCTTAGCCACATATGTGGCCGGTACCATGGGCCCCTCCACATGCATGGTGGTCCAGTCTCTGGGAGCACCGGGGGGATGGGGGGCTGACCTAAACTGCCTTTTTTTGATTAAAAATGTTTGTGTCCCAAGGGTAATATAACTTGAGGCCATAGAAATTTATTTTAACAGAAACAAGAGGCATTAAATAGATACTGAAATCTTTACAAATCCCCGAAAAAAAAAGATCTTCAATTACATTTCTGACTTTACAAAAATCAGGAAATGGGGGCTGGACATACAGCTCAATGGCTAAGAACCCATGTACTCTTGCAGAGACTCTGAGTTGGATTCTTAGTACCCACTTTGGGAAGCCCACAGCTGTCTATAACTACAGTTACAGGGGACCTGCCACCTGCACTCACAGGCACATCTTCCATAGACATAATCAGAAGTAAAATAGACATTATAAAAAGAAACTTGGGAAAAAGGAAATCTGGAAATGATTTATGAAGTCTCGGCAGGATTGTGAGTTTGTGAGAGCAAACTTGCTGGATTCTTATTTTATGATTGCATATTGCTTTCACCAAAAATCGAAAACCATAGTGTTTATATTGGATCGGTAGAGAAGGCAGTTGCAAAGGGAGATGTGGGAATTGCAGGGGTGTTTCTAGTGGAGGGAGATCCAGGTAGAAAAGGTGTAAGAAAACTCAGGAGATCAAGAAAACATGGAGCACGCTTGGATGGGAAGGAAGCATTTGGAAGCTCCCTGACAGTGTAGCAGAATTTAAGTTGGGAAAGATGAAAGTAGCACCGGGTTCTCTTAGAATGTGTGGCTGGGCTCATTGCGGGACACACAGACCGCCTGTGATGGTGAGAAATGTCCCCGTAGGCTCCTGTATTTTAACACTCAGTTCCCAGCTGTTGGTGCTGTTTGGAACTTTCAGGAAGTGGAGTCATGCGGGGGAAGTATGTCACTGGAGGGTGGGCTTTGTGACTCGATGATGTCACTCTACTTCCTGCTTTCTTTCTCTGCTTCCTGTGTGAGGCTGAGATATGATCTCTCAGCTTCCTGCTCCTGCTGCTCTGTCACTGCTGGTATCTTGCCTTCTGGAACTGAAAGGCTTTGGCTCTAGAACTTGATCATAGCAACAAAAAAGTAGAATATACCAAGTAATGAAAGGAGTTGGGATGTTAATAGAGAGACCTTGATATAGCATATTTAGAAGGGTTGGTGGGTTGTTTATTATTTCTGGCTTACAGGCCTTTACAATGGTAGGGAAACTGACTTCCTATTCAGTTGGCAACTCCACATTTGCACGAGGAGACCAGGAAAACTGCTGTTGCTGGCTCATCCTTTATCTCTGTTGGCAAACCCTAGGCAGGTGGTCTGAGGTCTCTTGGCTACAGCTTGATTACATGTTAAAAGACACGGTAACCCACATCTTCTGCCAGCCGTTCGGTGTAAACAAGCTTGCCTATGCCCCAATGACATTAGCACGTATTGTCTCTTGCTTTCAGGAGTTCTCTGCAGATTATTATTTCTGGTGACTTGGGGAGAGGAGTGAGGAGCCCTCTCAGGTGCTCTTTCTCCTAAGTCTGCTACGGCAGTCTCCCACAGTCTCTGCTTACCAAGATGCCTTCATACCATTTCTCTTGCCCATGTCTATCCAGAAAATGATAGCTTCTAGGCCTTCTGGGGCTCTCTGGCACCCCACACCCTGGGTAGACTGCTCTCCCACCAGCTGGGCTTAGCATCTTATCAACAGGGCACCAGGCTTGTTCTCCTTATTATCAGGATCAGTGTTGCATGAAGCCATTCATGAATTTACTTCCTTCAGTGTCTTTCCCCTGACAACTTTTTCCTTTCCCAGCTCCCCATCATTAAAGCAAAAACTAGACGCTTGCCTAGCAAGCCGTGGAAATAGAATGTTTTAAATAAAAAATGACCTCTTCAATGCAATTGAGTGCGTGAGTATGTGTGTGTGTGTGGCCAACTTGTAAAGGATTATTTAGAAATTTATTTTATTTCATGTTTATTTATATGTATGCATCTGAGTTTATATACACATGTGTGCAGGAACTGTTGTAAGCCAGAAGAAAGTGTCAGACCCCCTGGAGTTGGAGTTACAGCCGTTGTGAGCTGCCCAGTGTGTGGTTGCTGGGAACTGAACTCCGGTCCTCTGAAGAGCAGCAGGTGTTCTTAACCACCAAACCATCTCATTATCCCTAAAGATTATTTCTAAATCAGCATTTCTACTTATGACTACAATACTTCAGAAGGTAAAAGCTATCTGTCTGATGTTTAAGCTGACCATGGGCCCCTTACGTCCCATGGCGCACAGCGGTAATACTCCCCAGATATGTGCAGCCTCACCCTCTGTGGTTAATGTCCTGCTCACACCTTCACTTCTTCAGCTCCTCAGGGCTTCCAGAGAGACATATACAACAGATCTTAGTTTGTTTGCACTTTCTGCAGCTGGGTCTCCTGATGTAGTTCAGGTTGGCCTTGAACTTGTGATCTTCCTGTTTCAGTCTTGAGTATGGGGTTATATACAAGCCTCACTATTCCCTTCTAGCAAGAGTCTTGGCCACAGGTATAAATGCATATCCATTTTCTTCTAACTGCTGAGTAATACAAATTTTGAAATAGTTCAGTTCTTTTTAGTTCACTTTCTACTCTTTGCCATTAGGTGGATAACCCCAGGCTAACCCGACCCTAATCTTAATTTCCAGTCTGAGCTCTACTGGATTTTGGTACTAAAATCTTAAATCAAATTGTAGTTAACGGTTTTGTGTGATCACCACACTCCCCTTCTGTGACGCTTAGCTTTCCTGCTAGCTGTCATTGACAGTTATCAAAAGATACGAAATGGAAAAGCCTAGAAGGAAGTAATCCACAAAATTTAGTTTCCCCCACAGTATATTGTTGTAATTGCTCTATTTTATAAATGGGGTTGCAAATCTCGTATTGTGCCTAGCTTATAAACTTTATCAAGGGTATGCGTATCTAGACTAAAACAGTATATTAGTATTATCTCTTATTTCAGGCATGTACTTGGGGAATGTGTTAGAATATCTCCTCTCATGAGATCAGCATCACTACACAGCATGGCATTGTGGGGGTGATGGGCTCAAGCAAAATTAAAGACTGAATCGTTACAGTGCATTGGAGGAGCACAAAACGGAACTACTCGGAGATCATGGGCGGCGAGAGCCATGCTCAGACACCTGAAATATGACCAGGCTTGACTGGGCGGCGAGGCTGGCAACACTTAGTGTTATCACACCAATTTTTCAGGCAAGGACTTTCTCCATTTCTTTCAGGTCTGTCCACCCCCATTTTTTGGGCACCTTTAAATAGCAGTTTCTTTACATTAATTATCTTTAATTTAATGTCTTTTTTTTTTTTTTTTTTCACAATCAGGGTAGTAAACAAATCTGTTAATTCTTGGGCACTGACCTGGTTAACTAAAGCCAGTGGATTAATGTGTCTTTTTGCTCAGCATTATTTTAAAAACTGAAATCTCAACGAGCCTGTTTTACTATTCTCAGAAGATCTCACAGGAAACAGTCTACTTCCTTTACCAGTTTCTTGGGAGTATGGAGAAGCTCGTTAAATCTGAGTGACTGAAAACATTTCCTGTTCACATTTCTTCTGTCATACCATTAAATTAACTCCACTTCCCTTGTCACTTCCAGCTACAGAGAAATAGAGTTCATGTCATCCCGAGAGACGTGATGCACATGGGAGGAAACATACACACACACACACACACACACACACACACACGCATGCACATGCACACACACACGCACACACACACGCACACAAACACACACGCACACACACACGTACATGCACGCACGCACACACACGCAGGGCACACGCACGCACACACATGCACACGCACGCACACACACACACAACATCCTTTAATGTAAGGGACATGAGCATCTGTGGGGTTTAGTGTGGGGTCTTTTGGAGCCCATCCCCAGCTGATGTCTCGAGACGACACTGCAAGCTTTGCTGTTGCCACATAGGTGCCATTTTCTCCTTGGGCCCGTTCCTATTATCCTAGAGATTTAAATTCTCTGATGCAGTCTTCAGCTGGTATAACATCTATGGTACATGTCATGTTATACTGACATTTCTGTCCGGGCTCACCGTTGGCTTTCAGATTCCTCCAGGACAGTGGACCAGTTTTACCTTTAGAGACACAGGGCAAAGAACAAGCGAGAAAGGCATAGGTTCAATACCAATCTGCTTAGGTTCACATCCAGGGTTAGCCACTTTCTATATCTCTGACCTTAAAAATTTCAGTTTTATTATCTATGAAATGGAGACTTGAACAACCGTCAGTGTAAGTTTAAAGAAATACATATGGTGGGGGTTAATCCAAGTTTTATGTACCTATAGCTTCAGCAATTTTTGTAGAGTTTTTGTTTTAAATAAAAAGGAATGGATAAATATAAAATCTAAAAGACCTAGAAAAATATCGTACTGGAAGTGATGAGGCCAATGTGCCTCTAGCCTACTTTTGGCCGACATTATTTGATTGAGTTTCTATTAAAAAGGCTTTATGATATTATCTGTTGAGACAATAGGTTAATTTGATTTTTGTCATACATTCTTGGAACTTTTATATCATTGTTAATTGTTTTAAAAATACTTGTTTCTTTGTCATCGCTCCACGCCTGTTGGTCAAAACAAGCGTCCAATTAGCTTAGATTCAAAGGGAAAGAAAATACACGCCCCCTGTTGGTGGGAGGCAACCTACATGCTGGCGGTAATCTGTTCAGATGATCTCCACCGCCTGCTCTGTGCTCATGATTTCACCACGAATACATTGAAATATTCCAAACTCATCAACCTTGTGAAAGTGTCATGCTCTTAGAGATTGTTGGCAAAGCCCAGTGGATCCTGATGTGTACTAAGTGCTGACATGCCTTTCGCTATCCAAAGACCCTGCATAGAGTAGAAGCAGCAATATGAAAGACCGTGCAGGGCAGTCGTAACACAGGCAGGTTGACAGGGCAGACATAAGAAGCAGGCCCTCTTAGACTCTGCAGTCCTAACATTCAGCGTTCCCAGTGATCCCCGTGAACCCCTGAGAAGAGCAGCCTCCGTGGATCGCACCGTTATCGGTTATAATGAAGTTGTTATTTTAAGCTGTGAGTTTGTGGACCGCAACTGTGCAGCAGTAGCCACGGAAACGCCATTGTGCTCCATTCGCCTTTATTTTCTGCTCTTTTACCCCACAAGGCTTCAACTTAGACTTCCCGGAGAGCCCGAAATTGGATTTCTATTCCTCCACCCCATCTCTCTTTGTAGCTCCCCAAATTTTCAATCTCTGCATTTGTCTATGTGGCCAAAATCTTGAAGTGTTTCAATAGAGACAAGTAAGGTCCCTGCATTTAGGGTGGAGGAGCTCATCTGCAAAATGCCACGTCCTTGCATACGGTTCCAAGGATTTGACCTGACTGAAGCTGACAAGCGAGTGAAAAAAGAATAAATACATGATCACGCAGAAAAGCTGGGATCCAGTGGACTGGGGTCTCTGATAGAGAAGCCCCGGGACCCTCGAAGCTCAGCGTGTGTATTATGTGGATTCGAACGGGAAAGCAGGGTGAATGCATGCCGCTGAAGAAGCAGGTAGATTGTTACATACAGATAAAGAGGCAGGGTTTCCACTATACAATTGGATTAAGAAGCCAGGATTAGTTAATCTTGGAAGGGGCATTCTCTATAGGGGAGCAGTCTTCAGGCTGTAAATATCTGTGGGGAGAAAGATATGGTAGACACTCTGCACACAAAATTGACATCCTCACATGGCCCCAATAAAGGTTTTGCTATACTCTAGCATCTCACTCTTTTGTGGGAAGGCTGTGTAATTTTCCCACGGGGCTGAAGCATTGGGTGTCCTTGACCACATTCATGTGCTCAGCATTCATTCATTAGGAACTCAGTCCACTCAGGACCTTCTCTGCTCCCCACAACAAAATCCCAGAGATCAATTCCATGGCAAACATGTGAACACGAGCCAGGCTGTATGACTAGGAAGTAATGCTTAGTCTGAGAGCTGTAGATGCAGCTCAGTGGTAGAGGGTCTTCCTGGCATCCATAATGCTCTGGGTTCAACTCCAGCAAAGTAGCAATAAGGGCGAAAGTAGAATGGTTTAGAGTTGGAGAGGGAAAGGAAGGGGAGAGATGGGAGAGCAGAAGGAGGAAAAGGGTCCATGCACACATGCACACTTGCACACGTGAACACGCATGCACATTAACACACCCATGCATGTACCCATGCATATACACACATGTGCGCATGCGCGTGCATGCACACACACGCACGCACACACATGCACACGTGAACACGCATGCCCATTAACACACCCATGCATGCGCCCATGCATATACGCACATGTGCGCACGCACACACATACACACACACACACACACACACACATCTATCTCTAGTTGTATGTACCTCTATGTCCCTCTTTCCCAGGCCAGACTTGAAGTCACTTTAAGGAGATTTATGGAATGTAAATGGATTCAGATAAAATATCATACCAAATACAACAACAACAAAAATAACTGCATTGCAGGAGCTTCTCTTTTTTAATGCTGAAGTTGGGAGTCAAGAAGGAGATTGTTTAAGGTTCTTTAGGAGACTGTGGGAAGTGTGGCGTATGAAGTGGTTATGATCTCTTATTTATTAATATAACCATTTCAACAAGCTCCTTAAGTGGCTTGTCTCACGTGTTCCTGTCTGGCAAAAGCAAAAGTGAATTGAATAAATTAATCACCATGTGCTTTTAGAGAGAAGGCATTTAAAGAGACAGTATATATTCACCATCTTTAACTTGACTAAAGCAAGTGGTATACAGTGGACTTCTGCTAGAACACGGTAGAATTATCATGAACATTCAAGATCCCTTTATGGGAGTTAGGGAATGACTCAGTGACAGAGTGCTTATATAACGTGTAAGGCTCTGATTTTGATTCCCAGAACTGTAAAACAGAAGAACATTTTAATCCACAAAAACATATTCTATGGGATGCAAAAAGTAATTATATGCTCTTCCAATAAGAATGACAAACCAGTTCTATGGTAGAGGACTGTATTGTTAGTGTTTGCTTTCATACATGGTGTGTTAACAACTTTACTACTGCTGTGATAAAACATCATGATGCAACTTGGGAAGGAAAGAGTTTATTTCATCTTAGAGTTCATGGTCCATCCCTGAGGGAAGTCAGAGCAGGAACTGAAGCAGAGTGCTGCTTCCTGGCTTACTCCCAGTGAATGTTCAGCCTGCTTTCTTATATAACCCAGGACCATGTAACCAAGAGTGGTACTGCTCACAGTAGCCTGGGCCCTTCCACATCGTTATTAATCAAGAAAATGCCTCTCAACCTTGCCTATAGACCAGTCTAAGGAATGCATTTCTCAGCTGAAGTTCCATCCTCTCTTATGCTGCTGCTCTGTGTTGACAAAGAAACTAACTAGCACATGTAGTTATGACTCACTGGTGTTTCAAATCAATACATCTTGGATGTTAGGATGAAGCAAAAAATAATATGCATGTAAAAAGGAGAAAACCTACTATGAATTGTGAAGTTTGATCTTCTTTTCAGGATAGTAATATGTTGAGATTCCAGATAAGGGTAGTTCTATCTAGCAATGCCACCTCAGCACGAGGATTGTTAAGCCATGAGCTGTATTAATGCACTTTACATTTAAAATACTTTTGGCTTAGGTTTGGCTTGTTGAGCTATAACACCATTGTATATCTAGGAGCATGAGTAATGATGAGCACCAGCTTGGCAGAGATAGGAAACCAAGTTGCTCTTAAATCATTCCACAAAGGCTCATTAGCAGGTATAGAAGGAGCAGCAACCTCACCAGAAAAAGTAACTTGTTGCAGGATATTCAATCACATTGTAAAGCCCAAGATTGTGAACTGGAAAAACCCGTTTCTTGTTGTGGTGTGGCTCAGTCCTAGGGCACACCATTAATTTCAGAGCTTTCTGTAAACAGGATTGAATAAAGTCGGTTATAGTTCAAGAGGTAGAGCAAGCAACCAATTGACAGGGAGTGGACATAAAAAAAACACAGGAAGTAGAAAGGAGGGTCTTTGAGATGGTGGGTATTTAAGACAATATGGAGAAGGAAAAGGGTTTTTTCCCCCCTGGGATGTCAGTGGAGTAGGAAGATCAGCTGGGTGAGTTTTTAACATCTCTGAGCTAGCAGGCTTTCACCCCAGCATCTGGCTCCTGAGTCTTCATTGGAAAAAAAAATCAAACACTTGGGATTTTGTTTTTTAAAACAAAGCAACAGTAATTTTAAGGGATGGAGAGATGGCTCAGTTATTAACAGTGTGGGCTGCTCTTTCAGAGTACCTGGGTCCAATTCCCTATACCCATATTATGGCTCACAACCACCATAACTCCAGTTCTAGGGGGACCCAATACCTTCTGGGTAACAGGCATATACATGGTGCTCATATATACACACAGACAAAACACTCATACTCACAGAGTAAAATAAATCTTAAAAAAATAAAAGTGACCTCAATTCAGAAAGTTAACCCATGTGACCATTTCAGCAAATGCTTTATCATTCCATTTGCTGCATGTGACAGTTTCCTGGCTCCAGCCCTTCTGAAGTGGTTTAAAGTTTGCTCTACTAACGTCTCATTTGCAGGGATCTGCTTCTGTAGAAAACAGTTTTTGTTGTGGTAATGATCCATAACAAGCAGTCTAAATGTATTTGCTGTCCATGCTGTTTGGTTTTTGTAGGCTACAAATGAGACTCAGACTAAAGACAGAGAAAGTTAACTTATGCTTTCTCCATTCAGAATTCTGTCTTACTGAAAGAGATACCCTGATCTGCATATGTTGTTCTTTTGTATCCTTTTGCTTTGGGGACAGGATCTTACTGCATAACTAGTACTATCCTGGAATTTATTCTATAGCATAGGCTGGCCTTGAATTTGTGGCAATCCTTCTGTCTTAGCTTCCAAGAGCTGACATTACAGGTGACAACTTAGTGACTGAGGTGGATTTTCAGAATGATTTTAGGCTGCTATTCATGTCTCAAGTGGGTTTATAGAAATGTATTTTTAAGTTTTTTACCAGCAGGCAAATAGCAATAGGTAGTGTAAGTAGTATAGAAAAGTTATCTTTTTAAAATTATAAAGTATCAATAAGTAACATGTTAGTATATGACCTTCTAGAAGAAATGCTTCCACCTTACAATTTCTCTAAGACAATTTTTCCTCTCATCTATAAAAGGGTTTGAAGTTCTAGTTTCTGCCACTGTAGAGTATACAGGGCATATCAGGTCATTCCTTTATCTTTCAAGAATGCCCAGTCACTCTGTTACCTGGGTTTCTTTTGGATTCATGAGCACACTCAGTAGAAGGTACATTATGGCTTTGATCTTTGCTCAGGAAAGAAATATGTGCAGTATTAGAAGGAGAGACTGAAGCCGACAGGCAGGGAATGTATTTGATCTGCAATTTCCCTGGGTATAGTGACAATGGAGATGGGTATTTCATACACAGTTAAAAAAAAAAGGCATTTGAAGTTGCACTTGCTATTATTCCAGTAACAATGCCTTTTCCTGAAGAGTACTGGGAACTCAGAGACACATACAAAGACATTGTTATCCAAATGTCTGAGTTATGTGAGTACCAGTGCACATTAAGAGTTAAGATTATTGGAACCATATAGTAAATATAGGAAAAACCATATAGTAAATAGAGAAACCAACTCTGTTTTTCTCAGTATTTTCCCCTGCATAAAGAACAATGATGGATAAGTAGTGGGAACACTTTATTCCACTAAGCCTGTGGGCTGAGAAAAATGCCTGTCCCCTAAAATAAGTATGGAGAAGTGATTATTTTCATACAAACTGACATAAGCCTGTTGGACCTTTAGTTTTAGATGAGAGTCTTCAGAGGTATAGTATCTACTTTTGATATTTTAATATTAATTTTATATTTAAAATTTTATATTTGAATATCAAATTTTAATATTTGAATATTAATATTGAATAGTCCCACTCCCAGATGATCTTTTATGACAAGTTTGCATCAACAGACTGCCCTAAAGCTGCCCTGAAAGTCAGAGAAAGTCAGAATCTTTGTTTCTTTGGTTGTTCTAGAAGTTTCATGTAGGAAAGGTTTATGTGGGAGCCAGTGGTGAATCTCAGGGTGGTAGGATTTGGTTTTCTTCCTTTGTGCACCAGAGTACCAAGCTTTTGTTGTGTTTGGTCAGGCATCTTTAGTTACAATGTTATTAGTGTATTCTAACATACAATGTTTCTACAGATTGGGCTCTGTGTTGATCATGCTTTCCTCATTTCTGGTCATGGGAAGTAGGTGTTAAAGCTTCATGTGTCATAAAGTGAAGCATAGTAGCTATTCACATGTACATAGTGCAATAAATACTACCATGAATATCAAATAATAAAACTATTGATTTTTTTCAGGAATATTCTGGTTCTTAAAAGACACCGATGGGGGTGTTCCAGAGGATACATAACATCAATGCCAATGATGATGGCAGTGTTCCAGAGGATACATGACGTCCATGGCTGACACTGATAGCACTGTTCCAGAGGATACATGACAACAATGGCTAACACTGATGGTATGTTCCCGAAGATATATGACATCCATGGCTGATCCTGATGGCGGTGTTCCAGAGGATACATGACACCAATGGCCAGTTGAAGGAAAAAGGCTGCACCAGAAAGATGGAGTCCTAATGAGTGAGTTTCCATTTGTTTTTCTGGTATAATCTCCCACTCTTCCTTGAGTGGCAAGAAAATATCGACAATTAAATGTAAACTTTTACTACTAAGAATTTCTTGTTCCTCCTCTATCATCCTAGTAAATAATCCCAATTTCTTTTTATTAAAGTTGGGAGTTAAAATTGATCAGCAGAAATAGTAAAAGCAATAGTAGAAAAGCAATGCTTAAATCATAGTTTGTATGCCATGCTTAAATCATAGTTTGTATGCCAT
>JADRCH010000151.1:575490-589554 GCA_019843965.1 Rhynchomys soricoides
CACAGAGAATATCAAACACACAGAGAATATCAAACACACACAGAGAAGAAGCAAGACAGCAAACAGGGTAAAATGTTCACATTAGATCAATCTAAGGAGGTGGGCTTATGGACCATTTTTATTGTTGCAGCTATTCTGTTAGTATGAAATTATCTTCAAACAAAAGTTTACTAAACGTAAAGTGAGCTAGATATTGATATAAAATAAAAATGTGTCTTCATATATTCTTACGAAAGAACACATGAGAGAGTCAACTTACTGCAGAGACCAGGGAGTGAGGGAGCCGGTATGCATGGATATTGTGGGATTTGACAGGTGTTAAACGGAAGATCTCAAAGAACATGCATTTCACTCCCCAAGGTTCTGCTGCTTCCTCACGGATCAAGTCAAAAGGTTACCCAATTTACTTCTGTACCCGTGATGGTACCTTGCATAAGAACCACACATCTTTATAATGGATAATATTTTTGTTCGATTCTGTGGCAACACAATACTGGCATATGTATCAATACTTTAAATGGTTTGACCTTACTTAGGAAACAAGCAAAGGCTGGTTTGCTCTGCTCAGCTGTGCATTCAGTGTAACACAAGTGACTGCGAGGATGTGACCTTCAGTAAATGAGGTTGAGTACAACACGGTTCGTATGACTCATTGTTAAGTAGCTACATTGCCAGCCATTTACAGTATCTGAGAAGTATGGCTTGATCTAACTAGCAGTGATATAAGGTTGATCCAGGCAGGAAATACTATGAGATGTGAATCTATGTGCTCAGAAAGATTTGCACCGCTTAGCCTTGCAAGCTGAGGATTACAGTCCATCGAGACTTTAGGGAAAAGTCCAGGTCTCCAACTTAAAACACAACTGTGCGCACGCGCGTGTGCACACACACACACACACAAACACACCCATGGAAATAGGGATTCAAAGACATCTGGACTCTCCCGTGTCTTTTAAAATTGATCATCTCTGGTAACTTCCAGTGATGTCTCTCTGAATCTGAATTAGAAACCTATTAGTAGCTTGCCATAGTTGCCAGTTAACCTGGTGACTTTTCTCAGTCAGGAGTCTTGGTTTTTGACCCCTTGCTGGGAATTAGAGCTTGTACTGGATCTCATTCAGTTGGAGGGAAGGGGAAACCAAGCAGTGTGCTCTTGGCAGATAGAGGTTTGTGTGACACTACAGAGCACACCCTTAACATATGTTCTGGGGTAAAACTTTGCCTTTTCTGAGGTGACATACTTTCTCTGATCACTCGCTGGCACTACATCTGGAAATCTAGACTATTTTACCCCTAATGATCTTACCACAGAGTCCATGGTTCTCATGACTGACCAGATGCACGACAAAGTGAAGAACTGACAAGGATCCTGAGAGAGGTCTGGATGGTTATCAGAAGAATCTTGTCATGTCTAGGAAATGAGAGCAGAGAAACCAATGTACATAGTGTATTTTTGTTCCAAGTACTACATTGCTGGAATATTATGCTTCCCAAAAGTACTGTGAGGAAGGCAGAATTTTGTGGAAATGATGTCGAACTGGAAGTCAGGCAGATGTGGTTAAAATCCTGGAGTGGCCAATGACTAATTTCTCAGTCTTTGGCAAGCCACCAAATGGCCAGTGGTCATAGTTTCCTGGTCTCTAGAAGAGAAATAAGTATGTACACATCGTGTTGTATGATTCAGAATTTATTTTTAATTGAGCGTATAGGGTTCACCAGGCATGCAATGAATGTTAGCTGCCATGCACAGAACAACTCAAGGCAGGAAATTGCTGATCACGCCCGGTTAATAGCAGTAACCAGCAGTGAATGCTTGTATTTTGGGTCCCAGGTTCCAGCATGCTTGCTTGCTTGCTTTCTTTCTTTCTTTCTTTCTTTCTTTCTTTCTTTCTTTCTTTCTTTCTTTCTTTCCTTTTTTTTTTCATTTGTTTTTGATACTTTATTTACATTTCAAATGTTTTCCAACTTTCCAAGTCTCTCCTTTGGAAACCACCTATCCCCTCCCCCTCCCCCTGCCTCTATGAGGGTGCTCCCCCACCCACCCACCCTCTCCTGTCTTCCCTCCTTGGCATCCCCCTTTACTGGAGCATCTAACACCCTCAGGCCCAAGGGCCTCTCCTCCCATTGATGGCCAACAAGACCCTCTTCTGCCACATATGTGGCCAGCACCATGGGTCCCTCCATATGCATTCTTTGGTTGGTGGTCCAGTCTCCAGGAGCATTGGAGACTGGAGACACTGTTGACACTGTTGCTCCCTCCATGGGGCTGCAAACTCCTTCAGCTCTGTCAGTCCCTTCTCCAATTCCTCCATCCGGGACTACACGCCCAGCCCAATGGCTGGCTGTGGGCATCCGCCTCTGTACTTGTCAGGCTCTGCCTGAGCCTTTTGGGAGCCAGCTTATCATGCTTTCATCAGCAAGCACTTCCCAGAATACACAAGAACGTCTGGGTTTGGTAGCTATATATGGGATGTATCCAGAGACTGGGGCAGTCTCTGGATGGCCTTTGCATGAGTCTGTGCTCCACACTTCATCTCAATATTTCCTCCTGTGAGTATTTTGTTCACTCTTCTAAGAAATACTGAAGCATCCACATTTTGGTCTTCCTTCTTCTTAGGCTTCATATGGTCTGTGAAGTGACTCTTGGGTATTCCAAACTGTTTGGCTAATATCCACTTGTCAGTGAGTACATGCCGTCTTTGATTTTTTGTGACTAAGTTACTTCACTCAGGATGATATTTTCAAGTTCTATCCATTTGCCTGCGAATTTCATGAAGTCATTGTTTTTAATAGCTGAGCAGTATTCCATTGTGTAAATGTACCACATTTTCTGTATCTATTCCTCTGTTGAGGGACATCTGGGTTGTTTCCAGCTTCTGGCTATTATAAATATGGCTGCTATGAACATAGTAGAGCATGTGTCCTTACAGTTCGCTCTTCTTAAGCCCAGAGAAAGAGTCTTAGCCTCATTCTACATCATTGTATATCTCAACACTGGAGTCTTCTATATTATAACTTCATTGTAAATTGAAAAAAATATGATAGTTTGCACTGCTCATCATCTTGGTCCACCCACAAAACATATATGATAACCAAACAGGAAACATCTGTAATGCAAACAAATGGGATTCAACAATATATAACAATCTATTCCCAGAGGAGAATAGGAGGGTAACCTCATTGTGCATTTAATCATAAATAATAACTTATTTATTAATAAATAAATCACATGAAAACTTGTAAGTACTTCATATTCAATAGTTTTATACAAGAAAAATGAACTCTTCTTGATATTATAATATTGCTCCAAAGAGGGGCTGGAGAGATGGCTGGAGTGTGTACTGCTCTTGCAGAAGGAAGCTCACAACCACTTGTAACTCCAGTTCCAGAGGGATGTGATGTTTCTGCTCTTTGCTGACTCCTGCAAACATATGCCCATACTCATACACAGCACAGTACGCGTGTACACACATGTGAACACACACATGCATGCAGATGCACACACATACAAGAAAGTACTTTTTTATTCAAGGAAGCACTTTGGCAAGTGCATCCTTTGGAAGCAGTATATGTATATACTGATGGTTTATACATAGACAAGCATATACACATTATATGTGTAAGTATTTATGTATATGTATACAGGTGTATAAATTTTTCTTAAGTAGGATGTTAGTCTATCTCCCCTCTATCATCCATCCATCCATCCATCCATCCATCCATCCATCATCCATCCATCCATCCTGCAAACATGTAGACAAATAGATTTGTTATTGGCTCATGCAATTAAGGTGTCTGAAAAGTCTCCAAATATGATAATCACTAAGAATCAGGCAGACAAGTTTCCAAATGGGAAGCTGGAGATCCTGAAAATATGCTGTATGTTTTCTATCAGAATCCAAAGGCCCAAGAACCAAGGGCACTAATGATGAGGTTCCCTTGTGGTAAGTCAGTATGATGCACACAGTCACATGTGGGTACACACATGCACACATTCTCCCTGCTCAGTTTTATGGATGCAGGTTTCTTATACATCAGGAGAGTTGCTGATGAATTGAAAGATGGCTCTTACTGAAATAGTTTCTGGAGACTCACAGAAAGGAGGCTCAGTGACATTTGAATTCTCCTTCCTGTCCACTTTCCAGAGAAAAGTCAAGATGCACTCTGTATATGTGTCTCTGGGGAGGTCCAGTGAGAGCCCTGCATTTGCCCAGAATAAGCTCATTCCATGATCAGAGAGCTGGCTTCAGGTGACGTCAGGTCCTGCCTATTTGTCTAGAAGGGTTTTTTGTTTCCATTTCAACTTGGCATTGAACAAATTCAAGAAATTATCAGAGATGAATACATTTTTGTCACTTAATGGATACAGCGTATCATTGACTGGATACAGTCTCTATGGTGGCACCATGACTCCAGTTTTGAATCTTCTAAGTCAGGTGAGTAAACCCTGGTCCCATGACAGAACAGCAGTGAAGATGTTTTCTTTAGTCTGTTTTATTTTGTAACATCTTCTAAGTAAGTACATTCTTAGAGATATGAGTAGCCTAAAATGCAAAGATATTTGAAGCATGGGAGAGTTGAAAGCAAATTTTGGGACATGAACTATACTATAGTTATTACACTGTTATTAGTAGAGTCACTGTTTCCATGATGCCCTTGCTGGGTTTGCAGTTCCACTCACTGTTTGGCTTCAGCCCCCTTTCCTCCTTCCTATTTCATATGTCCACCTTCCCTTTATAAAGCTCTGATGTCGGCATTCTCAGTATCTTTCCAAACTGTGCTCACTAGCCAGACACATGTAACTTTGAAGATAAAGAGTTATGTATCTTGAATTCTGTTCAGAATTTTTTATTATCATATCTTACGAGGCAAGTGGCATCTCCATTAAAAATATCAATTAACTCAGACACAGAAAGCCTAAACATAATTTTTTGACTAAACCCAGGGCCTGTCTCGACCTAAATCTTATTATTGAAATTTGTAATTACCATTTTAATTTAATCATTGTGAATGGGCTATAAATCATCTATATTAAAATTAGCGTGGTTAATGCCATTTCTCTTTTGCTTTGTAAATTCATTTGTTGAAGATTTCTGCAGAGATTTAACCTACTTTGGGAAACTTTATATCACATTTTCTTCCATGGAGCATGTTTGTAAAATTCCTATAAAATATTTTGAATAGCTTTTTTAAAAAAATTTCTGTTATAAACAGAGTGTTAGCTAGGACCATGATAAATTGTGATCAATTTATATGTGACCCACTTAATAACTTTGAGGGGAAAGTATAAAATTCTCCTTCATTAAGGTTTCTGTACACATTCTTCCTCACGTGTACGTGCACATGTGTTCGTGTGTGTTCACTTGTGTGGTTGTACATACAAGATTATGCACATGTATGTAGAGATGAGGAATGCTACCTCATTGCTCAATTGCTCCCCTCCCCCTTATTCACTGGAACCCAGAGCTCATGGACAAGATAAGTCTGGCTGGCTTGCTTATGCCAGAGATCTCTTACCCTGCTTCCTGAGTGCGGAATTGCACCCTGGGTTACTATACCTGCCCTGCGTTTATGTAGACCTTGTGGATCTGAGTGCATGTCTTCATATTTGTGTGGTAACTACTGTAACCACCGAGCAGCTTCTCCAATGTGGTTTATATTTTATTCACCATTTTATAGCCAAGTACTGCTGTATTGGATTTGCCTCAACTTTTAGGAATATATTTTCTTCCAAGTAAGACATTCATCAAAGAGTTTTATATATTGAAATATTACCTCCACATATATAGTTTCATACAAATATGAGAATTTATAGACCTCAAAATGCCAACATGCCTTTTCTTTCTTTCCTGTTTGGGCTTGGGTTTCTCTCCCTCCCCTTCTTCACCCCTTCCATCAGTTCCTGCCCCCATCTCTTGAATGACTGTTAATAACAGCATGAATCAGTCCAACAATCTTATAAAGCAAGCTAATGAATCAATTTACAACTTATTTGCAATTTACAACTTAACACCCTGATGTTCAAATATACAATATTTATAAATAGGGGAATCTTCCCCCTCTACCTTTCTCTTCACACTCAGCATTTCGTATACAACTTCCAGCTCCTTGCTTTTTGACTCAGTAATGCCTCCTGGGAATTGCTGCGAATCACGTGGCATACTGCCTTGTACCTTGTCACACCTTGATAAAAACCTGTTGGGTGATGTTACCCAGCCATTTGTTACCAACAGGCATTTTGTTTCTGTGCCTCAGCCCTTTTGATGAATGTTGCAATAAACACCCCTACAAGCATGCTTTCACAAACTAACTTTTATATCAGTGGGGTGGATTCCCAGGAGTACAGTTGCTGAGTTACAGAGTATAGACAGCTTTAATTTTAATAGCTGGCAAAGTTGTTTTCCTCAGGGCTGAAGTGCGGCAAACTTCAGCAGGAAACAGAAACACGCGTTTCTCTGCTCCGTGTCAGGAATACTTTTTACAGCTCACCCGAGACCCTGGATGAAGAATGGGACCGCACTCTCTAACTTGTGTTTTCCTCACTGCTAGCTCTTCTCACACATTGGGAGTCTGTTATTCTCTGCCATTGGTTGTTCATACATTCTGTCTACTTACAGTCCTTTAGACTGCATGTGTATGCATCTGCTTGTGCAGTACTATGAAGGATATTGATGCATCATAGACATTTTTTTGCTCATTATTACTTTATTCTTTGAATCTGGTTATTATTTTACCAAGTAATCTATATTGTTGATTTATTCATAATAACTATAAAATAATGGGTTTCATTGCAGTATTTTCATAGTATGTTTTGACCACACCCCTCCATTGCCCTCCCTTTATCCCCCTCCCCCTTCCCACTGATTCCGAGCCTGCCCCCTAATAGCCCATCCTACCTACATTTTCAAAGCTTTATTATTTATTTTATGTGTATGTGTGTGCACCACATGCTTGCCTGGTGCCAGTGGAGGCCAGAAAAAGGAATCAGATCTCTTAGCAATGGAGTTACAAATAGTTGTGAGCTGCCACGCGTGTGCTGGGAATCAAACCCAGGTCCTTTGGAAGAGAAGCCAGCGTTCTTAAGTATTGAGCCATAGATTTATCACTGACTCCTTTTACTTTGATGTCTTTCATCCTCTATATTCTAAGTATGAAGAAAATATGTGATACCCCTGATTTATTTATCTGAGGGAAATATGTTTTCTTTTCCTTACTGTCAACAATCGCCAGGCTTTTTTTGTGCTAATGACATGGTTTTGCTCTTCTTTAGGAATAATTATTCATACTACATTGAGATTACTTACAATATGCTCTTTTACCAGAACTTCACTACTGGGCATGTTGGCTGGTTCCGTAGTTGACTGTTGTGTCTAAGGCTTTGATAAACGTGGGTATCATGATGGCTAATACTCATTGTCACCCAACTGGTTTTAGAATCACCATGAAAACATACTTTGAGGGTGTTTCCAGAAAGTTTTAACTGAAAAGGGAAGATCTACCCTGAATGTAGGTGACACCATTCCATGGAATGGGATCCTGAACTCAACAAAAAGGTTATTTTAATAAGCACCAGCATTTATTTCTCTCTGCTTCTGGACTGGAGATGCAAGGTGACCCGCTTTCTTACATTCCTGTTGGCTTTTCTGCAATAATGGACTGTACCCTCTAACTGTGAGCTTCCACAAACCTTCCCCTTTAAATCGCTGAGCTGGGATCTCCTGTAGGAAGGAGCTCTACTTGTTCTTAATGGCAGAGCTGTCTCTCCAGCCTTAGTTATACATGAAAAAATAATCTTGTCTTATTTCTTGTCTCAGTCGCTGTTCTATGGCTGCAAAGAGGCAGCGTGACCAAGGCAACTCTTATTTAATCAAAGGCTTGTTTCTAGATTGAGAGGGCCAGTCCATGATTGCTGTGGAGACAAGGAGTCAGGTGTAGCACTGGAGCAGTAGCTGCTGAGAGCTTTACATCCTGGTCCCCAGGCAGCAGGCAGAGAGGGGGAGGGGGAGAGGGAAAGGGAGAGGGAGACAGGGATTGACTGGGCCTAGTATTGGTTTTTGGAAGCTCAAAGCTCACCCCAGTGACACACTTCCTCCAGCAAGGCTAACCCTCCTAATTCTTCCAGTATAGTTTCATTAACTGGAGACCTTCGAACGCTCAAGCATAAAAGCCAATAGGGGCCATTCTCATCCAAACTGCCTGCCATATTGCTCTCGCTGAGATTTAAAGCAGTGCATTGAGGAAGAGTAAAGAAAACAGATACGTTATTCCTCATCTCAAAGGAAATGCTATCAGTTTCTGTCTTTTCAGTATAATGCTATATCTATCATATATGTGCTTTATTATCTGAGGGGTGATGCTTCTACTTCAGACTTCTTAATGTATCTTATCACAAAGGATGGTTGGATTTTGTCAAAATTGTTTTCTGAATCTATGATTCTGTGATTTTTTGACACTGATTGTATTTATATGTTGTATTATGTCTACTAATTTGTAAATGAACTGCCCTCATGTATTTGGAATGAAGCCAGTATATCATGTTACATATGTGGGTTTTTTTTTTTTTTTGTTTTGAGTATGCTACTGAATTCAATTCAAAAGCAATTTATTGAATTTTGCATCATTGGTACTTAGTGTTATTCTTTTATTTCCCATTCATTAATTTCAGCCCTGATTTTTATTATTTCCTTATGCTAGTTTTGAATTTGTCTTGTTCTTGATTTTTGTTTGTTTGTTTTCTAATGCCTTGAGATGTTCCTGCTAATGGTTATTGGCCTGTAGGTCTCTCTGGTTTCGTAATGTAGGTCCTCAGAACTATACCTTCATCTCTTAGGACACCTTTTCTATATTCTAGGGATTCTGAGCTGTGATTTCTTGGTACTTAGTGTTCATAGTGCTTATTGATATAAAGATGCACATAGTCTGGGGATATTTGAGGCAACTATCTTTGAATTATGCAGAGAAGCGAGAAACTGGTACAACTTTCCTGGATGACAGTTTGAGAGCACACAGAAGATTCCAAAGGCATTGATCAGTGAAGTGATCCAAAGATTTATCTCCTCAGATATCAACCCAGCACTACTTAAAGAGCAAAACCCAATGATAAGCTATTTGGATCATAAGCTATGTGGACCATAGCATAATGCTTCCTTTTTATGGTTTTCCCATGTGTCTTGATTTTTTTCAAGAAGCATGTATTACCTTTATTGTTAACTTGTTTTCTTTTTCTTGATTATTCTGAGACAGTGTCTCAGAATAATTTCTTTCTTTTGAAAAGGTTGAAATTCTTTTCTTTTTTTAAAGAGAGGGGGCATGTCTCAATGTATACCCCAGACTGGCCTGGAGCTCACTGTTCAGCTAAGACTGGCCTTGAACTTTTGACAGTCCTCCTCCTATATACATACATGCAAATAAAGAAGAATCAGGCAGTTTGATGTGAATGTAATGTACAATCCAGCTTGGATCAGTTCTGAATCACATAGACATGACCCAGATAACTAATGTATATTCACTGCCAAAATATGACAAAAAGATATATATTTTTTTATTCTCTAGGGCATTGCAGCATTTATTTAGAAGGACTCAAAGGATGATAAATTCAGTTTTGATAATCACAACAAAATTAGAGAACTTTTCTTCCCATTCAATTTCCAGTCACACAATTTCCCATTTTAATTGTCTGGAACATCTGGATGTAACCAAAGGACTCCGTTTCTTTCCTCCAGTAGATTCTGTAAATGGGTTTAGATTTCACAAGCACTTCTTGCATTAAATTACAAAGTGTTAAAAGTTGGGCCCAGTGGTGCACATCTGTAATCCCAGCACTCCACGGGCCAAAGCAGGAGGACCATGAACTTGAGGTTAAACTGGGACACCCTGTGAGACCTTGTCTCAAAACCAAAACAGAACACCTTCACCAAATAGCAAAACCCTGAAACATTAGCATCTTTTTAAGAAAGGGAGAAGTGGTTGAGTACAGAGGAACAGAGGAAGCTAACCTGGTATTAGAGAGAGAGAGAGAGAGGGAGAGAGAGAGAGAGAACAAAAACATAGAAGAAAAGAGGGTTTAATGTTTTAAATGATTTAAAAATGATCTATGCTTGTTTCTGTTTTGTATAAGAGCTACCATAAATTCTTCAAATAAAGCTACTTTGCTGTGCTGTTGGGCTTATCAAGATAGTCTTTGCAAATCTCTGTCTTCAAGATGGAATCTTTAGCCAGCTGGTCGCAGGGACCTGCATATTTTAGCCCACAATATTTTCCAAGTTCTTTTTACCTCTTTCCATTCCCACCCTGTCCCCAGAAGCACTGGTCAAAACCACTGTCAGCTTTTGTTTGACAGTTATCTACAGTCATCTTCTATGTGCTCCCTGAAGCCACTGGGCATCACATTAACCCATCTCTAGCATGCTTAAGGTCAATGCTTTGAATGAACAAACTTAGTCAGTACAACTTCCTGCTGAAACCTGAACTCATTTACTCTGAAGATGAAGACAGAATGGACCGATATGACCTATTGTAAGGTCTAGTTCCTTCTTGCTATCATTTGGATGTGGTTTATCTAAAAAAGGTTTGTTCCCTGGGAGCCCCGGTCTTCAATGTGATGGTAATCAGTGGTGGAATGCTGTTTTATTTATTTATGTTTATCTAAAAACAATTGAGATTTATTTATTTTATGTGTTTGAGTGTTTTATACTTGCCTGTATGAATATATGTGTATTGATTCCCATGGAGCTTCAAAAGGAGGTTGGGCCCCCCAGAACTGGAGTTATGAATGGCTATAAACCAGTGTGAGTGCTGGGAACTGAACCCCGGTCCTCTGTAAGAGCAAAAAGTGCTTTAAACTGCTGAGTCATCTCTCTAGCTCCAAGATGGTCTAGCTTTTAAGAGATGGGACCTAGGGCAGTGGGTCTCAACCTTCCTAATGCTGTGACGTTGTGGTGACCCCTGACTGTAAATTTATGTTTGTTGCTACTTCATAACTGTAAGTTTGCTACTGTTATGAATCATAATGTAAATATCTATGTTTTCCAATGTTCTTTTTTCATTGGATAGTTTCTTTATTTACATTTCAAATGTTATCCCCTTTCCCAGTCCCCTGAAACCTCCTATCCCATCCCCCCTGCTTCTATGAGGGTATTCCCCCACCTACCTACTCCAGCCTCCCCACCCTCGAATTCCCCTACACTGGGGCATCGAGCCTTCACAGGACCAAGGGCCTCCCCTCCCATTGATGCCCAACAAGGCCATCCTCTGCTACATATGCGGCTGGAGCCATGGGTTTTTCCATGTGTACTCCTTGGTTGGTAGTTTAGTCCCTGGGAGCTCGGGGGGGGGGGTCTGGTTGGTTGATATTGCTGTTCTTCCTATGGGGTAGGTGACTCCTGTCAAAGGACTGTTCAATCCCCAGAGGGGTAGCAATCCACTGGTTGAGAACCACTAGCCTAGAGGGAGATAATTAGGTGGTAGGTGCTTGGCCCTCAGGAATGGATAAATGCTTCCTCATGGGAATGGCATAGGTCTAGTAGAAGTGCATTATTTGCCACAGGAGAGGATTCTAAAAAACTGATTGGATTCTGAGGTCTACTGCACAGGAGGGGATTCACATCTTGTACTGTAAAGTTGGTGAGAAAACAGTGGCCAAGCAGGCCATATAGTCCTTAGTGAGGAAGCTAGTGCTGGATTTTTTGTTTTGTTAAATCGACGTGATATTCCTGTCTGGGTGCCTCCTAAACATTTGTATTTCTGCCCACAGATTCATTTTAGTGCTGTACCCTGCCTTGGAACAGTGGACAGCAGTGACTGCAGAGAGGAATAGTGGGCCAATGTTTTAAAAATAAGGACTGTTGCATGACAAACTATAAATGGACATTTTCATGTACCCCCTCAAGGCTCTCAGAAGAGGGGGACAGAAAGAATGTAGGAGCCGGAGGAAGAGGTAGGAAGCTGTCTTCTGGGTGGAATACAGCCATTGTCATGCACTCATGGCAATGAATACCTGCACAAGATCTGAATAAAATTGGCCTGTTAAATTCCATCCTAGAGGATGGAGGGGTCATGAGGCTCCACACCTCCTTGAACTAGTGGAAGTTAGGGAAGGAATAATCTTTTCAGGGATATACTCCTCAGTAAGTAAGTTGTGTGTACTCCTGTAAACCCCCTCATCTAGACTTACACAAGCAGCTCTAATTAAACTCATTGCGTCACAAAGAGATGAGTATGGCCAAACAGAAGTGGGGTGAATCAGTGGGAGACAGAGAGCGTAATGGGGGTGGATATGAACAAGATACTTTATGTACACACATGAAATGTCCTAATGAAACCTTTCTGTTACATTCACTAATACATTCGAGTAAGGAAGGCAGAAGACCAAGGCTGGCCCCTACGGCTGCCTTGCTTCCCAGTCTCACAGCTTCTTCCACTCGCAGCCACATCCTGCCCAGTTTTGCTTCTCCCCCATGGTGTCATGGTGTGATGCAGGCAGTGAACTCCTGGCACCATGCCAATGCTATATCATCTGTCTCTGCCCACCAGAATGTGAGTCAAGCAAGCCTCCTCACGAGTTACCCATCCTGAAGCTATTCTTCATAGCCATATAAAATAAGTGTTCTCAACTTTTGCCTTGGGCTTGCTTCTCTCAACCATGCATACTCTTCAGACTCCTTCCTATTAATGACATGGCTCACACAGCTTCCTTCGCCCCTTTAAAGCATCCTATAGAGAGAGTAAAGAGTATAAACACTCTTCATGAGCATTCATAGCTCACACCTTCCTACTTTATTAGATGCCATAGAGTTGAAACATTACTTTTGTGTGTAATTAGTGTCCTGGATTTACAGACTAAGTCCTACAAAGAAAAAGTCCATGTTCTTTGTCATTGTTCATTTAATTTGAGCTGATCAGGTCCCACCTCTGAAGCCACTCATTCTATGGCCATGAGCAAGTTGTTTGATGACAGGCACAGTCTCCGTCTATCTTATTTTCTTGTGGGTATTGGGCCTAACTTCTTACCCATCCTTAACGTGACCATGTGATTGTGTTTTGGCCAGTGAAACATGTAGAAGTGATGAGGTCCACAGATTGAGGGCCGAGGATATGTAGCTATTGTAGAAAGATTGCAATCCTTGCATGATCATGTCGAATATCACTCAACCAATCTACCTACGTAGGAGCGTCAGGTAACAGTGTTTAGTGTTTGTCCCCAGGTATGTAGCACACTTACCCTATGTAACTTATTTCTTTTAAAAAATCAGGGTGAATCATTGGGAGGGGATAAAATAAGTGATCATGACACCTTGCAAATATGACAGTCATCCAGTAGATATTGCTGTCATTAACCTCATTGTTTCGTTATATTCTGCTTTCTTGGTGTTAAGAAATGGGTATTTGTGGTCTTAGAACTTATTCTCACTGGGACTGTTTTGTTAGAATTGGACTTTACCTCACTTTTTTTCTTTTTTCCAATTATAGAGCAGTGATTCTCAACCTGTGGGTTGTGGCCCCTTTGGGTCAATTTGTAACAATGAAAATACATCCTGCATATCCAATATTTACATTACAATTCATAACAGTGACAAAACTATAGTTATGAGGTAGCAATGAAAATAATTTACAGTTGGGGGTCACCACAGAATGAGGAACTGGATTACAGGATCCCAGCAGTATGTTTTTAAGAGATTTGCAAGACATCTGCTCTCTCCTGTATTAATGGACCACTGAAGTGGTTCTTGTCTTCAGACGCCCTCTGTCTTATACAGGTCTTGTTTCTTCTCTCTTGACAGAATTTCTAAGCAAGTTCTCCTAGGAAATTGTTTCAAAAGGATGAACTAACATCTTGGAAACAACCCAGTGACCCCATTTGTAGTGATATTGGTGCCAGGGAATTGCACCAGAGAAAGAGTACTTCACAACAGACACACTCTTTATTAGCAATAGTCAGGGTGTAAACTTTTGGGGCTTTCTTTGTCATTTTTGTTTCTGCCTAGAGACTCAATGTTTCACCTTGTTTTATTAAGTAAACAATCCTGAGACTTCACAGGGGCGACTGAAACTCATGTTATTTTCTTT
>JADRCH010000151.1:589564-608883 GCA_019843965.1 Rhynchomys soricoides
ATGGGGAGGGAGTTGAGGGAGAAGAGACAGAGAAAGGCAGAGAGAGGAGAGGGGGGTATGGGGAGAGAGGGGGAAGAAGGTAAGGGGGCAGGAGCAAGAGGAGAAGAGAAAAGAGGGAGGAGGGATCAAGCAGCCCCTTTTATAGTGAGTCAGGCACACCTGGCTGTTGCCAGGTAACTGTGGGGCGGAGCCTCGAGGAGATGCCAACAAACAGGAGTGGAGATCAAGTGTGGGAAGCAAAACCACTGTGTGCCGATGTCATGTACAATTGCTCCTGTCTTGCACACTTTGGAAACTCACCACTCTAAAGCTCACTGAGAGGCTGCCCGTGTCTCAGTGGGAAGGGCCAGCCATTGACGTGGTTCTTGGTGTTCATACAAGAATTATTTCTGCTGCCAGTTGCTTTTGATGACCTGTGTCTTAAATAAAATCTAATAGATAATGCCCGTTAAAGGACTTTGGCTCCGAGTACATCTTGAATTCAGGAAGGAGATTGGATTCTGAAAATAGTTTCAATTTTTAAATTGTTTTCAGATGTGCAGGCTGCTAAGTTTTAATTATGCTGTCTTCTAATTTAAGAATTGCTTTTAAATATTTCCAAACTGATTTGCAAGTTTTATAGTGAGGTTAGCCTTATAAATTTTCATGGGTTGTATAGCAGTGATAATGAGAATAACCAGCTACTGACATTTCCGGTGACAGATACTGTGTCCTAGCCACAAACTAGACATTTAACTACACCATCCCTCTTAATGAAAGATGGCCCGCACAGATGGTGTCCTTTCAAGTCAAACTACACTAAATCAGTGTATCTCTCCTGATGCTTAGTTCTGCCCTGGACACCAAGAGGGAAATAGCAAGTTACAGTCTGCTTCAGGTCTGAACAGCTAATGAATTTCACCAATTTTTCACCTTTTCTTTGTCCCTATCGAATGAAAATTTCTGTAGTAAAATTTTCTATCGTAAGTTTTTATAGTAGTCGAGTCTGTGTCAATTTAGCACAGGATTTAAGTGTTTGAGGTTGGAGACAAACTGGTATATAGCATAAACCTTTTGACTTCCATGTATTTATTAAAAAATAACATTGTTGAATATATTCTCCACCATGGATTACATGTGTATTTTCATGTCAGACAGTATGGTAAGTACTGGATGCTTTGTCTTCTATCATAGCTTGAATTGCAGCATAGGTATAAATTGAGTGAAAACCAAACACGTAGTAAAAATGATGGGACTTCAAAATTCTCTCCACCCCTGAATTTGTCATCGTGAGTAAGTTTTCTAAAGTTGAAGGCTGGCATGAAGCTTACAGATGGGGAGGCATGCTGTTGCTGTCTTTCTGCGGCTATGGGAGTTCTAAACTTTCCCCTGACATTTTCAAGGTCAGGATATGGCGGTAACAGTGAGCCTGGAAGTTAGTAATATACTAGACTAGTTGTAGCTTCTTCTCAGTTCCCTAGGCCACTGTATTCTGAGGCATTTAACTGGACACTGGGAAATTCTGTTCTGGCTAGGTGCCAACACATGATGCCTGTGGGAGGCCAGCAGTGTAACAGAAAGATCCAACTGTTACTGGGCACAGTGGCAGGTTACCTCAAAGCTCAGTGCTCTGAGGCAGGGGGAGGATATCAGAAATTCAACATTAGTATCAATTTATTACATGGCTATTTAGGGTACATATATCTCTGTCTCCAGAAACAAACAAATAAACAACAACAACAAATCAACAATAGACAAATAAGATATCCATACTCACTCCCAGTATTAAAAGGTAAAATTCTTGGTTGATTTCCATAGGCATTGACTTCAAAGGTCCCCCCTCATCAAAAGAACAAACAACAGGAGTATTCAGAAAGCAGTTAGACACTATCATACTGTTTTATCGTTGTGAAGAGACACCATGACCAAGGCATCTTATAAAATAAAGCATTTAACTGAGGGCTGGCTTACAGTTTCAGAGGCTTAGTCCATTATCATCAATGCTGGAGCACAGGGTCAGGCAGGTAGGCATAGTATATGAGAGGTATCTGAGGGTTCACATCTGATGCATAAGGTGCAGGCAGAGAAAAAGACACACACACATATATGCAGAGAGAGAGAGAGAGAGAGAGAGAGAGAGAGATTGATTGATTGTAGGCTTTTGAAACCCAGAAGCCCACTCCCAGCAATATACTCACTTCAAGAAGGCCACAGCTCCTAATCCTTCCTAAACAGTTCTGTTCCTTAGTGACTAAGCATTCAAATACAAGAGCCTCTGGGGCCATTCTAATTCAAAGCACCCCAGAGATGATGTAGATGTAGTAATATAATGGTAGTGGGTTCTCCCTGTGGCCTCCGAGCTCCTTTTCCACCGGTATTTATTTGGCTCAGACTAGAGCTCCCTCCTGGAAAGTGGACCTTTGGACTCAGTGAGTTTTGGAACAAAAGATAAAAGAAAAGAAAAAGAAGACATGAAGTTGGGAGGAGCACTTCTTGGGGGGGGGCGTTCTGGGATCGTTTGGAGGGGGGAAGGCGGAATGGGTGTGATGAGATGCACTTTACATGTATGAAAGTTTCAAAGGATAAACACCGTCCATATAATATCAAATTCAAATCAACATGGAACAATCTAAAACTACAGCCAGTTTATTGTCCTGTTTTCCTTTCTCCATGTTTTATAATCTGTTGAATCTGAAGAGATTGAATCCAAAGCCTTCAATAGAGATATAAAATACACACACACACACACACACACACACACACAGAGGCACACACATGCATATTTTTATCTTAAAATTTTCAAAGAGGGAAACAGATTCTTTCATCTCAATCTTTTAAAAATAGAGCTTTTAATAGTAGGCATTGCTTCAACCACTACTTTTATTTTTTATTAAATTATTTATCTACATTCCAAAAGTTACCCCCTTCCCGGTCCCCCCTCCCTAAGTTCTTCACCCCACCCCCTCCCCCTCCCCCTGCCTCTGAGAGAGAAATACTACTTTTATTGTTAATCTTGGGAAACTATATGGACTTCTGTCAGTTTTACGACCCATCAGTATCCTCCTCAGGAGGCAGAGTCAGACAGATAGACATGCGCACGCGCGTGCGCACACACACACACACACACACACACACACAAGAAGGAAGTAGCAGCTTCTTGCTCTAGTTTCTGTGAAAGGGAAGGACCTAGCTTTGGGAGTGACACACTCCAAATTGCAAAGCTATCTCCTTTCATAGCTATAAGATACATCGCACCGGCAGCATAAAATCCATTAGCCAACGCGGGACACTCTGACTACAGCTAAAGGGAGGGTGCATGATGGGGCAAGGGGATGCTGCCTTTGGCTCTTGAGGATGAAGTGTTGCTTTTCTTGGAAGCATGCATGTGGTGGTTGTAGCTGCTTGACTGTTGGACGAGGCGAGCTCGCCTCCTGCCATTGCAGTCTCTCAGAAGATCACCAGTGACCCATCACATCCTGGTTTGGTGCTCACTCAGTAAGACTGCACTATTTCCTCAGGATCTTTGTGGAGAAGTGCTCCAGGATGGAGAACAGTTTATTTTAAGCTATGTTTTCCTGGTCGTTCCCATGGCAATGAGAAAAATAGAATGTAGCATTCTTGTTCTCTGTCTAGGGAAGTGAAGATTCTGAGATTCATTTGGAGTTTCTGAGATTCATTTGGTCACTCATTAATTTTAACGGTCTTGTTTTTTAATAGCATCAAGTCTTGGGTTTAAATACAATGTAGGGGGATTTGGGATTGTGTTGCCTCTAGTGTTTCAGTGTTGGCCCCTTCAGATTTGTATAATTTACCTGGCTTTTATATTAGAAGGAAAAATGCATTTTCAAGTTGTAAAGAGCCTAAACTTAATTAGTGAGAGACCTCACTGGGATCTATAGACTCCTGAATATAGACAGGAGAGTCGGAGTGCTTACAGCTCTCAACCTTCCTGATACCTCCACCCTTTAAAACATTTTGTGGTGACCCCAACCATAATAATACTTGTGTTGCTACTTTATAACTGTAATTTTGCTACTGTTATGAATTGTAATGTAAATATCTGATATCTAAGATACCCAATATGCAACTTCGACCCCTGTGAAAGAGTCCTTTGACTTTCAAAGAGGTTGTGACCCACAGGTTGAGAACCATTTGATATCTCAGATTCAGACAAATCTAATATACCATCAAACACAGAGCTCAGGGACACAGCATCCAGAATCCCATTAGTGTATTATTCTAAGCCTCTGGTTATTGGTAGTTTGAAGTGTGCCATGAAGGTAACTTTAAATGGCTTGGGATTCTATCCCAGGTTTTCTTATGGGAACGGGAAGCATTGCTTTGAAAGCTCTGTGCTCCAGGCTCCTCTAGATTCTACAGTCTAGAGGATCTGAAGTAAACAATTAACTAGGGGGAACTACTGGCATTAAGAAGCATGAGTTCCCGAATGGGAAAGATTTAATATTAAATATGGAAAGATTAAGACAAGAAGGGATTGTCTCTTGGCTACAATGTGGCTTTTGTAAGGTGCTTGACATGTAACAGGCACCCTGTAAGTACTAGCCCCAGTCATCGTCATTTTCGTCCTGTGTAGGAAGTTGATGAAGTCAGTTTATGGCTATGCTCTGAAGTATCCAGTTTGTAGCTGCTTGAGACTTTCGACCCCTGCGTATCAGTGCTTCCCTCTAATATGATAAGCTCCTTTGCCAACACGCGGCTGTGATGTGCCTTCCAGAGAGGACCTTCTCCGTTTTCTTTATGAACTATCATTTGAATAACTGAGATTCAGGTACACTATCTGGTACTTATAGTCTCAGCATTTGGGAGCAGAGATAGGAGGGTTGTTGTAAATTCAGACTAGCCTGGTCTACATAGAAAATTCCAAGCAAACCCATGCTATAGAACGTGACCCTGACTTAACTCCACCCTCCTCAATGGATTTTGAGATTTCGGTAATGGATGGTAGAAAAAGTTTGTGTGTACACGAGGCCCCTGGGGCAGAGACCAAGGAAAGGCTGTGCTGACTTTAACAAGACACATACATTTTCACTTCCATTGTGTTTCTCAGCTTTGCTGTTTTATTCAGAGCAAAAAACCTATTGATCTTGTGTTTGGCATTAAATGTCTGGAGAATTATGAGTTTTTATTATAAAGATGTTTGCTTTTAGATTTCTTGTTGATTTTTTTTGGGGGGGGTTACTGTTTTCCAAAATGTTAACTGAGCACATGATTTGATACCAGATACATTTCTCCTCCTCTTATTTGACTTATTAAAATTTAAATAAAGATCAGCTGGGTAGGATGTAAGTGTTTTAAAAATGAGATACCGGAATTAACACATATTTAAATATAGTTAAAAATTCTAACGTTGCAACCATTGCATTATAGTTGGCCAACTAACAGTAGGATCCAAACAGCTGTTTGGCAGCTTACCAAATGGAGAATGATTCCTTGCTGAATGGTAATTAAAGGAGCAGCCTGTAATTTAATAAATATTTTGTAGTTTAATTCAATGCTTTTGTGTCTGCTACTTAAATATATAAGCTCCCTAGTCAATTGGTGTGGCACTACAGAATTGCTTGTTGGTTTAGTTGTTTTTTTCATGATTATTTGTTACATTCTACAATTTTCTTTGTTTCAACTTGCTGGAAAACATGTCACTTTCCTAAAGTTGAATTATAAGTAGAATTTAAGCAGTGCTTGAACATTTGAAAATGTCTTTATCTCACTGACGACTGGTTAAGTAGTGGTATAAATGTCAGAGTTTATCGTTTGAGAGGAGGTGGAATGGCTGCAGACACAGTGTGAGAACATTGGAAAGTGTTCATCTGAACGGACTTCGTGTCTCTGTTCTCGGCCATTGCTATGATGTTATGAGTGAGCCCACCCACTTGACCTACCCCATTAGGAGGCTCTCCTGATTAGCTGAGAGGCAGGTGGGTGAACACAGCTGAACCCAGAAGAAACACTGGGCTCAGACTAACCTACCTTGGCAGCGTATATACAGAGACTCTAAATAAGTCTGTTATTATTTCAAGATTCTGTCTGGAGGAAGTGGCTTCATAAGCAACACACTGGGGACACTTGATACCAGCCATAACCAGTATTTTCCTTTGCCCTTGCAAGTGACTGCTCTGCTATCTTCCCTTCACAGTATGGTTGATGAAGCGCACAACAGAAATGTGTTCTCTCTTACTTTACTGATACATTGTTGCTATGGCTTGGGTAGGGTTTGAATTTGTCCACCAAGGTTTCACATCTCAAAGGTGAGGTCCTCAGTGGTGATGGGGTGCTGGTAGGGTTCTTAAGAGATCAGCCCTTTGAGAAGGTCCTTAGGTCGTTGAAATGAATTAAAGTAGTTTTGTGGGGCCTCATGAGTCATTTTTGAGAGGAGATTGTTATTAAGAAAGCCAGCCTGGCCCCTCCATGTCTCTCTGACTTTCTGTCTCTTGCTTGTTCATGTGCTCCCACCACAGTGATGTCATCACCATGAGCTCCTCATGACAGCAGAGCAAAAACCGTCCCCTGAACCTCTGAAAATATGAGGTACATTAGCCTCTTTTAAAAACCAAGTCACTCAGGTTCAAATAGTTATAGTAATAGAGAATTAAATAATTACAGCTCTATACAGTACAGAGCTTTGAGTTTATGGGTAGACTAGGTGCGAAGTATTCTCCTTGCCTTGTTGATCAAAGAGTTGAATATCTGAAAGTACACATACACATATAAAGGCATACACAATACACTAATCATTTATTATGTGTTTATAGATAAGTGCTACAATGTATGCAAGCATACTAGGATTCACCTTAGGAATGAAATCACTTATTTTATTGTTATTTCCGGTGTAGTAAGATTAAATCAAGATAGAAATCAAGACTAAATCACAGTTGAGGAGTAGTGCATTGATAGAGTATTAAGTCTTCTACAAAGTAAAGTGAACTGTTTAGCACTGGTGGGAAATTAAGATCTGTGCAGTCATCATATATCTAGTGGCTATAAATACCGACCAGTAAGGTTGTTATTAATATTACTACACAGGGAAAGGCAAAGGCCTCATTCTCTTTCAGTCTGTTTTTAAAAGTTATTTCTCTCTCTCTCTCTCTCTCTCTCTCTCTCTCTCTCTCTCCTCTCTCTGTGTGTATGCATGTGCTAACATATGTGAAGAGGTGAGAAGACACGGTTATTGCCTGCTACCTTGTGGGCAGAAGGACTTAATTGTTTCTGATGCATATCATATTCTAGGCCAGCTGGCCCATAAGATTCCAGCCCATTCTCCTCTCTTCCCATCTCTTAATAAGAGTGAAGTGATAAAAATGTACATCATTGGACATAGCTATTTAGTAGGTCCTAGAACTCAAACTCAGATTGTTAGGTTTGTGCAGCAAACATCTTTATTGAGCCATCTTCTTGGCTCCAAATGACCTGCTTTCTAACATTTTATTGAAGTACCAACATCAATAACAATAGTAAAAGTCTTCAATATTAAAGAGTCTCTCCAATGCATTTATCCAAGTGACAGTATTAAATAGTGAACAAGGCACATTGAATATACAGATGTTCCTTAAATTGCAGTAGGGTTACAGATAATTGTTTATTGAAAATATCATAAGTAAAAATCCATTTAAATCCATTACTGCATGTCTGAGTTTAGCAGCACAGAACAGAGTAATGATTGTTGACCTTGCAGTCATGTGGCTGACTGGAAACTGCATGATGCTCTTTCCCAGGACATGAGAATAGTGTCCTGCTTATTAGTGGTCTGGGAAAGGACAGAATTCAGTGTTTGAAGGATGGTTTCAGTGACTGTGGACTATTTGGCATTGGTGTACAGTGGAATGCTGTTAGCTGGCACAAAGCCTGTGGATTGCCTATTCACACCACAGTTTCTTTATCCAGTCATTAGTTGATGGATATTGGCTTTCATACCCCGGTTCTTCTGAACAATGCTACAATAAATATGAGAGCACAGATAGCTCTCCGATAGGGTGGTTTCATTTCCATTGCCTCCACGACTGGTAGTGTGATTGCTATAGTTCTTCTTAAATTTTGAGGGTCTTCCATACTGTTTTCCAGTATGTGCTAGTTAACATTGTTTCTAATAGTGTCCATGGTCTCCTTTGTCCATTTTCTCTCCAACGCTTGTTATCTTTTGCCTTTTTGATAAAAGCCACAATCTAATCTACCTGGTATTTTTGTATCCTAGACAGGAGGTTGGAATGCTATTTTTCTTGAGAAAAAAATTTCCTAACGTTTGTGGTATTAAGATGAGAGAGACCGGTTGACTTCATTCAGTGTCCTATCAAGCTGCTGTGGTGACTAAGGCCATAGGCCACAAAGAAAGAGCTTTCAAAATAGGGTTCATGCCTCACATTTAAATATGAACAGCTAACAAACAGTCATTAGATGTTTTTGGTGGTTCCATATTGGAGGGTGGGGTACAGAAAATTTAAAAAAAGATGTTAAAAAGAAGTAAAATTTCAGGGATGGTGAGATGATTCAGTGGTTAAGAGCACTGGCTGTTCTTCCAGAGGTCCTGAGTTCAATTCCCAGCAACCACTTGGTGGCTCACAACCATCTGTAATGGGATCTGATGCCCTCTTCTGGCATGCAGATGTATATGCAGCAGAGCACTCATACATTAAATAAAAATAAATAAATAAATAAAATTTTTTTAAAAAACAGTAAAATTTTTAATCCTTGCCCCCAAATCAAAGAAAAATAGAAAAATGTAACTTTTTAGCAAAAATTATTTCATTCAGAATGAGCAATTCATATTTTTTGATCTTGTCTCGATATTTACTGGTCCAGTAGCTAAAGGGAGGCCAGGTGAGGTGGTCTCTGAGGTGTCTTGACAGGATTCCCTTGGTGTCTCTCATGAAGGGTGTCTATAAGTAAATCATGTGCAGATCAACACTTTAGCCTGTCCTAATACTCATGCGGTTTTAACAGAAATAAGCCAAGTAGCGCAAAAGGACATATGCCTGGTCTCGGTATCAGTGTATTTATTGTAATTTCAGGGGCGGGTGGATATCCAATTCTAATGTGACATTTCACTTTGGTTTGCTTTTGAAAACGACATTGAAATTTTAATCCAAGCAAGAATGTAGCAGCAGGTTCAGAGTGAGGGATGATTACAGCTTGCTGACAGATGAAGAAGTTGACTTGGATTTCTGTATCATTTTGCATTATGTGTCTCTTGGAAAGTTTGCTTTAAAAAAGCCTGCTCCATACTAGTTTATGGCTGCATCCAAACTTGTATGTGCTGGTGGTTTTTCGTGTTTGTTTTGGTCTGGAGTGAGCAGGCCCTAAATGGAAGTATTAATATCTGAAATGTTTTCTCAAAAGTTATACATTAACAAGCTAGTGAGAGGTTGACTCCTATTCCCATGGTAAATCAGGATTTAAATCCAAATACCCCTGGCACTCATTCCCACACAACCTATTTTAAGTGCTGTGTCCACATTTTGGCTTTGGTTACTGTCACATACGGATGTAATAAAATCCCTCAAGATCAGTTCTTTGCTGAATGTGGCCTGGTACGGCATTTCTCAAAATGAGAACCCCAGTGTCCCACAGATATGTTCTTGATAAGACGGCTTTGAAAGTTTGTAGTTGGTCAGTGCTAAGTTTGAAAAGCACATGTCTGCCTGACATCTTCTGCGTTTGTGTTTTGTTTACCCACGGCAGTCCATCAGCGTCCCCATCTGGTTTGGCATCGGTGTGGGGACATCACACCCTTTCCCCATCTCCTCAGTCAGTAAAATCTATGAGGTGCACTGGTTTGCTTCGTCAGAACCTAGGGCAGAACTGTTGTCTTTTCATAGAGCAAGTACTCCAGGTATAGATAAATATGCGGTCATCCATCCCGGGAGGCCAGGCCAGATCACCTCAGTGAGGCCTGAATCTGTTCTTCATTCGAAAGCACATACCCTTACCGCTCACCTCTACCATTACCAGAGGCTGCCCTTCACTCTTATTCTGGCTGATTGTCCCTAAGTCCACATGAGCTCTCCTTTCTGCTGTTCTGTAACTGCTTCTATACGATTCTCAATTTTGTTTCCTTCAAAACCATAATGTGGCTCCTCTTGCTATGTTTGTGATTCATCTTCTTCTGGGGCATCTATTCAGGGATATTCCCACTGGAAAGGACTCATCTAATTATCTGGCTCAGTTCACTGTCACAAATTATGGCCACTGCCACTCACTCCCTGAGAACGTGGAAGACTTCTAAAGCAAGAGGCTAACGAGAGCCCACTTCAGTGGCCTTCCAGGGTACCAGAGCTTTCTTTTGGTCTAAATGTCTTCAGTGAGGTGTCAGAATATTCCTATCCCAGCAGTTAACATTCACTGCCACTTGCTGGCTTCAGTACTTTCTCAGTACAATCCGATATAGATTCCTGCACTCTGATGAAGTGCAGGCTCTCTTATAAGCTCAGCCTGTTTTGAATCATTTTATTACGTATGCGTGTAAATTGCAAGGTATTTTATAAATTATTTGCTTTAGAATATTGTTTGAACCTAGACATAAAAAGAATTCAGTACTTCTTGAGTCTAAAGCACGGGAAACAATCAGAATAAATTTATTTTCTTTAAAATGAGAGAAACAAAAATTATTTATTAAGAGCACTGACTCCTCTTCCAGAGGTCTTGAGTTCAATTCCTAGCACCCATATGGTAGCTCACAATCATCTAGCCTGGGATCTGATGCCCTCTTCTGGCATGTGATATACATACAGATAGAACACTCATATACATAAAAAAAAAATCTTAAAATGAGTGAAACAAACCATATGGTCTTTAATAGTGTTCTATTATAATTATTGAAACTATTTTAATAATGCGTATACTTTTTATCTTATTTTTATCTTATCTTTAAATCTCCAACTGTCTTGATTACCTTTTAATCTAGACTCTTAAAATTGTTTCCGCCTAAAAGAATTCATCAGTAAGTTGTAAAATTTGCTACTGATATTTCACTTGTATCTTGATAATTTTAATTTAACAAATGTTTTCTGATTATCTCCTGTATGCCAAAATAAATGTTGGGCTTTCTAGTATTAGTGCAAAAATAACCTACCTCTGACCTCTGGGAGTTCTCTCGATATTCTTCACGCCTAAAATGGTGAGGTCTTTAGAAAAAGTCCCGTCTTTATCTTTACTGTTACCCTCCCTCACTTCCTCCTGGCTGGGGCTGGAACACAACCCGGTGCAGTCTGGGTTAAATAATGATGACTAAATATCACATCCGACTTCCTGGACATTATAGCTATGGTTGTATGGGGGACAAAGATCTTCAGAGATCTGTTTCAGTTAGGGGTCTTGAGGTGAGGTGCTTCGTCAGGGAGATCCATGAGGCCCTAAGTGAACTGGCTTTTGTAAAAGGGCAAACACAGAGCTTGGAGTGATACTATCATGAGTCAAGGAACATGAAAGCTTTTGGAAGCTGAGGGCGGGAAGGGAAGCTGGCAAGGAGCCTCCAGAGCCACAAGAAATCACAGCCTTTCATTTCAACCCAGTAATATTGACTTTGAGCTTAGGAGCCTTGAGATATGCAACAGAATGAATCCTGTGGCTTTGACCTGTAAGTATATGGTATTTGTTGCAGCAGCCATAGGTAACTGATGCAGTAGGGAAGCCAGTTAGTAGCAGTGGCCTACAGTAGCCTAGAAACATTTATAGGCTTTGGATCCCAGCACACCTGTTTGTAAGTTGGCTTTGCTGTTTTCTAGAGCAGGGATTCTCAGCCTTCCTAATGCAGTTAGGAAGCCCTTTGATGCAGTTTCTCATATTGTGGTCATCCCCAACCATAAAATTATTTTCTTTGCTACTTTGTAACTTTAATCTTGCTACTGTTATGAATCATGATACAAGTATCAGATATGTGGCCCAAAGAGGGGTCATGACTCACAGGTTGAGAACCACTGTTCTAGAGCAATACACTTAAGGTCTAAGGTCCTTGTTTACAAGAATTGGGACCAGGGAAACCTGTGTAATTAGGACAGATTAATAGTTTAAATCCTTAAAGAACTTCTAGAATTGTCTTCAGCAGGTCATCATTCTTATATTGCAATTGCTGATATTTGAAAATTGCTAGCATTGAAACTCTGACTCACATGCACACAGCTTGCAACTTTGCTCCCTTAAGTGCCTGCAAAATAGTGCCAGAGAGCAAAGCTGCAGATTAGTGCATAAAATGTATCAGACTAATGACCAGAGGGTAGAATGCATACTCTTTGCTTGGCATCTTAACTATTTCTGCCTTCTCCTGTGTGTGTGTGTGTGTGTGTGTGTGTGTGTGAGTGTATCTGTGTGAGTGTATGTATGTGTGCATGTGTGTATCTGTATGAGTGTTATGTATGTGTGCATGAGTGTGTGGGTGTGTATGTATGTGTGCATGTGTGTCCATGAGTTTACCTGTGTGAGTGTGTGTGTGAGAGTGAGTTTGTGTTTGAGTGTATGAGTGCGCCTGTGTGCACGTGCGTGCATGAATGTGTTTATAAGCGTGAGTGTGTGCATAAGCGTGAGGGTGTGTGTATACTTTTAAATGAAAATTTGATATTCAATTGAATCAGAGTACTACTGACTATGGTATGGGTTTAGTGGATGTTCATTAAGATAAAGCATACTTTTTAAAAGGCGACGTCATCGGATCAGAATGAATTCAGAATAAATAAAATGTTAGCTTTTCTTTGCAGAACTAGAAAAAAAAATCAAAGGAAATCTGAGACCTGATGGCAAAGCTGACCCTGCAAAGAGTCCCCTGCAGAGAGTGTGAAGGGGACAAACAGGGGACAGGTGTCACTTCGACCATTCTGTTCTCTTTGCAGGAACTTCTCTTTCAGTATATGCTTCCCCAGCAGTTTAGTGTGACTCTTCTGAAACTCTAGGGCACCTACATCTGAACTAAATGTCAATAATCTAAGTCGGCTAATATGTAAGCAGCGAAAGCCAGAAGATGCCTCTCTCTGCTTCCTTTGTTATGTTCTCAAACTTCACTTAAGGATACAAAATGTACCTTAATGTTGAACCATTGGAAATCTGTGTTTCTGGAAGATTTAGCACCATCAATGTCAAGCCTTTTAAAAGGAAAGTATTCAATGAAACTACAAGAAATTCTTTGGGATTAAAACTTACAAACACCAGTGCTAAAAGGTATTCGTAGGAGAAAATGCCTGCAAATTGCCAGGAAAATCCCGGATGACAAACAACAACGGTGATGAAATGCATCATTAGATGTCACATACACCACAAAGCTAGACACTTGTTAGGTGTGTGTAGGCAATAGATGAATGGAAAAAAAAATAAGATTTTACAGTGCCAGGTCTGCATGCATGAGTTAAATGTTTTATTATACTGGCATACACCACATAGCAAACGTCACCAAAACATTAGCTAGGACAAAAGACGGAATTGCAAAAAATACATTTGTAACATATCATATACCAATATATTCTATTTTAGATTGGGCAAAAAGATCCTATTAAAGAGTGCCCAAATATCTGAAACAATGGAGAGAGCAACTTAGATTTATAGTTAGTCTAAAATGTTAATGCAACATTACAAGCAACAGATAGAATGCCCCAGACATTTCTGAGAAAAGACAAAGTTTCACCAGCTTTGCAAAGCATCTAAAAATGAACAAAATCAGAGGCCATAAGTTGTCCAAAAACATTAGCAGATAGCCGAGTGTCTAGGGTAGGTCTGCATGCAGCTGGGAAATGTCTTTTTTTTTTTTTTTCATGGCTCTTTTCAGTTTATTGCATGAAGGTGTTACACTAGTCCAAGTTAAAAGTGGCCCCCAAATGATTACATTATACAAGCTGTGAGGTTTTTAAACTTTTGACAAGGGACAGAAGGGGAATTCTACTCATTGCAAGGAAAGCCTCACTTAAGCTTCAGAGAGCCACAAGCACTTAAAACCCATGAACCTCCAGCTGATCGGCTTTCAGAGAAGGAGCAGCTGATGATGAAGAGGAGGAAGGTGGTCTGAAGCTCAGCATCCTATAGTGATGGGTTTTCTGGGATACAGAGACTGTCCCTTGTTAGATTGTTCTGTAGGACAGTGAAGTGTTGGGCTAGTGGCAGGGTAAGTCTGCAGAGTCAGCGGTTGAGGAAGGGTCTCCATAGCTTGAAATTTTGCAAGGTTGTAGAGACAAAGTGATTAGCCAGGATGAGGAGAGGGGAGGAGAGCTAGGTGCTGTGTGAGAGAGGGAGGTGGGGAGATTATGCAGGCTTACCGGGAAGATAACAGGAATCTAGGGAGCCAGGAGGATTCCAGGTGAGCAGTGGGAAGTGAAAGCCATATGGGCAAATGTGGTTTCCTTCCTCAACCTTTCCCAGACAATTCTAGCAATTCTTTATACTTCTAACAACCCGAGTATAAACCAGATTGTTACCTTTTGACTCAGATAAATGAAATCACTTTGTTTATATTTTGTATCTTATTTCTTGATATGAATATGGTTTTGAGAATCTCCCATTCACTCATTCACAGCTACAATGATGCATTTCTTTGAGATATATATACATATATATGTTAGAATATGATAGTATATATATATATATATGCTAGAATGTTATAATTTATCAGTTCCTCTGTAAATGGTTTTTGAATGATCATATTTTGGTGTAGTGGTGTAGCTTCTATATATGCTCAGGGACAATTGTTCTTCACACACACACACACACACACACACACACACAGTTTAAGCACTATCAAACTCCTTTTGAAGTAGTTGTACCAATTTATTTGCCAATAAAGGAGAATAAAAGATTCTATTAATTCAAAAACAAATAAACAAGCAGACAAAGAGTAGCTTAGGATTTTAGCCAATTATTTAGTGGTAGGGTGTAATTATGGGTTTAGTTTGAACTATCTGATTTCTAAGAATTAAAAGGTCAGTCTGTAGAGTAATGAGCCACCAGCTACTTCCGATTGCTTTGACTCTCTGACCTCTGCTTTCCCCTTCCAACATTGGGATTGCGGGTGTGTGCTATGCCCAGTTTATTTGGTGCTAGGGATCAGCCCAGAACTTCATGCATGCTACAAGAACACAGCAACAGTCGGGCCTCATTCCCAAACCACAACCTCTAGGCCTTTCTTTTCAATGCCACCTTCTCCTTTAAAAGACTGCTGAGCTTCAAGGAAAAAAAGAAAAGAAAAAATTTCCCTCTAAGATGAAGATATTCGAAGTCTCATAAGCTAAAACTTGCTAACAGACCTTACTTTAAAAAACAAAACAAAACAAAAAAACCCAAACCCATTGATCTAACATTATCTTTTCCAAAGTTCATGTTTCAGTGGCCAACACAATAATTGCAAATGATGCAAGATTTATGTCATTTGGCAGCCATGGTTCTCTTAACAAAGTTATATATGTAGTCATCTAGAAGATGGAATAAGGACTCCACCCAGAGCAGTGATTTTGGAACTGGTGGAAAAAAATACCACCATTGTTTTCTCTAACTTGCTATGCAGCTAGTTAAATGTGATTCATCATTTATCCAATCAATGTTTATTTAGTGTCTACTAGGTGCCTAGAATTGCTGTGTACATAATCATGAATAAAACATGGTTTCTACTTTCATGGACTTTTAGAAGAGCTAGTTAACCCAACTGACAATCCATATGTGTACTTGCATATCATAAAACAATGGAACAGAACACAGAGAGTAACACATGCCACACAGAAAAATATGGTAGCCCAGCCAGAGTGAGACAGTCCTGGAAGAGTTACAAGGTAGACAGTGGAGAGGTGTATCGTAATCCAGGAGGTCAGGGAGGGCATCCTGCCGAGGGGATAGTTTAACAGAGACCCCAGAGAAGTAAGGGAAGAGATGCAAAGGTGTGGGTCAGGGAGACGGGTGAAGCAGCAGGCAGAGGCATGTGGTTTGCTTTGGGCGGCTTAGTGGCCCTTTGTTGGAATCCATTAGAATGAAAACAGAGAAGCTCCGTTGTACAAGAGAAAGCCCAGAGTCCTCCTCCATGTTTCTGGGCATTGATGTCTGGCCCATCAGAGCAGATGGCCAGTTTAGGAGATGCCATTGCCAGGAGTGTAGCCTGTGCCTTGGGCTATCCTTGATGGGAGAGTATTACTGTGCATGGGTAAAGATCGTCTTTGTATTATTCAAATGGAGACCTCTGTACCTGGCAGAGAGTTGCGTGCAGGCTGGACTTTGGTTCTGTTATTCATATGGCTACATCATATTTTGTAAACACTCCCTCTCTCACCTTCTGATTTGTTGATTAAAAAGCGGATGGCAAGTAGCAAAGGCAGGAAGTAGAAGGAGGGACTTCCAGGAAGAGATGGGAATTCTGGGAGAGCCTCAGATGTGGGAGGATTTGCCAGCCAGACAGGAGGAAGAAGCAGGTCCTGGAACGGATAAGAAGAACTAGCCATGTGGCAGAGCTTAGACTAGAATAAATGAGTTAGTAAGTTACGAGCTAGTTGGGAACAAGTCTAGCTATAAGGCCTAGGCATTCATAATAAGTCTCCATGTTATTATTCAGAGCTGGGGCTGGCCTAGAAAGACCATACATAGCCTTACAAGTCCTTGTATCTCCTGGGTACATTGAGACACAGGACAAATCTTTAGGGGCATGTGTCCAGATAGAGGGAATCACTTCACGTTTGATGGAGCTGGCGAGATAAAATTCAAGCATTTGGTACTTGACCGACAGATATTAATTACCAATGTTCATTCCTGGCCTGTTTCCTCTCTAGAGCTGCATTTCAGTCTTCCGATGGCAGCACATGGTGTGTGCCTAAGGCACTTTCACAGATTGGCGCATGCCCAACTCTTACCCCAGTCACTCAGCACCAGTGAGGCGTTCCTTTCACTTCTAATGCTTATACTTTATCTTTTACTTTCTGCACATGAGCTTCTATTAAGTACGTTCTTAGCTCTCTGCCCCAAATCCTGAAAACTCTCCCCACGCTTCAGTTCTCCAGCCTGGTAAACTGCTGTCACGAGCTATTTGAGCATGTCTCCACAGTTTCTTTATAGCACTAACTTATACTGGGTGTTTGAGTTTATAGATTGCTTCTGATAAGCCAGGCATAATTTGTAGTACTTGATGTGATTTAAGATATTTTGTCCATAGCAGTGAGAAGCGGCAGGTGGCTCCAGAGACTGGCTACCCACTGAGCACAGGCTCGGGGATCAAGACTCCAAAGCACCTGTCAGCTTGTGTGGTCTCAGTCCACAATGGCCACTGTGCACAGAGTTGCCCTTTCCTGTGACTTCCATGTCCGGCCCTGGCTCCCTGACACCTATACTTTTCAGCTTGTTAAGAGTCCTGTCTCCTGCTCTGCACAGCTTCCTCCCAGGGTTGTGTCTCACCCTCCGGCCGGCATACATTAAAGTTCCTGATTTGTGGCTAATTCCTGTTGTCAGGTCCTAAGACAGCTGTATTTTAAAAGATTATTTCTGAAGTCAGAGGCTGGGCACTGCCCTTTGAGTGAGGGAATGAAGGTCCTATCCATCACTGATCTGTCTGCTGGAGGAATCTGTCTTACCAGAAGCTGCAGCTAGGCTTGAGGCTCGTGAGGGCTGTGGGCGTGTCAGAGGTGAGACAGCTGGAGACAGCGGAGTTGTCTTTCCAATAGGACTTTTGCTGCCCCCAGCAACCTCCAGCCCTGGAGAGCCGTGAGCCGTGAGCTTCTTACTGGACTTCTTATCATGGGTTTTTTCTCTTCCACTTCCCATCCTCCACCCTCTCTGTACCACCCCCCTTTCTCCTTACCTTCTTCCTGCTCCTGCACCTCCCCCACTCCTTCACCCTTTCTCTGTACCGTCTTCTTCCTCTCCTCCGCCTCCTTCCTCCCCCACATCCTCCTGACCCTTTTCTAAGGTTCTGCCCTTCCCTTCCTGAGTTTCCAAGGCTCTTTCTCTTTTTGGAAAAGAGTCCATTCATCCCTATGCCAGCTCCTCTCTCTAACTGGGTCACACGGAAGCAGCTTCCACATGAAAGAGAACATCATTATCGGAGTCGGAGAACCTTGAAAACTAACAGTTCACCCTCTGGCTTCCAGGCGTACTGAAACTTTAAAAGCAGAATACCATTTTTTATTTTATTTGAAAGTTAACAATTTTGTAAATTAACTCCTGGGTAGCAACTGCAGAACGTTTGTACTTTAGCTCTCTTTTTTCCCCCTTCAAGTTGTTACCGAGAGCTTTCATCTTATCCCACTGGTTCTTTCTGGAAATCTTTTCGATCTAATCTTGGAGAAATTGGCTCACGTCATCACATGTTAAAGTCTCTATTGTTCTCCATTTTATATCAACGTAATATTTCATAGCTGCTCTTTGAGTTACGGGCACCGTCCAGCAGATGCAAGCAAGGGTTAGGAAGGAAAGCACATGAGAGCTCAGAAGAAGCCGAAGGCTAAGCTGAACCGATAACTACGGCAAATGATGTCTGCGCCAAGTTGATAGAAGATGCTGGAGGGCTGGGGAGTTCAGTTTGCTAAGCACTTAAGAGTATGTACTTACATACGACCTGGGTTTGGTTCCCAACAGTTCCATCAGACTCACAACTGTCCCTAACTCCACCTCCAGGGGGATGTGGCACCTTGGGCTCAATGAACACCTGCACCCACATGCTTGTCTCCCCAGACACATATGCATATTTAAACCCCAAATAAATCCTAGTAGAAGATGCTCTCAGGAATGCAGCAGATGCTTAATAGAAACTGGAGGCTGAGACTTGTTAAAAATAGAAAAAAAATGAATAGTGCTTCATCTCAGTCAGTGGAAACAGAATCTATGGTGTTCGGGATTGAATCCAGGGTCTCATCCAAATGAAGATCTCTACTACTGATCTATGCCCCAGCCCTCAATGTTCTTAGCTAATAAGAATGTCTTCCTCAAATACATTAATGAAAATGATATGCATAAAATGACAAGTGACCAAGTGAAGGGAGCGCCTCTTTCCCAAGTGCCATTTTTAGTAGAAAGTTGCCCTGTTCCAGTAGAGAGCTCTCTTTCAGAAGCCTGCTAGCTTTCAAGTTTGCAACAAATTCTTTTCTAGCTACTTAAAGAGCTTGGCCACAGAGGCCCGGTCATTGGTCCAGGGGTCAGAATAGCAGAAATGAAAGAATTCTCTACTATTTTTCTTCCCTCTGTTCACTACGAGGGAAGTGCAGCCTTCTTTATATATAATATTATATTCCATTCTTTGTACAGTTTCATTTTCTAAAGCCATAGACCATTCTCCCTGAACAAATGAAATGAAATAAAGCCTTCCTGAGCTTGAGCGCCGTGAAGGATAGCTCCCCCTTGCTTCCCTGTCCCGCGCTACGGTCTCGCCAGCAAGAACGACGCGGCACACATAG
>JADRCH010000151.1:611738-648583 GCA_019843965.1 Rhynchomys soricoides
TTGGAGTGGGTGTGGCCTTGTTGGAGTGGGTGTGGCCTTGTTGGAGGAAGTATGTCACTGTGAGACCGGGCTTTGAGACCTTCCTCCTAGCTGCCCATGCAGCAGGTCTCTCCTTTTTGCCTTTGGAACAAGATGTTGAACTCTTTATCTTTTCCAACACCATGGTTGCTTGGATGCTGCCATGCTTCTCACTATGATGATAATGGACTGAACCTCTGATGGTAGCTTGCAAAATCTGGCAAAAAACCCAACTCAAACCAACCAAACAAAACACAACAACAACAACAAACCCAAATCATTTAATCCATCATGAATGTTAACATCACTAACAATAGAGTAAATCTCACTCATCTGCATCTTTTTTTGATGCAGCACTTAAAAAAAAAAATCCAGCCTTTCAACCATGGGGACCTTACTTGTGAAGAAGCAGTCACAGAAACTTGGGGAGCTTTAGAAAGATAACTGGTCATTATTCTTCCAAAGTGTCCCAGCCACAAGGCATGGGGAGGGGGGAGAAGATTGTTCTAGACTTTAAAAGATAACTAATTGTAATGCGTGATCTTAAACCTGAAGAAATTAATTGATAAAATACAAGTAAAGTCTTTAAATTAGATGATAATAAGTTAACACTGGGGCCACTCTCCTAGTTTTAGTAATTTTACTGCCCTTAGGTGATTGCTAATATTTAGGAAAGATGTTAGTTTGGAGAGATGGCTCAGTGAGTGAGCACTCTGCCTGTTCTTCAAGTGGCCTGATTTTAGTCCTCAGCACCTATGTAGGTGCCTTAAAACTGCCTGTAGCTCTAGCTCCAAGGGATTTAATCACCTTCTCTGAACTCCTCAGGCACTGCACTCATGTGTGTGTGCGCACACACACACACATACACATACACACTTAAAAATATACATAAAAATTTGAAAAATACATTAGAAAAATACAATTTAAAGAATTATAGTATACAGAATTACTGCTTTTAATATTTTTACAAAAAATAAAATAATTTCAAAATGACATTTTAACTCAAAAATTTGAAAAACAGAACCCATTTCTATGTTTCCCCTCCCCCCATTTTGTTTCTCTGTGCAATAAGTTGATAGGATGACATCTACAATTTGAGCCTTCAAAAGCCGTATAATGTAAATGCCTCTTTAGGGGAAAAGTCAATGAATGGAGTAAATGGGGAAAATTGTCTAATTAAAAAAAAAAAAAAGAATTGCCTTGGTCGTGGTGTCTCTCCATAGCAGTGGAAGCCCTAAGACACGGAGTTTATGATACCATATAGACACATCCTTTAACAGTTTAAAAGGTCCCCTTTATATCCACTACTTGTTAGTATTTGCACAAATGTATGAAAAAATGATTGCTTCCTTTGCCATGTAGATGCATAAACTTCAGCTTATAATAACCGAGTAATTTACAGAGTACATGCACAACTAGGAGGTGGCAGGGCTGAGGACAAAGCGTGGAGAGAAAACCCAGGAATGGGTCACGCTGATATGCAATTACAGCTGTACTTTTTGTGGGTAAAGAACTCACGGTTCTGAATTAAGGCTGGTTTTCTCTGGGGAAATAGGAAACTTTCTAATATGGGTGAGAGCGGCTTCTGTCCTTACTGTTCCTGGAGATACTTCTCGAAGCCCATGTGATTACCGAGAAGATTAAAAAAAGTTCTGAATCAGTTGTTTAGGGAATGGTAAAACCCATTTGTCTCCTAGAGTTTGATGTTTCACATTTTTATAATAAGTACTTGAGAAATTCCCTTTTGTACCTATTTAACTTGCCCTGACTTGGTTAAATCCAGCCATAGAAATATCTTTATGTATGCATATTAAACAGAATACTCTGCCTTGATAATAGTGGTCTAAAACTTAAAGTCATTATATACATGAAGTCATGTTCCCATAAAGAAGCTAGGGATTTGAAGTGTATGCAAAACAGATGGCTAATTTGTTCTTGGACGTTTATAGACCCAATTCTTAGGAAGCTCTTTTTATGGATGTGCCAGCAGTTATTCATTAGGAAAGCTGTGTCTGCTATCCATCCCATTCTGGATCACTAACATTTTAGACTTTGCTGACTTGGGATAAAGCAGGTGTGGTTCAGGTTGTCTGATGGGAAAGTCCTATAGTGATCTACATCCTACGTAGGCTCATGAGACACTAACACAGCAGTGATCACGAGAAAGTCAAAACCAAAAACATTCCCAGCTTCACATAGCTCACATAGAATAACAATTCTGCTTTAAAGGAAATAAGAACACAGTTTATTTTAAGTCAAATATGAGTTGCCATGGCTTGGGAACATAATGACATGTTCTACTGTAGAAGAGATGACGTGAACTCTTACAGGCAAAGAGCAAAGAAAGCCATAAATCAACATTTTGACAAACACATTGGTGGGGACATTGTGTAGGTCAGCTAGAGAAAAGGGACAGATTGTCCCTACAGGCTTCAAATGTTATGTCATTCTTAAGAGGTGGTGAAGGCTAAAGGTTTTCTCAGATTAATACATTCCGAGGGGTTTACCCAGTATTGTGAGAAAATTAGTTGTATGGGACCAAGTATGCTGGTGTGTGCACACATGCGAGCCTAGCATTTGAGAGGCGGAAACAGTGGGAGTTTAAAAGTGGTCTGGGAAAGACCCCCTCAAAGAAAACCACCCAAAACCAACCAACCAACTAACCAGCTAAAAAACTAGAAACAACCCCAAAATTCTGTGTCAAAAAACAAACAAGCAAGCAAGCAAACAACAACAAAGAAATTTACACAGCATTCAGAGGTTAAAAGCTAATGGCTCAGGATGGCTTTGGTTCTTAAGCTACACATTCCAGACCTGCATATGCACATTTCTCCAGAAAACATCAGCTTCACAGTATATAGAACAAACTAGAAGACCACCAATCACTTTTAAAATCCTCTAAATTAAGAAGTGTCAGTGACTTGAATTTAGATTTTTACCTTGATTTGTTCTTCAAAGAACATGGGATCTCTGCATTTTGATGCTTAGGAGAGCATGCTGAGCCAACCTAAATAATGAAATATAGGACTACATGATTATTATGATTATCTCTTGCTACACTTGGCTGTAATGGGAAGTTCATGACAATGGACAAGTATGCTCAGGTTGTGGACAGGACTGTGAAATATTCTCTGAGAAGTTTCAATTAAAATTTGTAGATTGACAAATTAGTCCTGAATTTGAGTAAAATGACTTAGAATTTAATACCAGTAAGGATGCCAAGGAGACCAACTATTTCATGGGTATAATTTTTGGCAAAATAATTTATATGCTTAATATAATTCTAATACTAATCTAGACTAACTTTTCTTTTGAAGTCATGTAACCTTTTCTAAAATCAACTGGCAGAATGAATGGACAAGAATGTTCCAGAATATTTTGAGAAAGAATCTTGTATGGGAACTTTCACTACCAAATATTAAAAATATATATGATTATAATAATCTACCATAGTGCTGAGAAGAAAAAAGTCATATGTAAAGAGCAGAGAGAAGCAAGAAATATGCTAAAATATGTTGACATTTATGCCAAGACAAAGGTGTTGTTTCAAATTAATAGTAAATGGTCTGATCATTTAATGAATGAAACAGAGGGTACAAAAGCTTCTTATTTGTGTCTTTCAAGATGCACAATTTAGCTGTTTTCTAAGATTTGCAATCCTCCCTCCCCCCTCCCTACTCCAGAGTTGCTGGTCACTACCATTCTACCCTCCAGTTCTGTGACTTGGAGTATTTCTCGATTCCGCATGTAAATGGAACTGTGGTATTTGTCACCCTGAATGGGTTTATTTTGCTTAGCATAGCATCTTAAACACTTCACGTTGTTGCACACTGAAGAATTTTCTTAGTTTTCAAGGAAGACAATTTCACGGTGTGCATGTGCCACACTGTTTTAACCCACTAGTCTTCTCTCAGACATAAAGGTTATTTCTACATCTCGGACACTGATAATGGCAGCTGTGACCACTGGCATGCCATTATGCCTTTGAGATCCTGGTCTGATTTCAGCTGTTTAAGAGAATAACCCAGGAGCGGAGTTGGTAGTTCATGCAGGGGTTACAGTTTCTCTACAGCCTTGCTAACACTGCCATCTTTCCGTAGGTTTCTGGTCTTCTTCAATGTAGCACAGTTAACCATGCTTATTTATGTATGTGTCAGGATGGCTACGTCCTTCTATCATGGCGTGCTTTCCATCCTGGAGCCTGTCCAACACCAACAAATAAGCAATAAATAAAGAAATTGCAATCTCTGCTTAATTCCTTAAACTCAAAGAGCCAGCTCAAAGGCCCAAACCCTATCTTTTTTATTAATTTATTCACTTTATATCCCGACCTTGCCTCCCTCTCTGTCCAGTCCCACTCTTACAAACACCTCCTTCCATTACTCCCTTCTCTGAGGAGAAGAGAACCCTCCTCCCCCTGGGTATCACCCCACTTGGGGACATCCAGTTGCAGTAGGACTAAAGAGATCTTCTCCCACTGAGGCCCAAACAGGCAGTCCAGTTAGGGGAACAGGATCCAATGGCGGGCAACAGAGTCAGAGACTGGCTCTACTCCAATTGTTAGGGGACCCACATGAAGACCGAGCTGCACATCTGCTTCAAATGTGTGGGGGTCTGGGTCTAGTCCCTATACGCTCTTTGGCTGGTAGTTCAGTCTCTGTGAGCACCCATGGTCCCAGGCTAGTTGACTATATAGGTCTTCCTGTGGTGTCCTTGACCTCTCCAGCTCGCTCACTTCTATTCTCCACTCTATCACAAGTTTCCCCGAGCACAGCCTGGTGTTTGGCCATGGGTCTCTGCATCCATTTCCATCTACTGCTGGATGAAGCCTCTCAGAAGACAGTTATGCTAGGCTTCTGTCTGCAAGCATAGCAGAGTATCATTAATAGTGCCAGGGAACTGGCTCTCTTACATGGGATGGTTCTCAAGCCAGTCATTGGTTGGATGTTTCCTCAGTCTCTGCTCCATCTTTATCCCTGTGCATCTTGTCGGCAGGGCAGATAGTGAGTGGGTTGATGTCCCCCTACCTCCACTGCAAGTTCCACCTGGCTGTCAGAGGTGGCCACTTCAGTCTCCATATCCCTGCTGGTAGGAGTTTCAGCTAGGGTCACCCCTGTAGACTCCCCTGTCTCAGGTCTCTTACTATTCCCAGAGATGCCCCTCCCATCGATTGCCCTTCTCACCCTCAGCCTCTCCCATATACCCTTTCCCCACACTTGATCCCCAACCCCGTTCCCCTCCTCACCGTTCCCCGCCTCACCCCCTCTCCCATCCAATTCTCTCCCTCCACGGAGGGCCCAAGAGAGGATTTGTAAATCTCACTCAGAAGGGGAAACAATAAAAAGCCCTATCTTACCTATTTATACCGGTTAGGACTAGTCACACTGTTGCTCTGATAACAAACATCTCTTAAGAACTTAAAGTAAGGGTTCTTTGTAAGCCCCTCTCACATATCTGAGATGTACAAGCAGAAGCTCATTAGTCAGTCATATAGGACCAGTGGGGTCTTTTACTCCTCCAGTGCAAAGGAAAAAGAATCAAATGGTACATTTAGCATCAGTAAATAAATGCTTTCCACATTTGTTAATATTTCACACTGTAGACGTTCATGTTATTTATTCTTCAGGAAGATATTGTTACATATCGCGAATATACAACAACAGAAAAACAGTCTTACAGCCCACAGAAGAGCAATTTCTCTTTCTGCTTTCAGTGAGTTTCATGCTTGCCTCCTGGTTGCTTGAAACCAGAAGATGGCGCTACGGAGTTGAAGACATGCTGGCACCCTGATTGGTTCTTTGGGTGTGAGAAAATTTGTCACTCAAGAGCAGCACTTAGCTCGCAAACTCAGAAAAGCAAGGAGTGTCAGGGCATCTCATTCTTTTAAATAGATGAATCTTTAACAAGCATAAAGTTGGATGCAATGTTCAGGAATAATTCTTGCAATTTTTTAAGAAAGAGCTTCTTTTACACTCTATCACTTAATTTTTATATTTCTTTCTATGTTAATTTTATTCTACTTGAATACATGAAAAGTATGTATCAATCCATGTTAAGCATCAAGGTCAAGATGAGTAGATTATAATAAAATTTGATGTTCAATCAGAACCTTGAATCATGAATGGCTGTCTTACACACCAACAAGGGCCAGGACAGTACCCTGACGTACAATTTATCAGAAATAAAGACCAAATAAGTGTTTATAGTATTGGGGTCATACTCTTTACCTGGTTAACATGACTGTGGGAAAAGGTAAACTGTATCCTCCCAGACTTCCTAAATTCTAAACATAAACCCAAATCCCGTGTTTTATATGAAATATCTTGATTTGAAAATTTAAACTATAAGTTCTAAAGTCCTACCCAGAGTTGGGCAGGGAGTACATGCCTTTAATCTTAGTACTTAGGAGACAGGGAGGTGGATCTTGGTGAGTTCAGGGCTAGCTAGGGCTACAGAGTCAGGCTCTTATCTCAAACAAAACAAAACAAAACAATAAAAGACAAAATAGTCCAGGCTAACCAAACACCATATAACTACGAGTTTATGACTTCCATTAGATGATTTGTAGGCATTTTACACTCTTTACTTTGTTGAATCTTATTAAGAATCGATGAAGTCATTTGGTTATTGGTATTTTATAATTGTGGCAAAGAGACCAAGAGAAAACAAGTAATTTACGTGAGGACACAGAGCTGCTATGTGGTTCAGGCAATACAATTTATATCAAATGTTCTTATTTGTTTTTAAAAGATATATTTATTTTATGTATATGAGTACACTGTAGCTGACACACCAGGAGAGGGCATTGGATTCCATTACAGATGGCTGTGAGCCACCATGTGGTTGCTGGGAATTAAACTTAGGACCTCTGGAAGAGTAGTCAGGGCTCTTAACCACTGAGCCATCTCTCCAGCCCCCAATGTTCTTATTTTTAAGAAGATGCTTCGCTTCGTGAATATTAGAGCAGGCATTTAGGCACCTCTCTCAGGCCTCAGCTTCTGCCGTCTCCATGTAACTTTGAGTTTGACCTCTGTGACTTCAGTTTGTCACCTGCCAAGTGGGGGCACTCCCAGACCTCCTGGTTCTAGTAGCCACACCCAGCTTTGAAGCATTAGCCACATGGCATCTAGCAACAATGGTGTCAGATATTAGTCAGCACACAGCGGCCTTGTTACCAACTCCATTTTTGGCATTTTGGCTACATATTCCAAAAAGATCAAATACGAGGGTCTGGAGAGATGATTCAGCAGTTAAGAGTGCTTGCTGCACTTTGAGATGACTGGAGTCTGGATTCCAGCACTCAGGTTGAACAGCTCACAACCTCCTGTACCTCTGGCTCCTGAGGATCCGATTCTCTTTTCTGGTCTCTTTGGGCACCTCACGTATGCACATGGACAGGTGCAATATCTATAAATAAATATGAAACGTGTCTTTAAAATGATCAAATACTCAATGTTGATGACTTAATCTGGTGCCCACCTGTAAACTACAAACTGTTTTACCTTTTCCATGATATATACTTTTGTACTGCTTAACGGGAAACCGGAGTCCAGTTCTTTCTTGCCTGCAGTTTTCCTTTGATTAGAAACTCTAATTTGGCTTGTAGTGCGTTTTTCTGCTCTTGAGTGAGAGAGGGCTATTAAATGTGTAACTTCAAGCATTGGCTCTTTTCAATGTTCTTTAGTGTAAATACATCTACTCCTCTTGCGTCTTGGGAAGATCTCTTGAGTGGTGCTTTGGTTTTGTAAAAGGTTAGGCAACTTGGGAGACATAGTTGGAATCCACTGCAGTTAAAGAGTTCCTTTATAAGAGCTGGGGCTATCTCAGTAGTAGAGAATTAGCATAGTGTGTGGTTTATAATGAGGACGTGGGTTTGATTTTCATGGCTTCCCCCACTCCCCCTGCCACCACCAAATACCTTCCATTTGGATCACAAACAAGGAGTTGCCATGGAGTTTCTCTTTCAGGATATTTTCTTGGCTACCATGACACCATAGGGATTCAAAACAGGCCCCTGCTGTACACAATTAAGCTTTAAAGTGATTAGAGAGATACACATTTAGCTAGAAGCCAGAGAATTGTATTCATCTTGTGTGGGCCCAGGACTATGCTTGTATGTGCTGTCTTGTATCAGCAAACTCATGGTAGCTTCCTGGGTTTAGAAAGGTCAACTCATCCACCAACAGCACCTGGCAACTCAGCAGTGATGTTTGGAAAAGAATCTTCTCTGCCTTGTGTTGATTCACTAATGTGTCAACTTTATGCACCATCCCATACCCAGGTGGGTTCTCCTGCCTCCCTACCTTGTTGAATGAAGATGCTAAAACATTATAACCGTATCAGCCAGGTCCCTATGTTCTCTCTCTCTCTCTCTCACCCCCTCTCTCCCGTCTCCCCTCCTTCCCCCTCTTCCCCGTCCTCCCCCCTCTCTCCTCTTCTCTCTATTTCTCTCTCCCTCTCCTTCTCTCCCCCCTCTCTTTCTGATAATAGATCACTCACTAGTCACTGTTACATGGTCATCTTCATACCTGTTTGATTGTGTGCCAATAGGGTTGATTTCTTTCTACATTTTTCTCCATTTATAAGACTATTTGGGTGTCATCACCCATGAAAATTAAAGGTCAGAATTTCAAGTGAATTTATTTGCTTACACTAAGTCTTTAGAATACTACCAGAGACATATGGACAATCAAAGGCTAGCTATTAAACCAATTTAATCTACTTATTTGATCCAGCAGGCCAGTTTATATCATTAAAAATCTCACCCACTTGTATAATATTTATTTAAGTGGTGTCTTCTGTGACATCACAGTACATGTAAAAGATTACAAGAGTCCACGGCTCACAGTATGCACTATATATGACTAGCTATTTGCTGTTATTATTATGCACTATATATATATGACTAGCTATTTGCTGTTATTATTATGCACTATATATGACTAGCTATTTGCTGTTACTATCATTTCCTAGAAACCTCTACTCCAGGCAGGCAGTTCTCTCACACATCTTCTTGGTTAAGATATGTGAAGCCTAACTGTGAGCATTTGCTGAGTCCACTTTCTTTGTTTGGCTGCTCTCGAATTTAATCTCAGCTTACACAAATCCTGCCTGTGTCAGAGGCTCCCCTTTCAATCTACAATGATTTCCTTCCTGAGTTCCACAGTGATCTGGTTGACTGGTTGTATAGCATAGCCTGTCTTTAATAACGTCTCCGTTCTCAAACCCATCATAAATCTATCTCATTGTCCTGGTCCTTTAGGGAATGGATACACACACACGGTGTTCATTACATTTGTCCAGGATATTGATGCAGAAATTCAGACAACTGCTTCAAACCTGTGTGTCCTTTTTTCTAATATTCCTGTCAACGCTGAATCAGTATTTTTTATAGGTACAATAACAGAGGCAACCTGTTTAGAAGTTAGGTTACTTGCATTAATGACAAATAGATGCATTGTTGGTTAAAATTTAGGAATCTATCATTTAAAGATGATTCATTATTACCAATCATAAGCCTTTAATTTATGCAGCACATGTTTAAGCCATGCTTCTGTAAATTTATTGAAGCCAATTATTTAGCAGGACATATTGCAGACACATACTCTTACCAGGTATATATCTATTAGTGAATGTAAAGGGTTGCAGGGATCGAATTGCTAATTCTAACATTTGCCCCTTTCCATCTACTTCCCTTCCATAACCCCTTAGACTATACAGACTGTATAACTACTGGCTTGCTCTGACCTATGGAACTGGGGCAGGAATTACAACTGCGAAAATTTTGAGTCTACTAGGACTTAAAAGACCCCTCATATTTCTGATTCCTGTCTTTTATATTTACATTGTTATGTGAAAAGCTGCAGATCAAGAAGGAAGAGAGACCAGGAGCACAGACACCCAGTCATCCTGCTTGTTATCTTATAGGGAAACAGTGAGGAATAAAGCCAGCCCAGTGACAAGCAGGATCCCTGTCACATTCAGCCTGAATCAAGTGAACTTGAGAACCAGCCCTCAGGGAAGTGCAAACAATGCTAGCTGACATGCACTGCTGAGATCTGGGGTGGTTCATACATCAGTGTGGCTTCATGTAGTAGTCAAGAGAATTTGTCCTCTGATATCACATCATTAACCAGCACCCTAGCACCTGGCAGTTTACTTTCAATGTTTTAAAATCTATTTTGAAATTTTAATAATATTGAAGACTAAACACAAGGAAAATAAAAGAGAATAGAGGAGAAAGTTATTGATAATTCCCCAGGAATTTCAGCTCAACTTTTATCTTCTCAAAAGGATTTTCTTTGACCCTCCCAGTTTATGGTGGGCTCCCCTTGATAGGACCCTTGATGCTGGGGTCAACACCTTTCCTTTGCACTTTGTTCATATTGGCGATTACATGATAGAGATTATTTTTGAGCTATAAAAACATCACCCTCACTAGATTATGATTCCACCAGGGTGAGAGCTTGTTATTTTACCCACTGCTACACTCCAGCATCAAGTCCAAAGGCTGGCAAAACAAGGAACTGGGTGTATACTTGTCAAATAAAAGGAAGCCGTTTTGTGAATACCACCGTCATAGAGGTATGATAAATGTTCACCAGGTGAACATCTCTTGCATACTGTTATCTTCCTAGGGTATTCTGGCACCATCTCTGTAATAGAAAAAAAAAGGATGGTTTACACATTTTGTCTCTAATTTATGAAGCCCAGGGCTTACTTCCCCGAAGCTACGTCTTCAAATGCAGCGTGCACCTTGTCACATCCAGGTGAGCTCTTCACACCACACAGGGTCACAGCACCTTTGTCATTTCCAGTTTTTACTTCATCGATTTCTCAATGACTTTGAGGCAGTAGAGGTGGGCCACACCATTTTGGTGAAGAATCAGAATAACTCAACGGAGGAAGCTTAGGAGTCAGAGAATACAATTCGTGCGTCTGAGTTGCACGTTGACCACTTTCTATGTCATTGACCAACAAAAGCAAAGATGACAGCATAGTACCTGCTCCCCAGTGTGGCATGAGGAGTAGATGAAATCATTGCAAAAAAAAAAATGTTTAGAAATGTCAGGATATTAAAGTTCTAGTACCTATGTAATTATAAAAATACATGTAAAATAAAGTTGTCCCTACTCACTGGCAGTCTGGATCACCGCAGTGTTTTCTAGCTCTCTGAAGGTAAAAGTTGGCTTCTCCACTTACCAACTATAAGTCACATGACACTGTATCTGGGCTCTCTAACACGTACACTTACTAAAAGCCATCCCTGGACACAGGATCATGTGAGTTTAGAAAAGTAAGGGGGCCAGCAGTCGGTGGTCCTCGCACAGTATGTGAGCTGTATTCTGCGTGTTGGAATGTCCAATGGCTTTACCTCAGCCAATCCACAAATCATGTTACCACCTTCTTGACAGATTGGCTGAAAGTTATGTGCCTCATTTTTAAAAATGCAGAAATGTTTTGAAAAACATGTGGGCTTATGTATTGACCCTTGTATCCCCTTGACACTGAACATATACTTATGTCATAGATAGAAGTTCCGTTGTAGCAGAATGCACTGCTTCAGGCTACATACACATATATACACATACACCAAGCATCATCTAAGGAAAACATTTTCTCGGAAACTCTTGACTGGCTTATAAACCTTCAAAACTATGTAAAGTTTAAATTCCTCTTTGCCTCATTTTAAAACATTTAAAAAGTGTTGTGAAAAAAGAGAAACAAACAAACAAACAAACAAAACCCCGCATGCAAACACTTTACAGGGGTCATGCTCACTACTGTGAGCAATCTTCCACTTTTGCCATTTAAACTCTTATTAGCTGCACGGATGTTAGCCTGAAACATGTAGTGCATCACACCAGTACTTGATACAGTAAATTATGCATCAATTTATCCCCAACAATTCAACTTTGTTGTGTACTAAGGTGGATTAAACTGAAATTTTAAATATAGGGAATGATGCTTTAAATCAGTTAGAGACTTTGGCTTTTCTTAAGTGCTTCTTTGAACTGGAATGACTCTGTCTTTCAATGTTGACCGAATGAGTTGGTTTTTACATCCACAAGAAGAAGGTGCACATTACACTAAGTTTTATCATTAAGGCAACATTTTCCAGGAGCAAGCCAATGTTTTCCATACCCAGTGAGATACACCCTGAACAAGAGGCTTCAGAGGTGCTTGTTACAGTGTCTATGACAAAGTGGGGCTTTGTTAAACGCTAGTAATTTCCTGTAGCCCATTTTCTCTTGTTTTGACTGAGAACTGGATCTCATATACTTTTGTGTGATAATGAACATTTAAGTCAAATTATAACTAAAATTCACCTTCTTTCATGGAATCATATGAAATCGAGACTAACAAGCATTTTGTGCCTTCTTCCGGAATGCTTTGCTTTCATTTTATGCCACTCAGGATGGGCTGACTTTACAGACGTTCTTCTAACACCCCGAAGGCTTGAAGGCAACATTAAAATAAGATACTGCAGTCTATAAAGTTGAAAAGCACTTACAAATATATCTTTAAGAAGCTTTTCTTATGTGTATGGTTATTTTGTATGTTTGTATGTATGTATGTGTACAACATATGTTCCTTGTGTCCACAGAGGCCAGAATAGGGCATTAGATCACCTGAAACTGGTCAGTTCCAGCGCAGGGGCTTCCAGGCTCTGTACCAGAAGTTCATGGCATCTTCAGCCACGGAGGACTTACCTTCTACTTCTGAGGCAACTGAAGGCAATATTGACAGCCTGTAAGGTTTTGGGAATGTTTTGGACAATGCTGACCAACATCTCAGAAGAGGGCTTCTCATGCCCAAGGTCGTGTTTTTTTCCTCAGGTGGTCTTTGGCTCTTTGAGGGAGAAGTCTCAGCCCAGATGGTAAAATTTCATTTAAACTACATATATACATTTGTGCCAACTTAAGTGTATTATAGGTATTTTTAGTTAATAGCGTCATTCCTTATGAGTTTTCTGACATCCTTACGGTTACTTTACTCTGCCATCTTCTCCCGTACTTAGCTGTCTTCCTCGTCCCTCACTAGAGCCCTTCATTTTCCCCAGACTGGTGCCTTGATGTTGTCCTCTCTATTGATCGTCCACCTCCCACTCTGTTTCTCTGGTTAGCTCCTGGAGGATATATGAAAATGTGGAGTCTGGGGCCTCAGAAGAGAGAGAGCACATGGTGTTTGTATTTCTGGTCTGGTTACCTCATTCAGTGAGATCTTCTCTAGTTCCCTCTGTGTACTTGCAAAGATTGTAGAAGCCAGAAGAAAGCTTGCTGTGAGATTGTGTCTCCTAGGAATGTCAGAAGCCTCAGCCATAGGCTCTTGCTAAGCTGCCTCCCTAAGCATAAGCTGAAGAAGGACAGTAACAAGAGACGACACATTGGTGTGGACAGGAGAAACCCCACGAGGCCTTAACCTTTCACAAACAGCTCTAGGCAACTGAGGATTGTTGAGAGTGGGAGAAATAGTCTCACCCAGAGCAGTGTGTACTGATAGGCTACCCAGCACAGCATGGTCAGACCTGAAAACATATCTGTAAGTAGCATGACATAGACCAAGCAGGTTGGTACTTACATATTTAGGAATATATATATCTTATATATATCATATAATTTCATACACACAAGCATATCTCACACATCCCACCCCCATACCATACACACACATACACTACACACACCACACACACACACATACACCACACACACCACACACATATATACACACACATAAAGCACAGCGCGCGCGCGCGCGCGCACACACACACACACACACACACACACACACACTTGAGCACGCATATCAGCAATTAATGAAAAAAGAGACCATGGACTTAAAAGTGCCTGGGGGGGCATATGGGAGAGTTTGAAGGGAGAAAAGTGAAGAAGAAGAAAATGATGTAATTATAATCTCAAAAATAACAGAAATAAGTTTAAAGATTAAAAATGAAAATATTTTAATGCTCAACATTTAATAAAAAACTAAAATGTTACTGACCAAAAATCAGAATCCGTTAGCATGGACGAGCACGACAGTTGAAGCAGTGTCCAAATGCACGATTCTTCAATTCAGAAGCACTACACACACTCGCTGGTAATGGTCAATTGGACACAGTGATGAAAATTTCAAAGAGAGGATGCAATCAGGTATGGGCAATGAGCAACAGAGAAAATAACGGACAGTCAGAGCTCAGGATGATGATTAGGAAGAAGACGAGAAGAATAGACATCTACCCAAATAAATAAAGAGGAAGATCTCCCAGACCTGAGAATTTTAATGAGGGCAGAACTCAGGTCTGTCTGCCTATATTAAATCTCCCTTAAACAGAGTGTGAAAAATACACAAAATGAGACATGAGAGAGCTTTAGGCTTGAGTCACGACTATGCAACTAACAGATCTGTGACCTTGTCTGATTTGCCTCTCGGTAAATTGGGAGCCACAATAAGGGCCCTTCCATGGTTGTTGGAGGGATTAAGATAATGTCTCCCGTGCTTCTGACCCGTCCAGGTGCCCAATCAATGCCAGCTCTCCAGGTCCCTTCCTAAGAAAGCACGCAGCATGAATGAGCAGCAATTAGACTGTCTTCAGTCTCTTTGTACAAATAATTTATACTAAAAATTGGACTCATTTAACTCTGTACTTTTTATAAATAAGGAATTACGACAAAATTAAGGATAACTTGGTGACAGAAATAGAAGCTTGATTCTGAGCACACAGAAGCACGCCCACATACGGGTCTGGTGTCCCAGATACTTTCTTACAAGCCAGTTCTAAGGTTCCACTTCCTCATCCAATCTTCCCAGGTTATTTCAAGCCAGGCCTGGTATGTTTTAGCCTTTAGCAGGTATCAAAGACTCTAAGATGATTCCTGTTTTATAGTATCCTGTTTTATTTATGGAATAATTTAATTATGTGTGTGTGCACATGCGTGTGCACATTCGTGTGCATGCAGAAGCAACAGCATACTGGTGAGGATATGCTGAAAGAGAAGCATTTGCCTTTCTCCCTGATGTGTTTGAAATCAAGATGACTGAACCCCTTTTAGACCATAGTGGACCTAGAGCAGTTGAACTGATTTTGTTCACAGGGAGCGTCAGTTATGTCTCAAGACAGAGGGTGACTCAGGATGTTTGAAGAGCAGAGAGGACAAGTGATCTGTATACTGTATTAATGGGCAGATGCTCTAGACAGGGTGACACAGTCTATGTATAAGGAATGAGACAGAAACTGGTCATGAATGATGAGTATGTGTTTGTGACAGAGGAGGCAAGGATAAACGGGATGTATGCTTACTCTCTGGATGTAGCTACTGAAGGCTCCATCTGGAGAGGCTTCAATTTGCCTAAGACACAACTCACATTGTCCAAGTGAAGTGCCTGTTGTGTGTGCATGCTCCACCCAACTCTACAGGGCACAGCAAACACCATTGCAGCCTGTAGAGTGTCTTAAAGTGGGCCACGAAAAGTCTGCAGACTGATTTTGGAAAGGCAAACCTGTCCTCAGAAATAAACATAATTATGAAAGAACAAAAAGGTGGGCGTGCAGGCTTCAATTATGCTTGTGGATGTGCTCAGCCACACTTGGCTTTCACTTTAGAACTGTAGTTTACGCATCCAGCAGGGGGCGTCTGCTCATGGCAGGGTTGTTTTAAAAAGAACACATTAATCCCAGCACTTGGGAGGCAGAGGCAGGTGGATTTCTAAGTGCAAGGTCAGCCTGGTCTACAAAGTGAGTTCCAGGACAGCCAGGGCTACACAGAGAAACCCTGTCTCGAAAAACAAACAAACAAACAAAGAAAGAAACAAACAAAAAACAAAACAAAAAAAGCACACATTGGCAGTATTATGTCCTTTAGAACCATGGCACTTTCAACTGCAAGTTTGTCCATATTGGTCTACATTTCTGCTTTTTCATCTAAAAGCTCTCCAAATTGTTTCTTTGTCACCTACCTGTTTGCTAATCTATCAATTATTGGTTTATCTATATATTTATCTTAGATCTGTATTGATCGGTCTCTCTCATCTGTATCACAGCTTGTAACATTGTGGCTTATGACCCCCATCTGAGGTCACATAGCTGAACAAGGGTGCCGTGAATAGAAACGGCAACAGTAAAATGTCTCCGAATGCTCAAAATGCAAAAAGTAATTCACAATTAAACATGTAAGGGATCCACTAATTTTCTGACAGTTCTTCCCAATAGCTTCCCTGCAGCTTTGGCAGGGCAGCCTACATATGTATTTCTTACTGCGCACACTATCGTGACACAGGCCACCAGTGATTACCGCCAAAACACATCGGCTCTGATTCGAGACTTCTATGTTATGAAGTACAGTGGTTTGTTCTTGCTGTTCTGGTAGAAGCATCGATGGCTTCATATAGAAACTGAAGACCTTGATATATTTCCTTACTCTTTTTCCTCAGCATGTACACATCAAATTAGTATGGCATTGGCTGTGTACTGTGTTAAAATGTTTGGCTTTTAAAAAATTGTTATTTGAGTCATTAACTTGAGCATCATAAAATATTCAATAAGTTTCGGTTTGGGATTAGGACCAAATTTCCAACATTTTCTGAAGTATATTTCTATTCAAGTATACTTCAAATAGTCAAGTATTCTATTCAAGTGTACTTCTATTTTATAGTTTATATTTATGCAATGTGGTAGTCTCAGCATTGACAACTAGAAAATTTAAAAAAATTTGATTCACTTTGAAAAACGTCGAAATGCTCTGCGTCCTGCATCATTAAACATTTAGCTCTAGTCTAATTTTTTACACAAAATAAACATACATATCCATCTGATCAGTATGCAAATTTACTTTCTTCCTTAGTAACTGGTAAAATGATATACATGCTAAGGAGCTGCTTTAACAGATTTATGAATTATGATCTTCTTATATAATCAAGGTTGTGTAGAAATTTCTTGGGAAAAAAGAGTCACGAGTGAGAAAAGTCTAAGAATCTCTAATGCATATATCAAATGTTTATGAATATATGTGAATGCATAACTTCAAATTCTAAATAGGTGTTTGTCATAGCTCACTGTACAGGAGCACTAGAGGGTTAGTTTGTAGATGCACAAGCCTAGAAGCCAGAGAGCATGGAGAGTGCTATCAGCCAGGGTCCACACTCCACTCTCCATGGCAGTTCCATTGTCAAATGGTCACTGATGTGGACATTGCCTTTGTAATGAAAGGTTTGGCTGAATGCTTTATTCATCAAAGAAGTGTGGTGGAGTGAAAAATTGCTAAGAGGTTTGCCAAGAGCTGGGAGAAAATAGCACCTTAGCTATAGTGCCACAATGGAAGACGGTCATTTGTCACGTGACAGTTGAACAAGGGCATAGTTATTAGAAAGGGAGCAAGGCCCAGGTCTCCAGGTGCAGGGACAACATGGACACCAAAGAGACTGATCAGGGTACAGGGACTATTCAAGAGGACGTCCTGCATCTGAGCCGGTCTCCTGGCTGTAATGAGTACTTCACCTGTGTATTCAGAATGGACCCTATAGGAGGTGTAGCTGTTGAGAAAAAGTATGTATTTCTTATTTCAAAGTTTGGGTTCTGTAGGCATAATGTTTTTGTACACTGTGTAAAGTTGACCCTTGTGGTATTCAAATGTTGATTTCTCTTCTCTCATATCTTGTTTCAATCCAGACATTTTTTTTTTGTAATGTTTATACCAAGAATCTCCTGACCCGAGTTTGTATAAACAATTCTTACCATTTATTCTCTGCCTTTTCAATAATTGCTGATCGCCTGATATCTGGGCAGAATAGAGAAATGGGTAGGAAGTCTGCCAGCCTGAGGAAGGAGAAAGAGAGAGAGAGAGAGAGAGAGAGAGAGAGAGAGAGTCAAATCAGTGAGGAGGATGGAGGATTTGGAACCATGAGGAAGAGATCCAGAGAGAGATCATGGAAACATGCCTGAAGTCCAAAGAGCCAGATCAATAATAGGCAAGTATCATGGGATGGGGCTGGGAAGGAGCCAGATTAGGATAGGAGGTTAAGATAGATCATTTAACTGCCCAGCTATTGGGGTACAGTTGTAAATAAGTCATGATTTCTCTGTGTGATTACTGGTGACTAACATAAGGTAAAGATTAAGTCATTGCTACATTTATAATAAAGAAAATCACTTTGCAAATAGTGCCATTTGTAAATCTTTATTTACAAATGAAGATTTGTAAATTCAATCCCATCTTCTTGGGTGGATCTTCCTTTCTGGCTCTATCCCAGAATTCTTTCTGGCTCACAGATGTCCCACCTCCCATTTCCTACATAAGCCACAGGCCATAGGCTTTTTAACTGACAGGTGATGCATCCATATAAACATAAGATCTTCTTGCCACAGGGTTCAGCTATCTTTGGCTACTTTATTTAACCCTTGTGTGTGCACACATCTGTGACATGTGTAGAGGTGGGATGAAAACTTCCACAAGTCAGTTCGCTTCTAACAAGTGGGTTCCAGGGATTAGACTCAGGTTTCAGGTTTAGCAGGAGGTGCCATCAGTTGCTGGGGCAGCATCCTCAACTAATTTCATAAAATCCTTTGAAAAGCAAGTCCCCCACTCCAAACTGAGGACCAACCCTTGTACTTGACAAATTTGCACAGTGCGTTTATCCCTATGTACACACTCACCATATCCAGGAATGGATTTCTGACATCATGGCACAGGAGCCTGAGAAAGGAATTTCACCTTTTCTGTGTGAGATGCTGTACTGGCTAGTTTTGTGTGTCAACTTGACACAACCTGGAGTTATCACAGAAAGGAGCTTCAGTTGAGAAAAATGCCTCTATGAGACCCAGGTGTAAGACATTTTCTCAATTAGTGATCAAGGGAGGAGGGCCCCTTGTGGGTGGTACCATCTGTGGGCTGGTAGGTAGTCTTGGGTTCTATAAGAAAACAAGCTGAGTAAGCCAGGGGAAGCAGGCAAGCCAGTAAGGAACATCCCTCCATGGCCTCTGCATCAGCTCCTGCTTCCTGACCTGCTTGAGTTCCAGTCCTGACTTCCTTACGTGATGAACAGCAATTGGAAGTGTAAGCTCAATAAACCCTTTCCTCCCCAATTTGCATCTTGGTCATGATGTTTGTACAGGAATAGAAACCCTGACTAAGACAGATGCAAAATGTGTCATTTCCCATGCTTCCATCTCTGCAGTATGAGGAAGACACAGGAGTCCAGTTTGGAGTCTGTTCATTCCACTGTTACCTACTCCCTGACAATCGTTGATGCAAAGTTCATAAAATCTATGTCTAAATCCGACTTGGGTGGACCTGCTTTTCCTGATTCTGCAATTCTCACAAATTCTTCATCCCACTGGCCACAGGGTGGTATTACCAACTGCTTTCCCATCCTGTGTCTGCCTCCTGTTTTACCCACAGGGCGACTGACGGGACTTTATTGAAAATAACAGTCGTGGTGTGTCACTCCCCTCCCCAGAAACTCTAAAGGTTTCTGATGCAATTAGAGTGTAACGCAAGATTCTCAGTCCACAAGGGTCTTCTTCTCGTCTCCCCATGCACAACAAACAAGCCTTGCCTTCTTCATGCAGGTTTGTGGTTTTCTTATCTGCTTGTGCATCACATTTCCTTTCTAGTGCTTATGTCCAATCAATTCTTACCTTTTCTGAAAACGCTTTTCTTATTGGTCACATCTACAATAGCTGCAGACCTCCTCCGACCTGTCAGTCACCCCCTATCTTATACCACTGTTGCGTTTCTGAGTAGGAGTGAGCACTGTAGGACTATATCTTCCATTCGGACATAGTTTCAAATACACGCCCTTTGCCGTCTGTCATTTCCTGCTGACTCATTGAACCCATGCCTTGTGAGTTCAGTATCTTTGTCTGTCTGTCCCTGGAGCCAGAAGAGCAACAGTGCATTGTGGGCAGAATAGCCGATAATAGGGACTCACACGTAAGGCAGCAGGACGCATAATTTTATCCACAAATGGCCCTTTCTAGGGACAATGCGCTATTTGTATATAAAACATGTCATTAATAACATGGCCTTAGTAAATCACTTCTGTGCAAGATGAGGACCCAAGATATTCTTGCCAGCGATGATAGTTAATTAGTTGCTATGCATGAGCCCCCGAGGGAATTCTTTATGTGTGAGGGATAACACAGACTGGAAAGGGAGAAGGCTAGAAGTCACAGGCTGAATGTCCACAGTCATGCTCACCTTTCCTTGACTGCCATGTACCCATTTTGTATTTGTATACCTCATGCAAGTCTTTTTCTTAATGCAGAGAAAAGAGGAGATGCCTATCTGGTGACTGACCAGCATACTCTGCAAGGACTGGGGGTAGGGGAAATCCCTATACAGTACAGGTCCAGAAAGCTACAAGAATCTAACAAGGGCTTAGCTTTACTAAGTCACATTATTGGTGGGAATGTGACCATATACAGACCACAAGCTCCTACAGGCGAAAGGCCTGAAAGTGCCATCTAAAGTTTACTTGTGCTTCATCTACGTGAATTCTAACCGCTGGGCCACCAGACTTTGGCAATGGTCTGTGCTTGCCAGCAGGTGTGAGCTTTTTTAACAATGCGGCTACTGCCTGTCCTAAAGAAGTGGCCCGTGAGCTCACACCCAGGAGCTTATCAGTCTTCCAAAGTTGCCACACCATGTGTTGTAGCCTTTAAATCAAAACAAAAGTCCAAATCACACTTGGGTATGTCCACTTCGTCCGGGCCACTGTGGCTAATGCCACTGCCTGTAGTTTGCCCAGATCTAGCCCGAGAATAAACAAACCTATACCATGGCACCAACCAGCCAAGTGCCTGAAAACCCACTGGAAAAGCACCCAGGACATACCTGGCTATAAAAGGCACGTGTGAGAGTGTTCGTCCGGTGAGAGGCATGAGGCAATGTCGTCATTACTGAGAGATTTATCACTCAGTCAGAGAAGAACTTGTGATGCAAAAACTTCCAGTCTCCGATGTGAGAAGTTGCTCAGGACTTCAAAAAACAGATTCGCACTTCCAGGCCACAGCTATGCTTTTGGCAGACAGCACTTGAGGCCTATCTGATTGGCCATTTTGATTATGCCAACCTGTGTGCTCTCCGTGCCAAAAATATAACATTTATGCCTTATGTTCTTTTGCTGCATCACTGCTCAAAATTGCACTGTGAGGAGAAAATAAGTACATTTTCAAATTTTCCCCTCGCTCTGCTGTCAGTATTTCTGAATGTTAGATGCTCATTTCCATGGGGTCAGAGGGTACTGAGCTATTTGTAAGTGGAACCATAGGGACAGAAAGGAGGACCTGGCAGCTTCACCATTTTTATTCACATGTGGAGTTTTAATATAAAGGCAAGATTTAATATAGGCAGAACTAGAGACATAAGAGAGAAAGGCATAGTATGTGAGGCTGGACGTCCTGGAGAACACGGCTATCCAGGCTTCTGTCATGGGCTTTGCTTCGATAATGGTGTCTTCGGTAGCTAAGGAAATGACTTCATTTGTGCATCAAAACTCACCCTCTTGACATGAAGGAGTTAACTGAATGTGCTGAAGGGCTGATTTTCTAGGTGGGAGTGTGGGGGTACACGAACACTCGTGCACTTGTTCGTGGCTTTGTGCAGATCCGAAGGGTGCTGCAGAATAGGTCTTTCCTCTGTAAAGGTCAGAGAGGGCGTGCAGGGACTGGCATTTTCGAAGTCAGTTTTGCATGCGTTTTGTATGTGCGAAGGTTAATTAGGCTGCTGTGGCTTTTAGACTTAATTGAATTATTTAGAGCTTTCCGCTTTATTTCAGCGTTTTGCACAGATGTAGGAGGGGCATCTGTTGTCTAAATTGGCACCGGCATTATTCCTACCACACCCCAAGGCAGGCTAATGGTAGGATTCCAACCAGGCAAAGTGCTTTTTCTCAAGGACAAACTCAGTCATGAGGACTTTGGGCCTCCTGTTGATCTGCCTATAATGATGACGATTTGCATTTCCACCTTTTGGCGAACTATCTTGGGGAATATGGCACGCGGTGGAAATGTCTTAAACTATCTGTAGACGCCACACGTCAGTAGTCCTCCTATTTCCGAAGTCGGCTGGAGTGGAGGGAACCCCACAGTCTCTTCTCCCTCTGGTTCATTTCTTACCGCCCCCATGTCTTCATCAATACCTCAGCCTCCACTGGCTCTGTCTGAGGGAAGAGGAGAACCCTGACGTTTCCTTCTCTTATCCCCACCCCCATCCTGGCTTCTTTCATTAGACCCAGTGACAGTTTATTAATAATTGCAACTTTGAAGCTGCGTTCTCTGTTTTCATAGAGACTCATTTACCGTCAGTCTCTCTTGATTAGAGAGAAACACTATCATACCACACTCTCTCATTCATTTCAATATCCCTTCCATCTAGAACCAAAGCCATCTGTAACTGAGCCCCCAGCCAGCACTCAAAGTATCTGTTAATTAGTGAATGGGATTCAGGGACATTTTAGTCACAAATAAAATGGCTTAAAAACCAGGGTAGGAAATTCAAGCAGCTGTCCAGACAGATTTAAGGATCATTACTAAGTTCCTTTGGCACTGCTTTTACTGCAAGCGATACACGGTGTAATTTCATGGAGGCAGAGGATAGAAATCTCTTTGCAAACGGGAACATGAATGTGACAGTAATATCTCAAGAGACTGAGGAGAAGAGAGAAGTGTTATGTGCTTAACCTGAGGGAGAGGAAGAAAGAACGCTTAGGAGAAAACAACCTTGGCTGTGCTTAAAGATGAGAGGCCTCAGGTTCTCAGCTGTTCTACTGGATGGGCTTCCTTCTCAGGGCAAGCAATTCCTCCTCTGATGAATGTTCTGCTGTAGCCAGGAGAGGCAACAACTTCGAGTCCTGGTCACTGCTTGCGTTTGAGTGCGCACAAACACCACCACCACCAACTCCATATTTCTTCATTTATATCCTAGGCTGGCCTTGAACATGTGATCCTATTGTCAAACCTTCTGGCTTAGTAGGACTCCCGACACCTGGCTCCAATAATTTTAAGAAAAATATTAATAACAAACATAAGAAGTTGAACTGAGCTTTAGTGGTTATTAGAAGGAATCCTCTGGTCCAGACTGCTTCCTGCAGCTCAAGACACTTGTACCATTGCTGACAAGTGATGGCTACCGTTATCTCGCGAACTGGTTGCTGTGCTTCAGGGGCTGTTCAATGAAGACAGACTTTGACTATTAGGTTCTTTAGTTGGAGAATTCGAGGGACTGAAGAAAATGAAGGAAACAGAATGGAATGGAAAATAGTGCTGAGGAGAAGAGGAAATGACAGCACATCGAGGGCGAAGGCAAGGCCAGCGCTGCGATGTAATCACAGTCCAGCTCTATAAACCCAGGAGCTATTATTGTCATTTACAGAGGAAGACATCAAGACCTGGAAATGTTAAGCAATTTCCTGAAGTCACAGCCCAGGTCTCACTTCAGAGACCCCATCCATGCTGTTTTTAATGGCTGAGTCATTGAGTCTCAGGCTGCAGCTAGTGCTTTTCCAGAATGTTTTATATTACAGGATAAATAAATTTAGGACAAATAAAAATGGTTACTCCTCCCGGTCCAAAGCTACTGGAGAAATGTGATTTGTTGTGCAAACATGTTTTACAAACAATCCAGCCTTTATGGATTGGTCCGTTGATTATTTCTCTAATAAAACTCCGATTGTTTGAGACATGAGCCACACAAATGCAGTGCTAGGCACTTAGAGTCAGCCTGCTTCCTGGAAACCACAGAACAGTGGCTCTCATCCTGTGGGTAGTGACTCCTTTGGGGTCAGAAGACCCTTTCGCAGGGGTGGCCTAAGACCATCAGGAAACACAGACATTTCCATTACAGCTCATAACAGTAGCAAAGCTACAGTTAGAAAGTAGCAACAAAAATCATTTCATGGTCAGGGGTCATCACAACATGAGAAGCTGTAGTAAAGGACTGCAATGTTAGGAAGACTGAGAATCACCGCTGGCTTACATCTGGACTCAGAGCCTTCATTGTGTTAACCCACAATTTTCTGGTTTTGCCTTTCAATGGCCCTCTGAACAGTTTCTACAGTATGCTCTGTAAGAAGTTTGCTCACTTTCACTTTCCTCTTGTATGTGGTGTTGTGTGTCATGTACATGTGTGTGTAGCTGTGTCATGTTCATGCCTCTGTAGCTGTGTGCTTCTTGGCGTAGAGGCCTCAGTTTAACATTGGATGGCTTTCTACAACTTCAGTTTTCAGACAGTCTCTCGCTTAAGCCAAAGGTCGTTGGTTAGGTTAGAGTGGCCAGCCAGTGAGCATCAGGGATCAGCAGTCTCTACCTCCCTCTCCCAGTGCTGGGTTACTCACATAACATCTGGCTTTTTAATGTGTGATTTAGGGTCCCAAACCCAGGTCCTTCTGGTTGTGTGAGAGGCCCTTGACTGAGCCAACTTCCTGGCCCCTTCTCTTACGATTGTTATTTTCCAAAAGAGGATCCTGGTACAGAAGGGCAGACGATGCCACAGCCTCACACTAGCTTAGTATTGTAAGACTGGCAGGCACAGGAGAAGCCCAGTAAGCAAAGAAGCTTGCTCCTTTGCTACTGTAGAAATGCACATCTACAAAGAAAGCCTGAGAGGTGATCTCCTCTATCCACCAAAAGCAGGATGGCTGAGAATCAGAGACATTCATACCGATGAAGAAGCCATGGATTCAAGTCAGTGCTCTCCCCTTTCTTCCCCACTGTCTCATAATCTGCTGTCAACCCTGTTCTCTGTTTCAGTTCAAGATGGTGTTAGAGCCCTAACTCTAAACCACTCCTTTGGGGGTTTACTAATTTCTCTGAGTATCTTTTATGCATTCATGATGTCTGTATGAAAAAGCTGCCATGTCTAAGCAGGGTTTAGAAAGAAGAGATTTTTTCCTCTGTAGGACATGTAACTTGTATATGTTAATTTGTTATAGGTTCTTAGGACATAACTTTTAACATGTCTGAATCACATTCATTATTTCACTAATCATAGGCTCCTGTATAGCCACCTGGGAAGATGACCATATATCTTGACTGAAGTAATTTGTGTTTACATGGTTAATTATCACTATCAAAAACATAGTAGAATCAAACATTAATAAACAGATAATGTAAGTAACCCTATCATGCAAAAACACAGCTTTCCCCTCAAAAGAATGAAGAGAGGGTATACTCTAAGCCAGATATGAGTGACCATGGCCTGGGAACATGGATCAGGATTGCCCTGGAAAAATATGTTACAACACAGAAGCAATTACAGAAACTGCCATACTCACAGGAATGAGAGAGTCAGAAATCAAGGCGTTTATCAAACATATTGGTGGGGATCACAGGTAGAAGAGTTACAGCCTCGCGGGGACATCTCTGCTACACACATCAAGTGGTACTGGGTGGCAGTATTATGTCCTTAGTGGAAACTAGACGTTGGCTAAGTAAATACATTCAAAACATTTTACACAGTAGGTGAAAAGATGTGAAGTCATACGTGGAAGTGGACAAGGATGGCTGCAAAGGGGACTGAGGACAGCTCATGACATCTTTGTCTCTGTGTCTGTAATATTCTACCTCTCCAGGATCATGATGCTTTTTAGTCATTAGTCGCCACATACAACCTTTAAATACAGCCGTGGTTTTCTTCAGTTCAAAATTCAATGACTAACACAACTACGTAGGATCAACACAATTATATGACATGATTATGCAAAAATATTTTTTTAAAAATTGAAGATACTGAAAAGAGATCAAAGGCAGATAGACTGGAATAGTTAATAATTGAGAAAGATAACAGCACTGGTAATTTCTCCATTTTTATGAATTTTTGCCAAAGAATTGAAATGTAAGCAGCTCTTTGAATTCCTATTAGTGATATAGTGTAAAGGAAGGGTTGTGACTCAAACTGACCTTCAAAGTCTCTGTATTTTAAGGAAAGGAAGACAATATTGGAACCAGATAGAATGCAAAAATTTAAAGATTTCTAGTAGAAGTCCTAAAGGAGTCACTAAAAATAGTAGCTAAATAAATTAAAATAGACTTCTAGAGGAAAATGTAAGTACTGTCTAAGAAGACTAAAGACATGGAACAAATAGAACACAGCTACAGAGAAAAACAATAAAAAGCCATAGAACAATTGCATTACATTTTAGTGATTGAAACAACAATATTTAAATAGATTTCCCTTGCAGAGGATGAATGAATAAGACACAACTGTGTGTCGTCTGAAGGAATACACTCGAAATACAATACATAGCTAGGCTGAAGGTGAGTTGGCTGTATAAACATGTTCCCATATAAAAGTAAGTTTAAGAAAGCTGATTACTATTACTATCAAATAAGGAAAACTTTAAGACAAAAATATTTCTAGATTTTTTTTTTTAAAAAAACATCTTAGATAAATCTATTCAGAAGACATAAACATCATAATATGTATATACTCAATAATGTCTTCAAAACTCATGAAATAAAAGTTGACAGAATTGAAGGAAGATGTAGACAAGTCTGCAGTTAATTTTGCTAATTACAAAAACCTCTTGTGGGGCTAGAGAGATGGCTCAGAGGTTAAGAGCACTGACTGCTCTTCCAGAGGTCCTGAGTTCAATTCCCAGTAACATGTGTGGCTCACAACCATGTAGAATGGTATCTAATGTCGTCTTTTGGTGTGTCTGAGGATAGCAACAGTGTATTTTATTTAATGTATATTATATAATTATATTTTTTATGTATGTTTAATGTATATTATAATTTTAATATACATTAAAAAATCCCAAACAAACAAACAAAACATTATACAAAATAAACAAACATTAATATACATTAAAAAATATGTTTGTATTTTGTATAAAAATGTATATTAATATACATTTAAAAAATCCCAAACAAACAAAAACCTCATAGTTTATAGACTGTCTTCATGGTAAATTAGTAAAGGTGAATAATTTCTATCTATATGATTGACTACTTTTTTCTAACATGTTTAAAGAGAGCTATAGTCTCCAATGGAGAGTGCATTCTTTTCAAGTACTCATGATATATTATCCAGGATGGATGGAACCAATACATTGACTCAGGAAGAAAGATGCAGCAATTTAAAACAATCAATTCCTTCTTTTGGCCTCTGTGGGGACAGCCCTCATGTGTACAAACCCACAGACAGACATACACATATACATGCTACTAAAAATACTTACAAAAATAAAAATAAACAGAAAGCATAGTATTCAGTACAAGTTTTACAGCTATAAATACATAGGTAAAGAAATGCTATGGATAAGCATGGGCCAGCAAATGCCAGTCAATGTCTGGCTGAAGTAGACACGATGATCGAAACCTCTGAACTTACTGATGTGGTAGAAATGTAACAAATGTGTTCCCAGTTACTGTGGTGAGTTGGACGGCCACCTTGCACATGGAAGGAAATGCATATATGAACTTAAGCTCTGGTCTTTCACTATGACGGTCTCACTTATGGTGCATTATTATCTGTAAAGAGCAAATGTCTGAATGTTGAGCTTAGTTAGGCAAATATTATATAATCATAGAAGTGAACAATGAAGGCTTGTCACTGACAATAACTAAAAAAATCTTTTCCCGGAATTTTGCTGTGAAATTGTTCCATCTTTTATTTAACCCTTTCCTCAAGAGTCTTGGCTATTCAGTTCCAAAGTTAAAATCTCAGTAATATGTACTTTTAATTTCTCTTACTAGCCTAACAGCTGAGCCCTATTCATGCATCTATGAATGATAAAATGCAAAAATCATGAGACTTCAGCTGTGGTAATTTTTTTCCATAATAGAATATAAATTTAATTAAATGCACGAAAGGAAGAGAGAATTAGACTGGTTCCTGGTTTAAGTGTGTCCATGTTAAGTTTGTTTTTCAGAATGTCATTCATGAGTACTCTGCATCTTTCCTGTTCTTCTCCCAACTCCTGGTGTCCCCTACCACCTGTAAATTCGTGAGCTGTTCTTCTTTAATTGATGTATAATGTAGACACTTGTATAGATAAACACAGTCTGCTGAGTCCTTTAGTGTTCCTCCTGTGTGCGTGTGTGTGTGTGTGTGTGTGTGTGTGTGTGTGGGTGTGCACGCATGCACGCGTACGCTTAGGGATGACCACTTGGGATTGGAACCTATCAGGGGGTTTCTCTGTGGAGGAGACAGGTCCTCCTCATCTAAGCAATTATCAAAGGGTGGCTCGTGAGATTCCCCACATCTGCCTTGGCATGTCAATTGGTGTTAAAGATGTTTAGGTCTTGTTTAGACAGCCATGTTGTTGAGATTTTATAGGTGCAGCTTCCCTGTCAAATATATTTTTTAATTTAGTGTTTTTCAGGGCCTGTGTCAGTAAACTCAACCTAAAAAAGAAATTGACTAGAAAATAGTGACTTTCAAGAGTCTCTGTCAGTTGTCTGAAGGAAGGCCTAGAGGATGTGGTCCTCTTGTCCCACTGGCATAGCGATAATGATTAAAGGTCCTTTGACAGTTTTTCACCATGATGTTTTCTGTTTGGATTTTGGATGAATGACCATATCTAATTGGTTGAGACTCACAGAGTTGTTGGATATCTATCCCAGGACTTTGCTAAGACCATGTGCAGAGAAAAAAGCTGGAAAAAGAAATTAATAAGAAAAGCAAATGTCAAAGTTTGCATTTATGGGGAAACTAATATCTCAGAATATGGTTGAATACCAAATGTTTAGATAGCAACATGGGTCCATGAACTTGAAGGTGATGTATAAGAAGGCATGAATATCGACCTGTCCAACTAAATTGCTTAATAACATAAGCTGTATTCCCAGGGTAAGGGAGAGTTGGTGGACCAGTGAGGGTGGGAAGGACACCTACACATTTGTCTTTCAGGGCACTGTCTGGGCACTAATGGAGTCTTTTCACTCTCGTTCTCCTCTGCTACAGGACTTTAAAAAGGTTTTTTTCTATGAATTTCCATCTTACCTTTGTCAGGTCCTTGTGGGGTTTTAGCCTCCTCCCTCCGTTTCTTAATGAACTGTGCAAGGAAACAAAGCTTCCCACATCTTCCCTGACTCTCTAGGGCCAGACATAGATCTCCACTCTCCATTTGGGGTCACTGAGACTTTTAATCATGTAGAACAGGAAAGATAATCTTTCCATTTACCCTCCACACATCCTACTAAAATATAGATGAAGAAGATAAACATAGAGATGTTTCATTACATGGGTACCTGCTGAAAACACTGGAGAGGGGAGACTTCTCACCCTTGCTAGGTTCATGTCAGGGATGTCTACAGGAGAAGACAGATGAGAAGAAAAGTGTGGATACTTACCCACGCTTTTGACATAGGAACCTTCAGAATCATAGGTTCTAAGAAACAAAGAAAGTTATTTTTATGCTCAGGATTGATGCAGGGTTGACATCTGGACAGAGGTCCGATCAGAGGACATCGGACTTAGCGGTAACACATGGGGGTTGGGAGGAGTTAGCATAGCCCACTTGTCCAGAGTTTCTTCGGTGCTTCTGTGCCTTTGAAGGTAAAGATACACTTCTCTGGATACAGAGCAATTCTGGAATGGCATTTGGGGCCTGGTGTAAGGGGACAGAGTGGGATGTTCTTGCCAACACCAACAGGCATATTCTACTGTACTGAGTTTAGAAATGCATCGCATCCACGTGAGAGCATCTAGAGGAGTAAGAAGTAAGAAAAAATTCCGAGTCTCCAAAGGGGCGGTTGAGGCTGCAGTCTTCAGTAAACCCAAGGGGTAGCCATGAGAGAAGTGCACTCAGGCCAGACAGCCGGGTGAAACTCTGGAAAGAGGAGGCAAGCTCGTTCTCATAGTGGCAGTCAGTGCCCGAGTCAGACATCCCCTCGGTGCAGTGGGGAGGGCAGCACCTGGACAGGAGGAGATTTCCTTCAGATACGATTTCTCTCATAATGTCATTCACAATTTATTCTTTTTAAATTTTATTTTTGAATTATAATTACGACATTTCTCCCTTCGCTTTCTTCCCTCCAACTCTCCCATGTACCCCCTCTTCAAAATCATGGTCTCTAGATATCATTAATTGTTATTCCTCTCTCTCTCTCTCTCTCTCTCTCTCTCACACACACACACACACACACACACACACTCACACAAATATTCCTTATTATATCCTGTTCAGTTCATATGATATAGTACTTGTTTGTGTGTTTTAGCAACCAATTAGTGTGCTCTTCCCTAGGGGGGACCACCTTTCCTGTTCCCAGCATTCCTTAGTGGCCGATAGTTCATTGTGTAGGGTAGAGGCCCATGGGCTTTCCCGCTTTGTAATGTACATTAGAGTCCTCCTTGTTCAGCTGACATCTGAACAGTTGCATTGGGTACACTGGTGAGACTTTATGGGTGTAGTTTCTGATATTACTAGGAGACACAATCCCACAGCAAACTCCCTGACCCTTTGGCTCTTACAGTCTTTCCACCCCTCTTCTGCCATGTTCCTTGAGCCTTAAGCACAGCAGTATTTTGTAGGTGAATCCATTAGGACCTGGCTTTTACAACTCTGCCATTTGATTGGTTGTAGTTATTTTTGTTGTTTTGTTGTTGTTGTTGTTTTGTTTTTTTGACGTGGTCTCTATGTGTTGTAAAGAGAAGTCTCCTTGATAAGGGGTGACTACTACACTCATCCGTGGGTATAAGGACACACAACAACACTTAAAATAACCACCTCAAAATAATTCTAAAAATTGGAATTTCTTCAGATGATATCTGTTCCCATTTGGGGGTGGTTGTATCTCAAACCCTATCAGTTGTTACAACAGAGTTAAAGTGTTTAACCCAACACACTTTTCCCTTGATTCTTCATTCATTTTTGTGCTGTAGCACTAAATTGGAAGAGACTGGGTAATTTGTAATGAATAGAAATGGATCCATACAGTTGTAGAGGCTGGGGACATAGATCAAGGGCTGGCACTGGTAAGTGTCCTCTCTCTGTGTCATCCTATGGCAAAAGGCAGACAAGGAAGTTCACTTTCATAAGGAATCTCTGTCCAAAACATTGACATGAATGCATTAGTGAGTTGAATTCTCCATAAGCCAAAAGTCCCACACTTAGACCTTACTTCCCAGCATCGCTGAATGGGGGATCATGTTTCCAGTCCCTGAGCCCTCTTCTGTGATGAATGAAAATGGCCCCCATAGATTCATGGGTGAATACTTGGTTCCCAGTTGGTGGAATTGTTTGGGAAGGATTAGTAGTGTGGCCTTGCTGGAGGAGGTGTGTCTTTATTCTCAGTGTGTTCTTTGCCTGTTACGTATAGATCCAGGTATGAGTTCTCGGCTACTCCTACTGTCATGCCTTCATTCTGCCATCATGGACCCTAATCCCTTGAAACCAGGAACTCAACTGAATTCTTTCTTCCCTAGGTTGCCTTAGTCACTGTGTTTTGTCAGAACAATAAAAAGTAACTAAGACAACTTCCTTGTCTCTTTCCTGTTCTTTTTCCTTCCTCCTTTTCCTGCTACTTGACTTAAATTATGCTCCTATTGATAGTGATGCCTGGTGGTTGAAAGATATAGATCTCATCCTTGCATAACATTCTGCCAGGTGACATACTACAAAGGAGCAGAGTTTCAGACAGTACTCTACTATGCAAATTGTCACCGGCATGAAAACAGGCACAGACAGATACCAAACTCCCTTTAGCTTGCTGCCAATCAGCCCGAGTCTGAGGAAGCAGCAAGAAACTGCAGCATACTACCAGAAGGTTTTGGGTGCTTCTTTTTCCTCTATGGAGTCCCACAAATGCAGCTCAACTACACAATTTAAGGCAGACCAACACGTGCGTGTCATTAGCGAACAATCCTTCATTGCATGTCCTTCCACATGCTTGCTTTAGCAGAACATCATTTCACCTGTGTCTGCTTCAGCTAAATGTTTCTTCACGAGTCTGCCTTAGCCTTTCACCTGTGTGCACTTCAGGAAAACACTCTTTCACGTGTTTGTCCCAGCAAACTCGGGCTGGTTGGCAGAGTGATGTCAGCTGAGACAGAAGCGTGTGTGAGACAAGACTTGTGGAGGACAGGTGATGTTTAGAGAGTATAAATAGGACCCGACGGACAGTGATGGAGGCTGAGCTAGGCCCTGCTTCCTTGAGAGAGGCACAGCCAAGAACTCCTGATGTTCCTGCTGACTTCTGCTGAGGCTGAGGCCTGGCTGGCTCTGCTAGGTAGTGCCACCCACTGCTGCTGATTCGTGTTTGCTTTCCTGACTCTACCAAACTGGACTGCTGGTGTATCCGTGAAGTGCTTGTGAGTGGATTGAGCTGCTGTTGCTGACCTGTGAACTGAACTGCAGTTTCCAGACAACACAGATGGGAGTTTCTCCAAAGAACCTTTCTAAACAGGTCCGATACCTTACCCTCCCATCCTTTCTTTTCCACTACCTCCGGTGTGTGCTGAGTTAAAAGGGTGATCAAAACGTTTAAGAATCACTATTAGTAATAGATTTTGAAACAATTAAAGTTACAATCACCTTAATGGTGTACAGAGTTAGTGATGCCTTTAATCCCAGCACTCGGGAGGTAGAGGCAGGCGGATTTCTGAGTTCGAGGCCAGCCTGGTCTACAGAGTGAGTTCCAGGACAGTCAGGGCTACACAGAGAAACCCTGTCTCAGAAAAAAAAAAAAAGAATCTCTTCTAAGTCTTGTTAGTCTGACACGAATCCATACATAAACTAGTCAACAAATCACAGAGTGCTGCTCTCTTCCCTCAACTTCAAAACCACCATTGCTTATTGTCCAGGTGTCTTTTTTAAAGAGTCCAGGCATCTGCCAATCATTCACAATAAGGGTGCTTGAAATATGAGCCCTGTAAGGAGCGAAGTCCACAGAAGTGTTTATTTGCTAGGACCACCGTAATAAAACATCACAGACACGAACCTGCACTGACAAAGACTTCACTTATCACACACAGAGGCTAGCAGCTCAAGTTCAGTATGTCAGTAGATTTTTGAAAAAGGTTTATTTTTATGTTTACATGTGTGTGTGAAAACCTTTAAAATTGGAAGTAAAGATTTAACATCTTACTGTACAAATATCCTAGGCTAGTTACCATAACACTTCATTTTTATTCACAAATACACACTGCATAGTGCTTAGAAGCTCATTTTCCCCCTCAAAACCATTTCTCTCTTTCTGCTATAGTGCCTGTTTGCAGATTTTTAAAGATTAACCAAGCCACTACCTCCCATGAGAGTGCTACTGGCAGTAATAGCTGCAATTTATTAAGTCAAGACACAGCATCGTGTGCTTCTGTTTTGCTTTGTTCTGGGCATTTTAAAAAACGACTTCTTCAGTATAGTGAAGACAATGCTTTTCTCACTAATTCCGTTTTCCTCCCCTCTAGTTGCCATGCAGTCTGGTAGGACAAGCAGGTGCTTAATAACAATTTGTTCGCACTATCTGCCAGACACCTTAGTTTTTTAAAATTCCTACTCTTGATTGTCATTGCAGATGACTTAAATGGATTTCAGGAACCACACAGTAAATAGCAGAGCTAGATTTCGATCTCTGGCTGTCTGCCCCTGAGCTCAGTCTGCTGGGTCACAATTCCTCTTATTTGAGCCATTCCTCGGGGTCCTTTTTGTGCATATTTTCTCCCCCCCATGTACACATACTGTGTTACAATAGTGGCTTAAAACTGCCATTTTATTATTTCATTGTCTCGAAACAGCATCATTTATGTGCAAGACATTTCTGAGCCACATTTTAAAGACTACTTCTATTAACTTACCTTTGAGAACCATAAAAAGCTCTTAGACATTAGCAGCCTGTGGCACTGCTGAGAGATGGTGGAATCTTCTGACATATGACACGTTGGTAGGAATTTCGGTCAGTGGGTACATGCCTGTGAAGTTGATATTAGGACCCCAGCACCCTCTTCTCCCTCTCTTTTTGTTCCCTGGCCATTATAAGGTGAGCAGACTTCCTCCACCCACACTCCTGCCATGAGGTTCTGCGCCATTATGGTCCCAAAGCAATGGAGCCAAATAAGCATGCCTTGGAAAGGGAGCCGCCTTGCCTCCTTTTAGATTGGTTCTCTCAGGTGTATACTGAAGCAGAAGGAGAAAGGTAGGAGAAACAGGCAAGGTGAATTGGAAAGGAAACATTTCTTTGACTATTTAAGCAAAACAATATCCCTAATTTATCTAGATATTCAGAATTTATATATATATATATGTGTGTATATATGTATATTTAAATATATACATATGCATAAATATATGTGTATATATGTATACATGCACACACACACACACATATATATACACACACATACACACTCATACACACATATATACACACATATACATATACAAACACACACAAATATACACACACACACACACACACACACACATCTCTGTGTGATTCCCAAACAGGGAAGGCAGCGCCGAGCTGCGTGGAATCTTTCTGTACTCTGAGATGACTCTGACCTCTAAGTCAATGAGCCCCATGTGGTGCATTCTATGGAAAGAACTGCTCTCCCTATCCACCTTGCACCCAGAAATGGCAGCTATCACCCAGTTTCCCAGCAGTGGTGTTTCTCAGATGATTTCATCTACCACAGCCGTTTTCTCTTGGAATAATCCAACAAAGACTGAATTAAACACAAAATGCTGCACTTCTGAAACATTTGCAGCTTTTCAATGTGGAATCGAGCCCAGAGTAACACACGTGATGGGCAAATACTCTACCAGAGCCAGGTCCGCAGCCCTCTTGCTCTTTTTGAAGCATGGAGAAGAACCACTCATAGCTATATAAGCTGGGCACCGATTTCCATCGATTCACAGCTTCCATCGATTCATGGCTGTTGCCATCCTCCTCCTCCTCTTTTTCTTCTTCTGTTTTTGGTTTAAAATTTTTTATAAAGTCAAACTCACCAATCTTTAAAACAGTGTTTTGAAGTTTATCTCTTCATAGAACCTTTATTATGCCAAGACTATTCTAAATTTTTCATTATTTTCTCCCAATATTTAAAAATCCCATGCCTTTCCCCATTAACAGGTAGGTTATGTATTTTTAAAGTGAGGTTGAGATGCTTCTCCTTAGCCTCATCCCTACCTCTGTAAGCAAATCTTGGTAAGCAATTCCCTTTCAGACCTTAGCACATGAGCACTCCTGTTGTGTTGATTTCACTCTTCATATGTATTCTAAGTTCCTCTCTGATTACACATATATATTGGGGTTTTTATAAAATTAGTGAAGTATCAAGGTATGAGCGTTGTGTTTTCTTGGGCATGGCAGTGTACCAGTGATTGCTGAAGTGACCCGACATACTTTGCAGTAGGAATTGTCCTCTTTTAATCTGAGAGTCATTGGTAGTCTTATAATTCTAGGCAGATGTCATGGTTATAAGCCAGTGTAAGGATGGACCATGCATGTGACTTGATTAATTACCTCAAGGGAAAAATGAAATCAAGGACATCAGCTGGTGGAGGTGCACCACAGTTAGCCCTGGAGGACATCTTAGAGAGCATCTCGGCCCATTGTCTACAGAGCTATTGTTATCAAGGAGGAAACAGATATCCTAGAAGACTGTGACAAAATTTCCTCTGTACAGGTAATTTGATAAAAGCAGATCTACCAGGCATAGTAACCAACTCTTTGGGTCATTGTGCTAATCGTTCAGAATGCTGGAATTTGGGAAATGTTTCAATCTTTGAGACTGTGTAGAATTCTACTCCAGAATATGAGAGCATATGCTAAATATGACTCAGCAAGTGTAGCCATGAACTGACCCTTATCTTAACTTCTCCCTATACCGTTGGGCTACAGATTGTGGAGACAACCGTACGTGACCCCCTTCTACTCTCTCTCGAAATCGCTTCACCATAGTAAGACAGTTAACTTCTCTGTTGGTTTCAGGAACTTGATTCTATAATTGCTGCATATTGTCTTTCTCTCTCTATCATGCCACCTTAAGCTTTCATGATTTAATACTGCCTTCCTTACAGCACTTTCTCAGGGCAACTCCAATGCAGTGTCTGGCACACTGCAGGCAGTTAATACACCTGGAAGAATGCTTGCAAGGGCAATTAGTTCTAATAATTTTTAAAGTAACTATAGGCTGTAATGCTTATGTATTTCCTGCCCCTGGAGAGGACTGGGGTGAGCAAGGCTCCGTCAGCAGAGCGCATGCACAAGCTTGAAGACTTCTGGTGGATCTCTGGCATCCACGGGAAATACTGAGCATAGCAGTGCCCTCTACAATCCCAATACCACTGAAGCAGAGGCAGGGGGATGGCTAGCAGCCAATCTAGCTGAGTGGATGAACTCCATGTTTAGTGAGAGACCCTGCCTCAAAAATAAAGTAAAAATCCACTGAGGAAGACAACCTGCTGTTGCCCTTTGGTCCTCACATAAACAGGCATGTACTCATGCACATGTGTGCACATGCATGCATGCACATACACCCACACATTCATACAATACTGAGAATTCAACGGTTCCCACGTGCATACAAATAATGTTTGTGGAGATAGAAATGCTAGATGCCCTGTCTTGTAGTGAGAATTTGGATTTCTTTTAAAAACACAGAAATGTTATAGGGTGTTTTTATTTTAATCCTGGGTGAGGGATATGGAGATGCTTCAGGTTGTCCATAGCGACTGACTATGATTTGCCTCGTGCTCTAGCAGGGCTGGCCAGCCACAGAGAGTTTTTGTGAGTGTTCGACAATTGGCATTCTGGGGACCTTGAAAGGGTGTATAAATGTTGGAGTCTGAGAGTGGGTGTGGCTGCTGCTGAGAGTGGGTGTGGCTGCTGCCCCTGCTGCTGCTGCCCCTGCTGCTGCTGCTGAGAGTGGGTGTGGCTGCTGCCC
>JADRCH010000151.1:651611-661761 GCA_019843965.1 Rhynchomys soricoides
ATCACATGCTATAAGCTACAGTATATCACATGCTACAGTATACTACATACTATAAGCTACAATATACCACATGCTACAGTATATCACACACTACAGTATACCACATGGTACAGTATGCCACACGCTACAGTATAGCACATGCTGCAGTATAGCACATGCTACAGTATAGCACATGCTACAATACACACTCATCTTAAACCAACAGTCAGCAAGCAAGCAGATATCAGCAACTGTACAGACAGCTGTCAGGAGGCAGAAGTGATTATTCATGGACATGAAGTGAATTAACAGGAGCATGGACCACTCAGTGGGGTGCTTACAAAACTCAGTTTCTTGACCTGCATGTTCCTTTGGCAAAGATTTACAAAGCTATATTCTTTTTAAAATTTTTTTTTATTTATTTTATGTAAGTACACTGTAGCTGTCTTCAGACACACCAGAAGAGGGCATCAGATCCCTCGACAGATGCGACAGATGGTTGTGAGCCACCATGTGGTTGCTGGGAGTTAACTCAGGACCTCTGGAAGAACAGTCAGTGCTCTTATCCACTGAGCCATCTCTCTGGGCCCAAAGATATATATGTGTGTGTATATACCTCTCTATTTTATAACATACAACCCAGAGTGTTAAAGCTGAGGTACTGAGCCAGCGTGATCATCTGTTTTGTTTAAGGATGGAATTATTGGGTTGTAATCCACAAACATGTCAACCTTAAGAGATAATGCTGAAATGTTTCCCAAAGAGTTTTACAAATATTAGTTTGTTCTTGCAAGAAAAACGTATTTATTTGGTTACATGTTTTTCTCCCCAACAATTCTGCTAAGACTCCCCATCTGTGAATTAAAAGAACACCATGTCCTCTATCGCAGTGTCCTGTGTAATATTACTTTAATCTCATTCTATCAGATCAAAATGATACGACATGAAATGAGAACCACTTTACAGAAAAGGAAGAAAGCCAATGAGACCATGTTTCCAATATCAACAATCTTACCGTGTCCCTTGCATACTGAAGCAGTTGGTTTGACTGAACAGTAGAATTTTCATGATTCAATTAAGTGGTCGATGATGTACTTCAGTGTAGAGCTGAGCATGTGCAAGTCCCCAGGTTAAAATAAAAAGAACTACCTACCATCTAGGTGGAAATGCCTCATCAGGCTAGGAGAGCTTTCTCAGGGAAGGTGCATGTGCCCTGAGTAAGTGCCCTGCGTGTGCTGTGGTTTCTCCCTTAGTATGATTCATGGATTCAGGAATGGAAGGGTAGAAGGAATCATCATCTAAGGAGTTTGCCTCTTCTCTTAGAGAAGAGTCATGCTTCCCTGACTGGTTTTATCGCATTAGGTAGAATTACGACTTTATTGGGGACCAGTATGATCACAAGATGACGAGGACTGAATGATGACTCTGAATCCAACTCCTTCCCCCTTCTCTGCTGTAACCAGGATTCACTAAGTCAGTTAGGCCAGCCTCAGACTCACTCAGTAGCCCAGACAAGCTTAGCTCATATTAGCATTTACAGTGGAGAACAGAGAGAGCAGATCATCGTCTGTAATGAATGTGGCTGGTCTCCCGTAAGAGCCGAGAGCCTGACTAGGACTAACGCATCCTCCTCTGTTGAGCGGAGTCTCCAGGAGGCTGCTTCTGCTTCTGTCTTCACCATCGGTCCTTGGGCTCACCCCTCACCTTTCCAGTGGAGCCGAATTGTCAGCCTACCTAGGCATCTGTGCTCTTGTTCCTTAAACTGGAGCTTGGCATTTCTGAATCCCTGGCATCATGTTGGCCACACTAAAACCAATTTCCTATTTAAATCAATCAATCAATCAATCTCTCTCTCTCTCTCTCTCTCTCTCTCTCTGCTTGTTTTCTATCTCTGGTTGCTTTAGTACTTTCATTTTCTAGATCTTGCTTATAAAATCCTTGCTTATGATTTATTTCCTATAACTACAATCTGCAGAGTGACTGAGGGCGAAAGAATTTCTTTGTAAAATAACAGTGGCTCCAGGGGTTAAGGGCAGAAGGCAAAAAAGACTTAGCGGTAAGACCACCATGGTGTCCATATGTAATAGAGACTGGGGCATTTATGACGAGAAGCTCACAGCAGTAAACTATGTTCCTGTTCTTCATGTTGGAAATTGCAAACACAGTGAAAGCTTAGAAAAAAAATTCCAAGGGAAATTTGTAATCGAGACGATCTGTGTAGCTTCTCCTGTTGTGTTTTAGCTAACAGCTCTCTGCTTTGTTTACTCCGATCCAAGCTGGAGATAGATGGCTCCTCTTGGGGCAGTATCAGCATTGCAGCAGGGCCCAGGCCCACCCTGGGTCTTCAAAACCTCTTTAATAGTAAGCTCAGGGGGTTTCATCCCTAGGGAATGGAGGAAGAAGGTGTATCATTACTGCATTTCTAAATGTAAGATTCCATCAGTTTGCATCCTGCTTGACTCTGTACAGGCACAAGGACCTACTTTCTGGCATCTGTCCCTTACAGAGTCAGGCAAACAATCTCTCTTTTTCTCAGTTTTCCTGAAGCAAGGCTGTGGCTTCCCGCATCAGAACTCACCTGCTGCCTCAGAGCCGTGGGGGTGGCACTTGAGAAGCTGAGTAAGGTCAACATGGGCTATACAATCAGAACTTGTCAAAACAAAACAAAAAATAGACCCAATTTATCTGGGAAACATGTCTCACTGTGATTACTGCCAGCCACCCTGGTTGATTAAATGTCTTTGCTTTCAGGATACTTGAAGGATTCTGCTGACCCTATTCTTTCTTGCATAGTTTATTAGTGGCAGAATTTTCCATCAGAATGATTGGTCTTCAGGCATTTAGTAAAAGCACAAGTTCAGATACCCTACACCCATGTAAAAGTTGGGCTTAGTGACATATGTCTGTATTCTAGTGCTGGGGGTAGGCAGGTGGATCCCAGACCTCACTGGCCAGTCAACCCAGGCAATTCATAAGCTCTGGATTAGAGAGAGAGAGTCTGTCTCAAATAAGGTAGATGGTGACAGGGGAAGGTCCCCAGACCTCAATAAGCATGTGTGTGTGTGTGTGTGTGTGCGCGTGTGTGTGTACACACCTGGAGGGACATATACACACATGAATTAAATATACATACACATAAATCATACACAAGAGGAAGGGAGGAAAAAGGAAGGGAGGGAGGGAGGAGGAAGTGAGGGAGGAGGGAGGAAGTGAGGGAGGAGGGAGGAATGGAGGGAGGAGGGAGGGAGGACGGAAGGAGGGAGGGAGGAGGGAAGGAGGGAGGGAGGAGGGGAGGAGGGAGGAGGGAGGAGGGAGATAGAATAAGCCTGGGAATGTAGTCACTGGTAAAACACACATGTTCAACTAAAGCCCCTAGATTTAGTCGCTCGTCCCACAAAACAAAAACAGGCAAAATATAAAAACAAAATCAAATCAAATCAAAACCAAACCAAAACCAAGCCAATCCACATATGAGCAAGGCATTAATAACATGTTAGATATAAGTTGCGTTTATCACATTCAACTTGTACACAATCTACAGTTTAAGTGTTGGGTCCAGAAAAGGTAAATGCTTCTGAGCAGAGAAGTAAAGATCAGCGCTTGTCCAGGGGGTGGACAAGGTGATATCTCACAGAAGAACTCAGGGGGCACAGAGTCACTGTGAACACTCAGACCCTTTGGGGGGTTTCTGTTAATCAAGAGGGTCAAAAAATGCTGGCAATGAGGGACTTAGACCCTGATCACCATGCCCATCAGAGTTAAAAACTTTGTATTTTATTTTATATTCTTTTAAATTTTTAAATATTTTAATATTATATTTCATATTACATATTTTATATTTTTATTTAGGACAAATTTAAAACTTAAATATATTTATATTTTCCCATTTCCCAAGTCCTTACAGATCCTTCCCATACTCACCCAAGTTTAGGTTCTTTCTCAAAAAAGAATAAAAACCCAATACAACAATCCCCCCCCAAACCAAGAAAACAAAATTAAACTATGACCAAACTATAACCAAATGAGGACACACACACACACACACACACACACACACACACACAAATGGGATCCATTATATGTTGGTCAACTACTCCTGAACATGAGGCCTGCTTGTCCTGGAGTGGTTTATATACCCAGTGTCACTCTATTGGAGAAAACTGATTTTCCCTGATTTCCCAGCAGGTGCAAGTGACAGTTCTGTTGTTAACCTTTACTCTAGTGGCTCAGTGTCCTGGAATCAATAATGGGGATTGATGGAAAATTAGAGACTTTCCTTATGAAAATCTTTATGCTGTCTAGGGAAGGGAGCAGGGGTACGAGGTCATACGGGCATCACAGCTGAAGCTGGGAGAGAATTCTCTAGAAGGAAGTGTTTGTGGTTTCAGAGTCAGAGTAGATACAGGAAACAAAACTCTCAGAGGGAGACGGCGCACTGGCAACATGGTAGTAGCTCGCTGTGTATAAGGTTGTGAATGAGGGATGGAGTGAGGGAGAGGGAGGGAGCCTAAGTCGAGAGCCTGGAGAATCTCAGGAGTTCTGATTGCTCAGGTACCCACGTAAATACAAACCTTGGGCCTGATGCAGCAAATGACTGGAAGGCCAGAGGCAATGTGGTCTTTTGAGTGTGTGATATTTTTCAGCCAGCACAAAAATAGATACAAGCCTATATGATGTCTGCTGTTTTCAACTCATGACCTTCTCTGGTAAAAGAGATACTAATGGGAAAAAATCAACAAAAAAAAAAATAAAACAACCAAAAAATCCTACTGTGACTAGGACCACATTTGAAGCCCCCTTTTCTACCATACCTGTCATGTCGAATGCTGACTTCCTGACTGAGCCACTCCTCCCTCTGTGCATGGGCATCTTTGCTTTACATCCTACCATGAATGCTAATGAGATTCCGTATTGGAACCCCAAACACTGGTTTACAGCTACGATATTTTTTTCACATCCTCATATTAAGTGACACAAAACAATGTCCTTTTATGATAGACTTCTTTCATAGAAGCTTTTGTCTGAGTGAGCCCAATCCATAGATTCATCTGCCTTGAAATGCAACACAGAGATCCGTCCAAAAATGAGATTCTAGAGGAGTTTACACCGGGAAACCTGTAGCCTCCAACTTTACCACGTGACAAATGCTGTAAACAGTCTCTGTAAACTTTGAAGCTAAACCAGTGTTAAATGGCTCAGGGAGCATCTTGAGCTTAGACGCACAGAGATTCAATAAATTAGATGTAGAAATAAGTCTGGGTTAGAAAGTTAGAGCCAGCTGTGGTAGTAGTGCACGCCTGTAATTCCAGCACTCAGGAAACGGAAGTGGGAAGGTCAAGGGTTCAAGGCCAGCACTGGCTACACAGTGAGTTAGAGACCAGTTTTAAGAAAAACAAAACAAAAACGAAGAGGCAAACTGAGAAGGTTGGGAAGACCTTGGAGACAGCTTGGCACAGGTTTCTGGCCTTATGAAGACACGGTATGAAGATTTATACTTGGAGAGACTGAGCTCCCAGGCCACCCAGCTAGTTAATGGCCATGGGAGGATCAAATCCTGTATTCCTATCTTTGGTACATGTTATCTAGAGTTAACAAAGAAATTAAAAACATGTTTATGATATCTCGGAAAAGCAGACACGAAGCCTCAGTATGGTCAATGAGACATTCAACATGGAGGTTCATAGACAGACTAGCCTTTCGTCTGTGTCATATCTGTTTTTGGAATGTCCTCTTCATTTTCTCACTTACCTTCAGAAAGGCTGTGGAGTTCTTACTGCCTCAAACCATCTGGGGTATTACCTTCTCTATTACAGCCACATTGCCACGAGGATTCTTGAGAGAAAACCTTGTTTCCCCTTTTTTGAAGCACTGGTATATTTAGTTCATGCATTATTTGTTATTTATTTTGAAGCATCACTGTTACACAGGATGAGATACTTAAGTAAAAAATGTTACAAATCCTGTTTTTTATTGTTAGCAAGAAACATCTCTCTGTCTCCCGGTGCCTGTATCTTTCTCTCTTTATGCCTCTCTCTCTCTCCTTCTCTGTTTCTCATATTGATGTTTTTGAGAAAAGGTCTTGCATAGCCCAGGATGGCCTTAAGTGTGGTGTATAGCTGATGCTAGCTTTGAGCTCCAGATCTTCCTGCTTCAGTCTCCCAAGTGCTAGGATGTGTGCCACCATTCCTTGCTTTTCTTTTCAAGTGAAATTTATCCACTAATCCAAAGCAGACAGAATAATACTCCTTATTTTAAAATGCACTTCATATGATCCTTTGTTTTTGAAAGCTTAGGAAATGACCTTGGCTTAGGAGAGAACTTTCCATGAAACTTACTGTGAGCACAACAAGATAAGATAATGTGTAAAACTTTATAACTCAAAAGATCAGAGAAGACAACTTATTATAAGATTAACCAGTCATAAAACAACCTAGACAAGAATAATCTAGGCGCTGCAGGGCTTGGAACGATGACGGCAGAGTGCATCTCCCTGTCCTACACAGGTTATAAAGAGGGTTGAGGCATCTTGGTTAAAATGAGGAAATACACATCTAGTTCTGGAAATGCAAATAAAGGATTTATACAATTTTAAGTAACTGAAAGAGATGAAAGTGGTCCTTAATGGAAACTCTGGTACACTTAATATCTCACTAACACCCCATTAAAGGCATATCCTGTCTGTACAATATGCCTTTGTTACCAGATAAAGATCTGGGTAAAATATTGCTTCTCTTCAAATGACTTCTTTTTTATGACTGTTTTCTCCCAGTCGGAAGAGTGGGTTTCTTCGTGGAGTAAGACACTGAAGATTAGACTACAGTTCCTAGGAGGAATCTCTAACATCAGCTTGGCCCCTGATTTTCTTCTCTTGTTTGCATTCAGATTCAGAAACATTTCTTTGATCTTTTACATGTTATTTCTCTTGAAAAGTCTCCTCTTTGGTGAGCTAGGATTGGTATCCTTTTACCTACTGTGTAGTTAGAAAAAAAATTGCCCATTTTCCTGCTAAATAGAGATAAGATCACTTGTTAGGGCTGATTGTCTACTATAATGTTTTCTCCCTAAAAACAAGATATTTTTATAGTAAGCAGTATCTCTCCAACTGAGAACATGGGGTCAGAGGCTAATCTACTATGTGTGCTCCAACTTGTAGAGCAGTGATCCTCAACCGGTGGGTCATGACCCCTTTGGGGTAGAATGACCCTACACAGGGGTCACCTAAGGCCATTGGAAAAACACAGATGTTTGTATTACAATTCATAAAGGCAGAAAAATTACAGTTATGAAGTAGCAATGAAGGTAACTTTATGGTTGGAAGTCACTGCATGAGGGACTGTCTTGAATGGTCAGAGCGTTAGGAAGGTTGAGAACCACTGCCTTAGAGCTTACTCTTTGGATCTTCCAGGTGATTTAGGACTGAACACCCATAACATTTCAGAGGCCCGAGATGCATCTGTGCCTTTAATTCCATTCATACAAAGAGAAAGCAATGGGTGTAGAGACCTGCTGTGTGTATGAAGACTCATGATAGCAGGATTATAGACAAACAGAGACATGGTCAGAACTGACCACCATGGTGATTCCAAGGAGCTAGAGGTACCAGCCTGTTCTGCACACACTTAGAAGGGTGTGTGAGTTACTCTTTCCTTGTTGGACAAAAGTGTCACCTCAGGCAGCTTAAGGATGGGAGAGGCTATTGTTCCACAGTTTAAGGTTGCCCTCGCTCTTACCTTAAGCTACCACAGCGAGAGTGAGTCTCCCAGTGAGAGCAGAGGCTGGCGACTCTGAACATCGTACCTACAGTCCTAGAGCAGAGAGATGAATGCTGCTACGCAGCTCAGGGGGTTAAATTGGACTGTTTTCAGGTTCATGCTTCATCATTCTCAGACAGTATATATGGCCTTTGTGACATTTACTACAACTGTCTCTGATATTTAATCTTCCTTGTCAACAAAAAGTTTCTACAATAGTAGTAGTAAACATTTCCTGTCTTTTGATTTTTTTGACCATTGCTATGATAGTTTATTATAATTAAAAATATAAACATGTAAAAATCTAATAAATCAATACTTTGTGATTATGTATAAAGGAAAATAAAACTTAATAGCCCATTAAAATAAATATATATTTTGATTTCTTATATCTAATATTATGACTTGACTAGGTAAAATATTTTTTCTGTCAAATACACAGTACGAACGTATTGTGTATATAAATTTGAAGTACTATCATGAATAATGTCTAAGAATGCTAATTTGATAACCGAGATGTTAGCAATGGTGAAGCCACTATTACTATGTTGCTGTGTCCAAGGATATTAGAAACTCTAAATGGCCAACTGTGGTGGTGGAACCGGATAGACGGGAGAGGCGGAGGCAGGGCATCAAGAACGCTGAAACCATTCAGAGTCCGTTTTCACTTGACTTAAAGCATGGACTTCTTTGTAACCTATATGGCTTTCCTGACCTCTGTGCAGACAAACAATTATTTTATCATAATTGTAATTATATAATTAAGATAATCTATTAGGCATCAATTTTAATGAAGTCTTCAGGGTTTTTAGTTCGGCAGTTTGATGGGACTCCCAAGTGTGTGGATGAGTGTGTCTCTGAGTGCCTGCTCTTGGACTTCTTTCCTTTCTTTGTCCAACCCCACAGTGTGAGGTTTGTTTTCCCTTATTCTATTCTATTGTATTATTATCCATTAGAAGCCTGTTTGTTTTCTATCGAGAGACAGAAAGGGAGTGGATCAGCATGGGAGAGACTGTGGGGAGAAACTGGGAGGAGGGGTAGAGAGAGACTATAATCAGAATGTATTATGTGAGAAAAAAATATCTATTTTCAATAAAAAAGAAAAACATAAATGAAAGCACAAAATATTAAAGTCTAAAATTATGTAGCCAGTAATATTCACATTACCATGTTCTAGCTAATAAGATGCTAAAATTAAAATGGTTACCAAGATATCAAAATAGAACAACATGATACATTGAGCCCTTAAGTTTGTGTCGTTAGAAGTTTGTTTTCCATTATGAACCCTGTCATCCTCTTTAGCAATATAAAGCTCTCCATGAAGACAGGAAGGGAGAAGGGCTCATGAAGAGAATTCCTTCCGGGGTGTACTATTGTATTAAGTGCTGTGCTAAAACCAATTATTGTCAAAGCACAAACTAATTCTGAAATAACCACACAATGACAGCAGCTGAAATTGCACTGTAACTTATTTGTTTCGTTCCCAATGTATCCTTCCTAATAGGCTCTTTGGTGTGTAGAACTCTGTGTCCAGCACTGCCCACGTGTGGCACTGTGGACACCTCCTTCTTGAATCTCCCGTTTCCTCTGATTATAGAAGGAGCTGTGTTTTGCTTATCATCAGATGCTGCTTTGTTTTACGTGGGCTTACACTTATTTGTTTACTTACTTTGCTTATGTTTTGATAACTTTGCTGCCAAAAAGGCGTGTGTAATTATAAGCTTTCTTAAAATTAGAAATGCTGGTCTCAGTGAGAGAGGATGAGCCTAACCCTGCAGAGACTTGATGTGCCAGGGAGGGGGAATACCCAGGGGGTCCCACTCTCTCAGAGCAGAAGGGGAGAAGGGTGGGGGTAGGACTGTGTAAGGGGGGACCAGAAGGAGAGGGGACAGTGATTAGGATGTAAAGTAAGTAAATAAATTATTTAATGAAGGAAAGAAAGAGAAAGTTTTATTAACAACCTGGTTGATTGTATTTAGTATTGGATTTGACACCAATAACTCCTTAAAATCTGATGCTTGATGGAATTTCATAGTGAATTTAGCATATGCATTTAGAAATAAAATGTTTTAAGAAATGAGAATTGTAATGAGAGCTTTGGTTTCTTAAAATACCCAGTTATGTTATATAAATATGCTTTGGTTTTAATCCCAGGTATGGGATATGGGGCTGCTTCAGTTCGTCCATAGCCATTAACTATGATTGCTCAGGGTGGGTGGGTGGGGTGTGATTTTACCAATGGCAAATAGTCTAATTCTTAGGACTCTGGAAAGCATGTAAATCCAAGAACCCCAAGAGGGCCTGTGGTAGTTGCTTCTCCCTTCTTGCTGCCACCCCGAGTGAAGAATAGTAAACATCAGAGAAGTCAAGGAGTGGGTCCTAAGATGTCAGGGCACAGAATCAGGCAAACAAACATGGGT
>JADRCH010000151.1:661771-694336 GCA_019843965.1 Rhynchomys soricoides
AACATGGGTCCTAAGATGTCAGGGCACAGAATCAGGCAAACAAACATAAAATCAGACAAACACTTGGTTCTGTGAGGGAAAAAAAGCAAGATTGACAGATACCTGAACATCTCAAGAAAGAGAAAATTCAAGTTATCAAAACTGTAGATAACAGAGGGGAAATCACAAGAGTCGAGTTAAATACCATTTAGGGGAAAGAAAACAAGCAAAAAGTGAAGGAGTTTGGGGAGGGAAGTAGAGTAATGGAATAAAGAAGTATAACTGTATTATAAAATTAATTAACTAGATGTCAACCTAAACACATATTTGCATTCAAATTCTGTAAATTAAATGAAAAGTCTAACCAGGGGAATGTTTTTGACCACAAATCTGTTTAGGAAAAAGTATGCATACCATTGCCAAAGATAAATACGTTCATAAAAGAAAGGTACAAGATCGCCTTGCACTTGTTAAAAGTACCTACTATACAAGGCAAATTCATTGAAACGGAGTCAAATAGTGGTTATCAGAGAGCTAGGAAACAGGCTGGTAATCATTTAAAAACAGAATATTCATAAAATGTCACAATATTTCTATGGATACATGTATCCATATTTAAAAGGAATATCCTAAGAATTCATTTTAAATCCAGAACTGTTGAGGAATGCACAATATATGCTGTGATCCACACTCTGTCGCTCAGCCCACTCACAGTAAAGGTTGTCCGTCCCCAGGTAGTACAGCTACATGGTTCTAAAGATGTGTGGTCCAGCCTGGCCTGGCACTCATGATTCTCTGGCCTCCACCTCCTTCAGCAAATCCTTCCGTTGTGTGTCAATCACAACCAGTAGCTACAGGATTTTAAAAGAAAATTTATCTTCATTTATTATTTATGGTGCCATCACTTTATTTCTACCTGAAATTCCATCCTGTTAGGTCTCCCAAATTTAAGTGACTTAGCCAAAATGTCAGAAAAATGTAAGAAGATTCATCTTCCAATGTTGATGGTTAAAGCATGTTTAACTGATAGCAACACCTTATGCTGATGCTATGCTGGCAGATTGTACGTCTCAGTTATGAAATACTGTATAGCAGTAAATACTGAAGACCAACAACTACTTATTCAATAAACAGTCATTGTTTAGTTATTGCCCTTAAATATAGTAGTGTAGGCATTGTCTGTATTTTCCCATGAAACTTGTGTGTTGATTCTTTTACTTTCTCTAGCAGGTCAGCTACATTCTGTATAGTCTGCTCAGTGTTCTCCAGAGGAAACAAGCTGATCTCTCCCTAACACAAGGATTCTCAACCTGTGGGTCTCCACCCCTCTAAGGGTGGAAGAACTCTTTCATAGGATTCACTTAAGACCATGGGAAAATACAGATATTTACATTGTGACTTATTACAGTAGCAAAATTACAGTTATGAAGGAGCAAAAATAATTTCACTGTTGAAGGTTACCACCATATGCTAAGGAACTCATTAAAGGGTTGTAGCATTAGGAAGGTTGAGAACCACTGCTCTGACATGTGTGGTGTGTGGTGTGTGTGTGTGTGTGTGTGTGTGTGTTTGTTTGTATGTGTAAGAGAGAGAGAGGGAGAGAGAGAGAGAGAGAGAGAGAGAGAGAGAGAGAGAGAGAGAGAGAATGAACGCATTATTAGATTGGTTTACATAATAGAGACACTGAAGGGCCGGTGGGGAAACTGGTAGCTTCTCATTCTGAGAAGCTGAAAGCCTCAGGTAAGAGCGATCAATGATGTCATCCCACACTGAATTTGTAGGCCTAAAAGCCTCTTGAATCATTTGAGGAAGCCTGAATTCAGTCGCTGAGGAAACTGGAGTCTGATATGCAGCATAAAAATATATACCTATTCAAGTCATGAAAAATGGGGTGTGTGCATGCAAGCATGTGTGAGCATCTCCACTTCTGCTCCATTGAGGGCTCCAGCCCAGCAAATGGTGCTTGGTTCCCATTCAAGTTAGTTTGCCAGCTCATGACAATGCCCTCTGGCAATAACTTCAAGATCCAGGGTATGATTTACCAACTTTCTTGACAACCAAGACTAGCTATCATGCACGTTGTTTTTTATTTCATGAAGACCTCCTTCTTGATGTGTAAGTCTGTAATGTTATAGCTTCGGGAGAGTCCATTAAAGATAACAATAAGGAAGAGTCAAGAGATGATCCACCTAGAATAGAAGCAATGTCATTTTGTGCATATTGTTTACTTAAAGATCATAGGAAAATCAACTTTGAAATATGCTTTGCCTCTAAAAATCACTATCAGAGGTTTCTAACTTACACACAACTTTCCCTTAAACTGGTAGTTTATATAAAAAGCAATCTAACTGTTAAAAGATTGCACTTGGCAGTCTCATCTCAGCTTTGGAACTTGTGTTGAGTATAACATGACTTGCAAAATGTTCCAATTTTTATGCTTCAAATTTCAGAGTTGCTAGCAACATGACAGCAACAAACAGAATCAAGGGGAGAAAGAAGGATAATTTGACCCTCAACTCCTGTTGTTACAACCACGCACCACAATTTACATAGTATTTATCTGTGCGAGGTAATTTTGGTAGTTTCAAGCTTGACTCTAAACGTTTGCAAGAACACATTTTATTCCTACCTTTGGATTTTCATTTGGATTCAGGATTTACCCTGATGGGAAAGAACTTAGCAGTGAATTGCTTATAGCTTCCATGAATGAAGTTACTTTTCTTCATAAAGACTTGCCTTAAACTGTAGGTCTACTTGACTCTGGTAGTTTGACACTGATGAACAGAGCTTTCTTCAAATGCTCAGATGCCTTGAGAGCCCCTACCTAAGACTCTTTTCTTAGCAATTGTGACCTATGGAAGATGATGTCTGATGTTATCTTTGCTTGGTCTTTCTTGCTGAGTTTCTTCTAATGAGGTAATTCATATGGCTAATGTGTCAGTTGTAACAAGACATATTTCAGATTTCCATGAAATCTTCCACTCACCAAGCATATTTAGCCAGGACATGAATTACAATAGAACATCATATTCTGGCCTGGGAGGTAGAGCTACATCGCCTGCTGGCTGAAAGACTCCATGGGACATGTCATCATCACACTTGGTAAATGTCAGGTCATAGTACCTAGACAGGATAAAGGTCTAAGAGGCTGGATGTGATCTTACCAATGCACACAAAGAAGTAGAATTTGAGGTGCACCCAGGCTAGCAGGTTTACATGTAATGTGGAGCATGTTCCTGTATTCATGAGCATCCTACTGATGCTCATGAATACATTTGCATACCATTTGCATACCTTCTTTGCTTTGGTATCTAATCAGTCTTGTTCTTTCATGTTTACTAGGTATGAATTATAATTCGCTTGTCTGATGATTTCCGGTTGATTTTAGATTACAGGTTGCTTTTCTTGCTTTTGAGTATAAGGGTTGGATTTTCCTGTGCCATCCCATTACACTGAGTGAGGAGAGTTAAGAGGGAGATGTTGGTGTGTCAATAAAACATAGTTTCTTTAATAAATGATGGCTATGGAGAGGGAAGATTATTTCTGTTCTCATTGTTCTCTGATGCCAGTTTGTTTCATTATGGTTACCTCTGGCTACTTTGTTGCTCTCCTTACATAAGTGTACAAAGATCACCATCCCCAGAGATTTCTTCCTTTCCCTTAAGTGTGATTGATACCTTCCCAAGACTGACCACTTAGTTCCCAAGAACTTTTAAATTATATTTCTTTGACTGTCACATCTCCCACAACTCACAAGCACTTTGATTCTTAGCTATCACATTTATTTGGGGTATTTTTCAGGATTTTGAGACAATTCTCCTTTCCGGTCTGATCTCATTGTTTTCACCATGCTCCAGCATCAGGGCCACTCTACTCCCAGCCTATTGTGTTTGCTTTAGATCCTGCAATGTGTGATTAGTCTCAGCTCATCCTTGGGCTGTACCATGGACTCTAGTGGCCATATGTGTGTGTAAATAAGTAACCTGTCAACTTTTCTGCCTTATGATTATGTCATAAGCAAAGGGCTACTCATTGTTGATCTGTATACATCTGTGAAGGCTGGGTAAGAGAAAATAATACCTATATGACTGTTATCACTGCACAGGAACTCATAAGCCTCCATTATTCATGAGAAGAAGCAACCATAATTTGAGAATACTGTGTAAAACATGTTACCGTAAACATTTTCATACTCTTCAAAATTAATATTTATATGAACTCTTTATAGGAAAAAAATAGTTATTCTGACATAGGGAATCAAAAGAGAACATTGTGTGCTTGTTTTGAAATGTCATTTCCTGAGAGAGGAAGATGGTGAGTTAGAGATATCTAGGACTTGATATATCTCCATGGAGCTATAAGAAGCTGTCAGTTGTTAGTTGCAGGGAGAGGAAGGATATGGAAAGACATGAGAAGGCTGCAAGGAACAGTTGTTAGAGACCAGATGAAATCCAGACATATTAACCAATAGAGCCAAGAGAAGGAGCTAGACAAGTCTATAGAAAGCAGGGGTGTCCTTTTCAACAGTGTGGTCTTAAGGAAGAGGAAGCTCTCTTTGATCACCACAAGTTTACAAACTGTACGAAGGGTACAGCCTAAGGTGGGAGACCCACAGTGTGTGCAACAAGCAAATGCTGACAAAGGGACCTCCTGTACTTCTCAGATGGCTCCTGGATGCCGGACTGGACAACCATCCAAAGATGGGTATAATTATAAGAAATAAAGTCTTTATACCCCTGCATGGCTGTATCCCCAAACGCCAAAGCTCACTTCTACTCTACTGGTTAAGTGAACAAAACACCTGTTGGGTTAGCGATCCTTGAAGAGTCATGAACAAATAATTGCTCACTCCAGATAGGGTACAGATGATAGATCAAAATAACAAGTCCATCACAGTCTAACATGCTGAACCCATGAGTTTATTGGGCATAGTCACCAAGCCTGGAGGGTTGCTTATAGGAGCATGGATGACCCAAAAGACCCAAATCAACACAAAGCTCCACTCTATCATGGGTCATGCATGGATGACCTTATGGAAACTGCATATTGAGTCTCCTTTTCAGTTAACCAACTTTTTATGTGCTCTAGCTCTCCTCAGAGCATTTGTATCTGGGAGAGGGAGCATGTAATAACAGGAATCCTGGCTTAAGGTTCTGTGGTTCTTACTGTCTTCCACCAGAGAATGCCAATAGCTCCATTACCATCCATCGCCACAGAGCTTTGTGTCACTGTGTTGGTCTGCTCAATTAGTCGCCATGGCTACTGAGCCAAAATATGCTCTAACCCCAAAGAGTGATGTGATGATCCTGTTATATTCAAAGGGGGGAATGTAATAGCATATCATCCTAGGAATCAGTATGTACACACAAAACTAGTTGTAACTTAGACTCTGATTTGTGAACACAGCTTTACTTGAGTAGGATATGCAGGTGGCTTTCAGACAGAAGCCAAAGGATGTAAACTCCTTACGCTGGGAAGTGTGGATACATCTGTCGAATGAGTGTGAGAGCAAGTGCTGACATAACAAAAGGTATTGGAGTGGTGTGAATGACTTTGGCCGCCATAGACCCGTGTGTTTAAATCCTTGGCCCTTGGGGAGTGGCACAATTAGGAGGAGTGTCCTTGTTGGAGGAAGTGTGTCACTGTGGAGACGGGGCTTTGAGGTCCTATGCTCAAGCTCTGCCCAGTGTGGAGTCAGAGTCTCCTCCTGGTTACCTGAAGAAGACAGTCTTCTCTTGGTTACCTTCAGATCAAGATGTAGAACTCTCAGCTCCTTCTCCGGCACCATGTCTGCCTGATGCTGCCATGATTCTCACCATGGCAATAATGGACTGAACCTCTGAAACTGTAAGCCAGCCCCAAGTAAATGTTATCCATTGTAAGAGTTGCCTTGGTCGTGATGTCTCTTCACAAGAATGAAACCTAACTGAGATAGGTATGGATGGGACATGGAAGTTCATCTCGTGTCTCACACATCACCCATAGTGAATATTGCATTGTGATGCTTTCTGCACTTTCTGAGGTCTGGAGACATTTGGTGAAGTTGCAGCCACTACTGGGCATTTCCTATACCATTCCTCCACAGGTAGATTGGGGACATCCAACTGGGATTCCTTAGACTTTATTGGTTGGAGCAGATTGAATCATACTCACTATGTTGTTGGGCCTGGATATCAATTTAGTATAGCAGATATCACAGGGCTGCTGATACTGCAGGGTGGAACTCAGATGGTACGCAGACCTTTTTGGTCTAGCTCATTTAGATCAGAGATGACAACTGCACAAAGCACTTTTATCTTTTGCACTAAATACAGCTGTAGCTCAACTTGAGGGCCCATAATCTTTATCAAGCAAATGCAACCTCAGGCTTGTCAGTGTGAGAATGGAAAAGGTGCTTACATTCCTTTCTGTATTTCCTCAGTAAGCAAGAAAGGCATTGACTGGCTTAGCTATTGTTTGTTTTGTTTTACTGGGCTCAGCCTCCCCATAACATTTTATTCCCGTACAATTTACCTTTTTGCTGTGCTGTTTCTCACTCTTACTCTTTCTCCATATACAGTCTTTATATCGTTAGCAACTAGTGATTTCAGTTTAAGTAATTTACAATTCCTAGTTTATATTGTTAGTATTTTAGCTCATTTTTACAGTACTACCAGGGATATAACTGGGCCAGCAGAAAGAATGGAAACAGGCAACCTCAGTTGGTAGAAGGTTGTAGGGACCCTCCAGAATGCACCAGAGACCTGGGAGGTGAGAGACTCTCAGGACTCAACGGGAGGGACCTTAGATGAAATGCCCTACAGTGGGGAGAGGGAACATGTAGAGCCCACCTCCAGCAGAAAGACAGAGCATCAAGTAAGGGAGGGGGTTACCATCCCACAGTCAAAACTCTGACCCATCGTTGTTCCTATCTGAAAGAACGGCAAGGATGGAAATGGAGACGAGCCTGAGGAAAAGAAGGTCCAGCGACAGGCCCAAAGTGGGATCCAGCTCAAGGGGAGGCCCCAAGGCCTGACAGTATTACTGAGGCTATGGAGCGCTCACAAAAAGGGGCCTAGCATGACTGCCCTCTGAAAGGCCCAATGAGCAGCTGAAAGAGTCAGATGCAGATATTTGCACCCAAACAATGGACAGAAGCTGCTGACCTCTGTGGTTGATTTAGGGAAAGGCTGAAAGAAGCTGAGGAGGAGGGCGACCCTGTAGGAGGACCAGCAGTCTCAGTTAACCCGGACCCCTGAGATCTCTCAGACACTGGACCACCAACCAGGCAGCATACACCAGCTGGTCCAAGGACCCCAACACATATACAGCAGAGATCCACATTTTTAAATAGGCACACTACTGACAACTCTTGGCTTCAGTATTTGGCTCTTGCTTGCTGTGAGGACATCAGTGAGTAGCTTTACTTCTCCGACCCTCAATTTACTCACCTGAAAACAAAGTATTTTTAAACAACCAACACTGAGAGTTAATAATGAGACTGTAGCATTTTGCTGAGTACCTACCAATATATTGTAAGAGCTTATTACCCTCAGCTAGAAAGCACTAGAGCAGAAACTGAAACACAATCTAGCCCCTAATCCCTACGCCATCTGGCTTAATTTTCTTGAAATCCTTTCTTGATTTTAGTTTTCAAAATGATCTGTGATCTTTCTATTTCTTTCATGTTTTTATTTTTCTTTATTATGGTGAGATTCATATCAAAATGATTACCTATTTTAGTCCTTGATTATCAAAAAGGGTATAAATTCCTCAGGGAAAGATTTATCTTCCTATCTTCTTGATCTCCTTAGAGGTAATGAGTCATCAGCTTTTTAAGGCTGCTAAGCAGTGACTAGGATATATCTGTATATATGCTGTACCTTCTTTGATAATATCACAAAACCATTGTTCTGAATAGTTTGGATGTTTTAAACTATAGGGAATGGAAATGCTTTGTGCTTGGTGAGAAAAATCACCGAAACATCAATCAGATAACAAAATTAATATTAAAGTTATCATCAAACTGCCTTAAAAGCCTACCTGAATCTTGCAACATCATTTACTTCTAGCTAGACTGTAATGGTGTTTTATTTCAAATGAGCAATAGGTTTTATAAGAGACTCTTCTTAAACCCAGACTTAACTCCCTTTGATGTTAGTGGATTTTTAATGTAGGCATACAGAGCATGGAATTGGATTTGAAAAATATAATACCCACTTAATGTAATAGCTTTAAAATTGCACTTCCCAAGATAAAAAATGGAAGTGAGATTAAATTAGAACACAAAACGTACTCTGGAGCAATTTAAGCATACAAACTCATGAGATGTGATGGTGTATAGCATTTCCACATCTTCGACTCCTGAGAAAAAAGCAGCTTGTAGGAAAATCTCTGTTCAAACAAAGGGTCATGGACTCGAACTTACAACCCACGATATCCTCTAGACATGTAACCTCAAGTTTGTTAAAAGCTATATGAAATCCAACTAAGCAGGCGATTTCCAAAATGAGAAGGAACCCCAGGAATAAGTTACTCTGGTGTTTCATACAAAAATGACAGGTTCTGTTATCATTGCCACATATCGTAGATACCACTGTGGCTTAGCCGATATCACCTGTGGCCCGGCCTTTCCCGCTTTGCTCCTCCAACTTGGACTCTTCTTCGTATTTATCTTCGGATTCCATGGGAGAGAAAACATTCTTTCTCTTTTTTCTCTACCTTTACACTCTCTGTAGTTCCCTGATTCCTTTAAAACTTTACTCCTCCATCGCTCCACAACCACCCCCCCCGTGTGTGTGTGTGTGTGTGTGTGTGTGTGATCTAGATTCCACATATGAGATAAAACTTGACACTTATCTAAGAATCTGGCTTATTTCACTCCACATGATTGTGAGAGAAGTGGACATAAACCTGACAGAGGAAGAAATGGGCCAGAAAGCGAGGCACCCCAAGAGTCCTAATCTACCCTATGCATTGTATTGTCTGACATGGCTCCGGGTACACCGGGTACGCCGTTGTGACAACACAAAGAATCTGAGACCAGGGTGGTTGCTGCTTCCCCTGTCTTTATGGAAATCTTGCCTGGGGATTGGACACCCCCCGTACAGGCTCATGAACAGACCAGTCAGATTCTGCTAAACAGTGCAGGTTACCCCCGATTTGCTTATGAATACATAAACATACCCTGATTGGCTAAAAACATCTATATATAAGCTTATGTAATAAACAATAACGTTAGATCCGCACTCTGATGTCTGTCTTCCCAGTCTGAATCCCAGGCATCTTCGTGGACTCTGCCTCCACTTTCCCCTACTTCCGGGTTCCTGTTCCCACACAAAATTATCTCCTGGTCTTCTTTCTTTGCAGATGTCATGATTTCATTCTCCTTTACTGCAGAACAAGCGTGTGTTTCTACACTGTAGTTTATATGTCTGTGTTGATAGACCTCTCTTTCGGGATTTTATGAGCGTAATCTTGGTGTGTGATGGTCTCTAGGGAATCCTATTTCTCACTACTGTTCAGAGAAGAGAAACTGTCTGTCTCTATACGACTTGTTCTTGGTTTTTCTCTCCTACTCTTCAGAAGTGTGATGTCCCCTATCTATGTCACAGTTGTCCACTGAGACAACAGCACACTGGTTTGCTGTCTTCATTGTTCTTCCTTGAAAAAGATGTTCTGTAAAGTTATCCTCTGAAGTTATAAAACATTAAATTTGAGATTTAAATCACTTTTCTTTTTCATATTTAATCAGTCATATAGAAAACTTAAATAGCACAATTAAAATTGTTTTCAAAATGGCACCGATCACAAATGTTGCATATATATGTGTGTGCGTATGTATATATATATATATAATATACATATTTTATGCACACATATATATATACATAATATACACACATACATATGTGCATACACACACACACACACACACACTTGTCTTAGAACTAAATTTTACTTAAATGTCCTATGGTCTCCCCAGTTATGGACTTCTTTTAGACCTGACAAGCTTTTGAATGGACATGGTTCATTTCATAACTGAGTAACTGCACATAGAACCTGAAGGAAGGGTCCCGTTTGTGCTCCGATGAGGAGAACTCAGTCTATGCAAACCATATCTACATACTAGAAGCATCCGGGCAGGAGTCACACTGATTTTTTCATAAACACCTGAATGAAATTGTAGCAAGAACAAGAAACAGGAGACTCCATGAGGACAGTGACAGGAAGGTGACTTCAGAGGGCTTTCTCAGAGGATGTAGGTGAAATCATTGTTGAACACTTATGACACCCAGATGTTCTAGAAGATCGGAATTGTGTCAGAGAGACTACCTGGCTCCTTTCTTTCACAAAATTGCCTATTTTAAATTGGGCAATTAAGATTGAGCAACCAAATCTGATTAAAAATGGAGTGGCACACTGTTGCCTCTTGTGTAAGGTTTCGACTTGAGCAGCTGCATAATTTTTTTCAGGACAGTTAATGCCTTTGACGTTTTTCTAAGTTGAATATTTTTCAAAGGACTATCTTCCTGTAGAGACGATCCAGATTTGAGCATACTCTGTGATAGAGTTCACATTATCTCCTCACTCACTAAGCTGGATGGTGGCAGGTAAAGGTGATTCGGTCTCATGACCCTTGTTCAAGGGCCAGGGATCCTGTTTTATAGCTAGTAAAATATTTAATGGGTTTTCTGAACTATTGGGATACAATATCATGTTAGAATCTCGTATCTTGCCTGATGTGGTGGTACATCTGTAACAGAGCATTCAGGAGGCAGAGGCAAATGCAGGGGGATTGCAAATTTGGGCTATATTTCAAGTTCCAGGATAGTCTGGTCTGAATAACTAAATTATAAGGTAATCTGTGCTACAAAGCAGAAAACCCTGTCTCCAAATCTAACTTGAGGGTGGTTGGCAAAATGGCTCAGTGGGTAAAGGTTTTTGTTGTGAAACAAGGTGATGGGACTTAATGCCTGGAATGCCTGATAGAAGGGGAGAACTGACTCCCACGCTCCAGCCCCCTCATAATGAATTCATAAAGAAGGAAATGTATAACAGGAATTAAAAGGGAATTTGTGTCTCAGCTTTGAACATAAGGAAGCTAATTCACTTTTCTTTCTCTTAAATAATCAAACCCAAACCAAACCAACAAAAAGCATACACACACACACACACACACACACACAGAGAGAGAGAGAGAGAGAGAGAGAGAGAGAGAGACAGAGACAGAGACAGAGACAGAGACAGAGAGAGACAGAGAGACCAACCAGAGTCCATTTTGTGTCAGCCTACTCTTCAGCCTGACCATGAGGCCAGCCCTGGAGTGTAGCTGAAATTCCCAGTGTCATTCCATTAAAGAAAACAATTTTCCCTTTTCTAGAAGCTACCAGCTGCAAGTAGCTTTTTGGTTAGTGTTGGGGCTCTGTTCCCAGTTCCCCTTCTCCAATTTAGTTTTTTGAATATTTGATTTCCTCACACGAACAATACAGAAGTAAGAGTACCCAGCTCTACAGAAGTTATAGCACACCCAAAGTGAAATAATACATATAAAGCGTTCAGCAAAGTTCCTGGAATATAGCTAATGCTTAGAAAGCATGATGTGTATAAATATCAAATTTTAATTTTGTGTGTTCACCCATGTGAGAGTATGTGCATATGACTGTGAGCCTCACACAGCAGAAGAAGATTGTAGATCTCTTGGAACTGAGTTACAGAGGGTTGTGAGACTCCCAGTGTGAGTGCTGGGAACTGAACTCAGGTGCCCTAAAAGACCAAAATTTGTTCTTAAACACTGTGTCATTAGATTTTCCTATTGCTTATAATTTGAAAACACAATTATAGTGGAAGATGCTTCAAAATGTGAAGTAAATTAATAATTCATATTTTGTCTATGTTAAGATTATATTGTTTTGAGCTTGTTTTATTAAATAAAATATTACTAAAATTAAAGATACCTTTTTACTTTTAAAAAGGGAATTTGAGTTCATACTGATGGAGTAGGGCTGTGAATAAACATGTTACAGGCACTTTGTTTTATGTTCTATGCTTCTAAAAGGATTTATAGGCAAAAATAGTTGTTAAGTAAGGGAAAGGGTCACAGAATAAAATAAAATTCAGGAGTGAGAACGCGGCTCCAATGTTGGCGCTCTGCTTATTTAAGCCTGTCTACATGTTCCTGGTCCTGAGTTTCTGTTTGCATTAGTCAAGATTCTCCAGAGAAACCTAAAAAGTAGCACATAAATATTTATAAGGGGGATTTATTAGATTGAACCACACACTCTGAGGTGAGACATCCCACAGTGGCCATATGCAGAGAAACTTCTAGCTGCTCAGAGAAGCTGAAAACCCCAGGGTGAGAGAAAGGCCACAGCACAGCTACAGTCTGAGGGGGCAGGATAGGGCACACCACAGGAGCCTCTACTGCAGATCCACACCCAAAGGCTCAGGAGGCTGGAGCCTGGAGTTCATTAGCAAAACTTCACGCTCCAAAGCACAAGCCTGAGCATGGACTCCCATCCTCTCCTGAGCCCATGCAGTGGGATGTTGCTCACGTTCATGGAGACTGTTTCCACTCAGTTCACTCACACATACAGTCTTCTGACGGGATAGTTTAACGATTGTTTTTGAGTTGACTACCAAGATCAGCCATCCCAGAACCTCCAAAAGAGAAGGAAGAATTTATTGTCCCTAATTTCCTTTTAATTTATGACATCAAGATTATGAACTTCACAGAGGACTTCTCATGACACAGTACTCAATGATCAAGGAATGAATGCCTGTTTGCTCTGTGGCCGGAGTGTGAAAATTCCCCTAGTTATCATGAAGAAGCTTAAAAAATGCTGGGGCTGGAGAGATGGCTCGGTGGTTTAGAGCAAGTGTTGTTCTTGCAGAGGACCTAGGTTCACGTCCCAGCACCCACATGGTGGCTCTCGATCATCTGTAAGTCCAGGTCAGCCACATATGAGGTGCACATACGTGCACGGAGGCAAAACACTTACATATTAAATAAATAAATAAAAAGTAAGTAAATAAAAAAATAAATTTAGCAGAGGCTTTAAAAAATAAAAATAAAAAATGCTTTAATGCACCCATGGGAATGTATGTTCTAAGTGTTGCTGAACCTGCCGTGTATACTTAGCTCGTAGGTATAGTGACACTGAGGTAAGTTCTCACATGTTATGAAGATAAGAAGTGGGGACAGCCATCCAGTCTCTCTCTTCCAGTCCCCCTTTAGTATTTTTTCTTTTACTCATTTATTAATCCCAAGTAAAGAGGTAAGAAGCACACAGTATTCCATGGAAACTGTGAGTGGGTGAAGAAATGTCATGTGTGTAAAGTAGGCATCGAAGCATTACTGTTGGAAGGCCTGTTTCTATGTGTACACATATTTGATATTAGGTACATTTTTCTAGATTGTATAGGTAGGAATCAGGAGTAGTCAGGGTTCTCGAAAGGTACAGAGCTGATAGAATATGTGTATATGTGTGCATATACGCCTACTGAAAATCAGATTGGTCAGCTCAGTTTACATGTATGGTCTGGGTAGTCAACAGTGGCTGCCTTACACCAGAGAGGTTGAGAATCTGGTAGTTTTCAGTCCACAGGACTGGCTGTCTCAGCAGTCCCGATCTGGTTCTGAAGACCCAGGGAATGCTAGTCTTCCGTTTTTAAGAGAAGCCTGAAAAGGTTGGTTCTAATATTAGGGAAAGAAGGCTGCAGCAACAGGATGGATGAACTTGCCAGACAGGGTGAGAGAAAGCAGGCAAAACAGTAAGAAGGTACCATTCTATCTGGGCTGTTGCCGGGTGGCGCCTTTCACATTTGGGTTATATCTTCCTGCCTCAATCAGTTGGATCAAGAAAATTCTTGTCACACTCACAGGAGTGTTTTGTTGGTGGCTTGTGTTTTAGTTGATTCTAGGTATAGTCAAACTTACAAATAAGGTCAACCATTACAAAAACTAATGATAAATAGAGTAAAACATCCCCAATCATAACTAATGATCTCACATCAAAGTGTCAAAGGCAGAACAGTTATGAAAGTAGCTTACAGATTTGACTCTGTGATTTACATGATTAACTGTATTTGTGGAGGCAGGTTGTAATCATTAAAACGTTTAATCTCAGGGAATCTAGATTGCCCTGAAATGTGATGTAGAAAGTCTTTCATTGAAAAGAAATCGCATTGAAAAGAAAAACATCTCTGCATGTTCCTTTATAGAAATGGCAAGGAAGTTCCAGTAAACCAATTAGCAGTATAAAATAACTAAGAGGCAGGAAAAGAGTTGCAGAATGAGCCTATTGAACCACAGCAGAATTGGTGAGTCCAATGGATAAAGCTGGCAGTTTGGTAAAGGTAACTCCATTCATTCATTCACATTTTAAATTCCATGCTTCATTATATAGAACATTCTGTGTGCACTGCACAATCTTTGAAAAATGCAAGGGCCTTACATGCTTGACTTTACCATTTATGATCTAGCTGAGGAAGTAAAATAGGCTCATTTAACTAGAGTGTCGGGTAATGTATGATCATGTTGGGTGCCTCTAATATACTGTGTCCCAAGAACATAAATATCAATAAAGTCCAAATTTCAATCTAGAAGAAGGAATGAAGTTTGGTTTAGAAGGATGGCCATGCCCCCGTGGAGCTTAATCAGGATGAAAATTTCTTGTCAGACATGCCGTACTCATTAAGACAGGAGCCGAGGCAGAGACCGATTTACTGTTTTAGTTAGCCATTAACTTCCTTTAAATCTTGAGATGCTGTGATCTCAGGTTTTAGTGAATAAAGCTTCCTTTGGGAGTAAACGGGTGTTTTAGAAATTCCCGTATCCGTCTGCGTCAGCCCCTTACACAGCTTGATCAGCAGTCAATTGGAGGGGACTCATAGCTGAGCACTGGACTCAGCTCTCCTGCCTGCAGCTCTCCTGCCTGTTTTTCTACAGAGAGCTCATTTGGCTCAACAGATCTTGTCTGTCTCAGGATAAGAGCTTACTGTAAAGTTTCTCCTACTTTGTTTTAAAAAATAACACACTGCTTGCATGAAGCTCTGATGAGGATTTTTGTCTGCCATGATCACTTATTGAGCATCCTAATGGGAGGGAGTGATAGGACCTCCTGGCAGATGAAGAGACTTTGTTGAGTTGGAATTATAGAAATAAACAAATGTTTGGATTAATCTGGAGTGCGTTTTTGCTGCTGTGAAGCAGGTCTGGAGGCATGTTGCTATTTGTAAACTAGTTGTCACCATCCATGTGAGGTGGCATGTGAGAACTAGACTTACAGCCAGGTTTGCCAGGTTCATAGCTAGGCTCTGCCAGTCACTGACTTTTACTTTGTTCTTTCAGAGGAGTTTGTTAACTATGTTGTGCCTCTGTTTCCTTACCATTACACTGAGGCCATTAGCAACTCCCTGCGGGGTTGTAATGGCTGAAGGAACAATCCACATAGGCAACTTTGCCCGGTACTTGGACACTAAGCAAATTCTTGGAGCTGGTAGTTTCTAGATTGTTCACAGAATGATTAAAGAGTCTCTCAATATGCTTTGTTGGTGCCAGTAAGTGGCCAAACTGGGATTTGAACCTAGGCATTATGTCTTGAGAATGCGTACAGGGATTTCATGTACGCACACCACGGGGTATATTTTAGTGGCACTGCCAAGTTTACTTTCATTTTATGGAAATATCCATGCTACTCAAGAAAAATGCTCTTAAAAAATCTGATCTTATTACTCAAAACACAGATAAGCCTATTAAGCCTCAAGAAGAAACTGTGTAACTGGAACCTCCTCAGGTAGATAAGGGTGACTATCATAAAGGCAGCACTTCAATGAAATCTGAACCCAGTGGGTAAGGTTGAATGTCTCATTGGACAGTTCACACAGGAGAATAGTCTAATAAAGTTGAATGAATTCTTTCCATTGTTATTCCTGGCTCAAATATTCATTAACCATCTCAAACACAGCATGCCTCAACATCAATTAACATGCCTCAACAGAATGCATTTGCCCTGATACATTCGTCCCTGCCTTGTCTTCAGCTTTTCTTATATACTGTATATTCACGCATTAGGCGAAAAGCCTAAGAATCAATACAAATCCCGGTGTTAATGTTGCCATCTTTAACCCGGAAACAACTGTGCTCACTACTCATGTCCACTCAGCTTCATGTCCAATGTGATCAGTGTTTTATAACCTTTGGCTTCGCCCCGTTGATGACAGAGGTTATAAAGAGGGAATTGTGGGGATGGCCAGTCAACCAGGACCTCAGTGGTGGGCTATTAGTCACATATGCCCTCCGCCCAGGGGACAAGATAAAGGAGACAGGGCCACACAGGAGTGTGCTTGAGCATAGAGTAAAAGAGAGGCTGAGGAAGCCTGCTCTGTAGAAGAAGGAGGGTGGTGTGAACCCTGTTTTCAGTGGGACGATATGGTTGACTTGTTTTAATTGAATGTTGAGGTGGGTTAGTCAAGTGTTTCCAGAGAACCCAAACAATAGTTTAGGGAAGCAAAATTCAAAACCTGTTTGGTTTCCTATACATTTTGCCTAATCTAACCTGCCTAACTCATGGAGGACATTATAGACAACGAAGGGCCTTGCACTGAGACCATCACTTGATTGGCCGGTGATCATCTACCTCGTGAGGGTAGGAGCAGCTGTTGTAGGTCCAGTGATCCAAATGTCAATCATTCTCAAAAACAAACAAACAAAAACCAAAAATCCAAAAAAATCATTCAACAGGCAAACCCAGAATTTCTTTTTTTTTTTTTTGTCAGCTCTTCTCTCTGAGAATCTCTTAGCTCACAATTTAAGCAGTAAAGCAGAAAGCAAAATTTCTTACTCAGAGATAAGCAGGAAGTACAATTTATCTGCCAGAGAGGGAGGCCTGTTTGCTTGTTTGGCTGGAGGACCTTAGCTACTCAGGCAGAGGAAGAGGAGAATTTATGATTCTATAAATGGATTTTTACCAGATGATGAAGTAGAACAAAACATGCTAATTTGGGGTAATTCACCGTAGTCAGGTCAGGCTATGGCTCCATTATTTCTTACTTGAAAGATGCAAACTTTTACTTCCTTAAATTTTTGTTCATACAATCCTCTACAATCTATTCTCTGTGCAGCAATTAGCAAGGTCTTTTGTAAGAATCCAGCTTTCCCCTGTGACATCCCATGATGCTCTGCTTCCCAGACTTTGTTTTCAGCCTCCCATACCCAATGCCCAGGATTCCGTGCCTTATGCTCAGGTGAATATACCAAGGGCACACAATTGCCCTTTGAAAACGCCTCGCGCAGTCTAATCTTTAGTCACTGCTCTTTGGAATGCCCCACCTCATGCTCTGCATTTGAATGCTTCCTGTTCCAGACAGGTCTCTGTTGGCAGTTGCTCTCTCTGAGAAGCTATCTGGTCGCTGGCTGAACCTGGTCCTTTCACCTTCAAGACTCTTTCTGGCTCAGCGCCAGGATTCAGTCTCTCCATGTTAATCATCACCCCTGAATGATCTCAAGTGTTTATTAACCTATTAACAAATTCCACAAAGTTAAGGACTTGACCTCTCTTGTCATTATATCCCCAGTGTCTTCATAGGCACCTGCCACCTGAAAGGTATTCACAGAAAAAAACAGTACAACTTATGTGTCTCCAGCTCTTTAAAATTAATCACACACTGACAGCCTAATATAACCTTGTGGAATTCCAGGGTTCTAAATACGTCAGCTTGAAAAATTAACCTTTTCTCTCCGTTTCCCAAATATTCCCACATAGCTTGTAGCAAACTCCCTTATCAGGGACAGCCCAAAGGCTAGTTACTTAGATGAGTCGCACGGTTGGTTCTTTCAACATCAGAACAATTGGGTCCTGGCTTCAGATTTGTTTTTATATAGTAAGCCTGTTGACTGTCTTCACCTGCTTGCTAATGTTTCTCTTAGATCATCAGGAGGCCTTACTGTCACTTTCTTCCTTGTGTTCCCTCTTGTTGGGCATCTAAATACGGAGACAATCAAGCCATTCTTTGTTGAAATGTAAACTGTTTAGCTTAGGCAATATTTATAAGACACTGGGCAGGTTTCTGGATTTTGATTCCCAAGAAAAAAGTGTGACTGTAGTCTTGAGAGAAGGAAACGAAAGGCTAGTATATCACAGAATGGACTTTTCCTTGGAGGAAAATGACTCTTTTCTTGAGATACTGAGATCACTTCAATTGACCGGTAGATTGATTTTTCCAGGTATATCTTTATGAAAATTTATGACCTTCACAAATCAGAAAAGGATTATTTTTAGCTTCACAATTTGCCTTTGTTACACGGTAAAGATGATGAGAGCAAAATACCATCAGTATCAAATAAGACATGTGATTATATAAAATTATGTGTATATTCCAAAGCTTCTCATCTTTATTTTTTACATATTTTTGCCTTAGTAATAAGACTTTATGTCAATTTAATTTCAAGCATAAAAAGAGAACAGCACATTGTAAGGAAATTAATCCTTTATTCTTTTTATAGTGGTATGTACTGATATTTACTTAAGATTTTTCTGTCTCCTATTGTAAATTCCTATACAAACAGACCTGGTGTCAAGCAAGCATAAACATTGCTCTAAGGGTGGAAAAGTGGAAATTATTGTACACAGAAGCAACAAGCCTGACCTAATGGAGCAGCATGGTTTGACTGCTTTTGACTCTGTTGTTGATAAAGAAAGACACTTTTGTGGCTTAACAAGTGACACATTGAGATTATAGCCTGTGGCTAAGTCAGTCCTACTGTTGTCAGCTCAGTACTGTGGCTAAGTCAGTCTGTACTGTCGCTGACTCAGTGCTAGTCTAGTAATGAAAACAAGAATTGTAAAAGCACAGCCCACTTAATGCCTGGCCCACATTAGTTTTCCTTTGATACTATAAGACAGGAAGCTTCCTGAAACAACACAACTTTGTCATCTCTTGGTTCTGTGTATTGGATCTGGCTGAGTGAGTCTGACCATCCCTCTCTCTTGCTTCTCACAAGGTAGTGAGAGATCTAGATGGCAGCCTAGCCCCTTATGTAGAGATTCTAGGGGGGATTTCCTTCTAAGCTCCCTCACGTCTTTTGCAAGCTCAGGACCAAGCACTCTTTAATGCACACAAGGCTGCCCGCTTCAACGTTTTCAGTGTTCCCCATTATTTCACCTGTGCTTGTAATTTTAATTGTCAACTTGACACAGATTTGGCAGTAGGTCAAGTCCCCTTCCGAGGGTCAAATGACCCTTTCTCTGAGCTGGCATATTGTATATACTGCATATCAGATATTTCCATCACTATTCATAACAGTAACAAAATTACAATTATGAAGTAACAACAAAAATAATTTTATGGTTAGGCTCACGGCAACATGTATGAAAGGGTCGGAACATTAGGAAGGTTGAGAACCAAGGTCTTAGAGTCACATTGGAAGAGAGGCTCAATGAGTTGTCTGGGTCAGTTAGTCTGTGGAGAATTGTCTTGACTCCTGATGGATGTCAGAATACTTCAGCCCACTCGTATGGCTCAAAATCATTTCATCTTCGTTAAGTTATTACAGCCATCAGTATCTTGATATGTACTTTCCCGCCTTTGCCTGCCGTGCTTTAAGCCCCCTGAGGCTGTCTCACTTGCTATATACTGTGTATAAGAACAATTCCTAGAACAGGAGGAGAGAGAGAGAAAGAGAGAGAGGTTCCGTAAACTGTGTTGGCATCTTTTCTTTTATTAAGACTTTTGTTTCAATTTATGTTTTATTTGTCAACACGTTCTACTATTTTATTTATATTTGACTGCTATATACACATAAAAGGTGTGTTTACCCTATTCTCCCATTGCCATCCCTTCTCCCCACCCCATTCCTTCTGAACCCCTTCTTTTTCTCAAGAAGTCCCCCTGTTATTTTCATGCAAGTATTAGGTATTGGAGCAAGGGAGACCCAGGTGTGACAAGACCATCGAAGAAAAAGCTCCCCTCCGTCAGCCAGCACTAACTGCCAATACCTCCACAGGGAGGGGTGAGGTTTAATGAGCCCCTCCCAGTTCATGACAGAGGGCTGATAGGCCCCTTCTTATACAGGTCTTCAACACATTATTTTATGAAAGCTTTTAGGACAGATATATTTTATCTACCATGGAAATTATCTTATATCTAAGCTTGAAGCTAATCCAGCTTAGAAACAGGCATCTGTAATTGTCCTTATGTTTAAACAGGGCTTCTCCACTCTGCCTCAGAGCAGCCTGGGAGGCTTGGCTAGAAGCTAGTCTCTGGGCCATACCAATTGACTTGGGCAGAGTCTCTATAGACGTAGCCATGGTAGGTTTCATGGTCCTCTATTGCCCTATGAAACAACTAGCAGCTATAAGAAGCATTGTGGAGCCTGAAGACTTGACTGAGGATGGTGAACTTTGGGGTTACAGGACCACAGCCAATTCTGAGTGCCTCAGGAGAGGAGTCTGCAAGGAGTCGTGATTCCCAGTAATGGAAGAGCTACTGCTGCCAGATTCACTCCACAGTGCATTGGGTTTCTGAGTTCTTAAGCAAAGTACCATGAAGTAAGTGGCTTCAACAATACAAATGATGGTTGGAACACCATACCCCAGGGCTCTTAATCTATGGACTCAGCTAACTTTGGGTTGGAAAATTAGCATTGGAGAATGCTGCATATTTTTTTTCTTGTCGCTGATCACCGCAAAATATGTGATGACAGCCATCTGCATTTTCTCTGGTATTATCAGTGTCCCAGAGATGATTTGTGTGTTCTAGGATATGTTGGAACACACATAGAAGCTTGATGCAAACACTATGGCTCTGTATAATGAAATTGAGCATCTGCAGATTTTGGTACCATAGGGAATCTTAGAACTAATCTTGGTATGGTTAGAGAGAGACAGCTATGTTGTTGTATGCCCTGCAGGCCAGAAGTCCAAAATCAGGTAGCCATGAAGGTTGGTTCCCCTGAGGATTGTGAGGGAAGGATCTTTTCTGGCCTGTCCAGTGGGCCTGAGGGTTTACAAGCAGTCTCTGGACTCCTTAGTTTGTAGACTTCTGTCTTTATCTCTGTGTGTTGTTTTCCTCTGTGTGACAGTCTGTCTCCAGTTATGCCCTTTATGCTCCAGTTATGTCCTTTTCTGTAAGTGAACAAAAGGTCCACCTCATTTCAGTATGACTTTAGATAATCTCTTTTGCAATAATTTTCTTTCCAGATAAGATTATACTCCTCAGCACCAGAGTTAGGACTTTTTAGTACATAAGTTTGAATGGAGCACATGATTCAACCCTCCGGAGTCCTGATCAATACAAAATGAGGCAAAATATAATGTTATCTGTTCAGTGCTTATCTGGAGCTGAGACTCTTGAGGGTGAAAACAGAGATGGTGCACTTGACTCTCAGGGCCTTCTGCACAGCCAAGAAGCCAGACATGGAGCCAATCAGAACCAAGTGGCCTTCCCGAGCTTGGTATGCAGTAACGGGATAATGAAACAACTCAAATTTCCAAGGCAGAGTCAGGAAAGGGGACTTACAGGCTAGACTGAGAGAAGGGGACACAAGTCTACCCTGAAGGTCCTTATCTAAGAGCAGGAACGCACACCCACAGAGGTTTGACCACTGAAGGCACTATTGGAGACCAGTGCTGGTATGTAAGTGTACTGGCTTGCCAGTTGGTGAGAGTAGGCAGATACCTTTGACATTCTACTGCGATCCAAGAAAGTTCACACAGGAGGATTAGGGTCATTCTCTACACCCAAAGACAAGCATAGTATACACCTACACTAACACAAACAAATAAATGGATTCAAGTCTGAACAAATGGACCAGTCAGACTCTCTATAATGCACTACCCACAATATGTAGTGAAACATAAAAGACCAGTGGATATACAAAGGAGTCAAAAGACTGGCCAACAGACCCGGACTCCTCCATTCTGTTATGCAGAAACGGATGCAATATGTCAAGATGGCTGTGCAAAGGTGAGAACTACAAAACGTGTTATTGTGCAGCTGTTTCTCTTAAATGGAAACACTCCCTCTAGCAAGTGCACGGGGCCCTCTATTTGACCCCTAGCACACATGTGCGAAAGGTGTGCAGCAGCACACACCTGCAATCCTAGAGCTGGGGGAGTGAGGTCAGGAGGATTCCTAGAGATTGCTAGAAGCTAGCCTGGCCAAACTGACAAGCTCCAGGTTCAGTGGGAGAGCCTGTCTAAAAAGCAGTCAACCTCTGGCCTCCAGGCATATGCACATACAACTGTATGCATATATGTATATACATAGACATGAGTATGTATACCCCCACAAACAGGATGGGTGAAAAGTGCATAATGCTCCTTAAGCTTTAGGCTCAGGGCTTACATTCTGTTCCTATTGTATGTGATCTGTTAGCACAAATCCAAGCTCTTTAAGGGAAGAGGAGTGAACACTACAGAGCAGCCACATGTCACCTATTATCTGCTATCTATCTATCTATCTATCTATCTATCATCTATCTATCTATCATCTATCTGTGTTTCTACCTACCTACCTATCTATCTATTGTCTATTTATCTACCAATCATCTATGTATCTACTATTTATTATCTATCATCTATCAATTGTATATCATCTATCTATCTATCATCTGTCTTTTATTTATCACTTGTCTATCTCTTATATATCTACTATCTATTATCTATCTATCTATCAATCAATTATCTATCATCTGTTTATCTATCATCTATTATATACTATTTATTATCTATCATCTATCTAACTTATATCTATCTATCTATCTATCTATCTATCTATCTATCTATGAAGTGAAAGACCATTGTATTCGATTGGATATTTCTCTGCAATTTTTATTCTCTTACAATAGCTCATCTTAGAATAAGATTTGTATGTGCGTGGTTTTACAAATCTTATGCCCTTTTAGCCTCTGATAGACAAAGTATAGTTTTGCTAGAAGGATCCCAGCAGAGACCAAGACAATACAGATTTTACAATTAGATATTTTAGATAGTTACTTTCAAAATATGAATTTTTTTCAATTAAACAGATTTGGGCATATCAAGATTAGATGGATTCTAGAAAATTGCCTCAAAGCAAATGCAGCAGTTGATAAGTAAAAGTTATGGACATGGTCAGGGTTTTGAAACAGAACTCCTTGGACAGTGTCTTATTCAGGGTTTCTATTCCTGCACAAACATCATGACCAAGAAGCAAGTTGGGGAGGAAAGGGTTTATTCAGCTTACACTTTCACATTGCTGTTCATCACTAAAGGAAGTCAGGACTGGAACTCAAGCAGGTCAGGAAGCAGGAGCTGATGCTGAGGCCATAGAGGGATGTTTCTTACTGGCTTGCTTACTTCTCCTGGCTTTATCAGCTGGCTTTCTTATAGAACCCAAGACTACAAGCCCACAGATGGTGCCACCTGCAAGGGGTCCTCCCCCCTTGATCATTAATTGAGAAAATGCCTTACAGCTGGATCTCATGGAGGCATTTTCTCAACTGAAACTCCTTTCTCACAACTCCAGCTTGTGTTGACACAAAACCAGCCAGTACAGACAGGAACAGAGTTTTATTTTTAAGAGAATCAAAGAGAAAAAGACATGTGGAGATTGGTTGCTAAAAGCATCTTTTTTTTTTCTTTTTTTAAAAACAACCTGCTATTAGTTGGTTTCCCAAAGCAGCAGTTCTTATTTTTGCAAATTTCAAGGAAGAAGTCCCAAAATAAAGACTCCCTCTAAGGATGGCATAATGATTAACTTTAGTTGTCAACATTATTCAATCTAAAATCAGGTGGGAAGTGGTTCTTAATGAGGGATTGTCTACATTGGATTGGTTTGTGGGCACCCCTGTGGGTGATTGTCATATGTAAATTAAATCATGTAGGAATACTTTGTCCACTGTGAGCAGCACAATTCCCTAAGCAAGAGAGTCTACCATTGTATAAAAGTAGAGAAATCAAGCTGAGCACAGACAAGCAAATGAGCACACATGCATTCATTTCTCTCTCCTCTTGATAGTGGGTGAATAGTGACTACCAGTTTAAAGTGATTGCCTTGAGTTCCCCACAATGGTGGACTGTAACAGCTTTCTCCAAGAACGTTGTCCCTAAGTTTGTCAGGGTATTTTATTATAGCAACAGAAATGAAGTTAGGACATCTGGTATGCAGATAATCTCAGTTGACTAAAAGCAAATCAAATTAGACCAGAGGCAGACATTGAAATGGCTGAATAAAGACAGGAATGGTGGTTCACACTCACAGCTCCAGGATGTAGAAGGCAGAGGTAGGAGATTACAGCAAGTTCAAGACCAGCCTTATGGTTGTAGAAAGCTCTAAGACCACCCAGGTGACATAGCAAGACCCAGCCTGTAAAAGAAAAAGTCTTAATAAACCCAAGGCTTGCAGAATCTATGCCATTATTAGGAATCCAACCATTATTAGGAATCCGGCCTTTATTAGGAATCCAACCATTATTAGGAATCCGACTACCCACAGTATTTCTGTGCAACTTGAGACTGGCGCTAGGGCTAAAATCTACCAGGACCACAGCTTTGACAGTAGAATCGAGTCTATTACAGTGGATTCCAAATGAATCTTAATCCTATAATCAATTGGTATATCTATAGGATCATATTGAGTTTCCTGAGGTCTCTAGATTTCAGAATCCTCTTCCCTTTTACCATGTCTCTGGAACTACCAATCTAATGCAGGTATCCATTTTTTTTTTTTTTTACTTCTTGACAATAGTTTATTTCATTTTTGGTAAACAGCATTTTCATTAGTTCTTCATTTGGAGATTAGAGCTTGCTCTCTACATTGCCCTGGGTGGTGACCTATGACAGGGTCACAGTGTCAACTGAAATCTCATTCCAGCAGCATCTGGCTTTGGATGAGTACAGATACACTCCTAGCCTCCCGCTTTCTCTTCTCTAGATATTTCATAATACCCTTGCTTCTTTCTTCCTCTCATTTTGTTTATGTTTGCAGCTTTGTAGTTTTCTGCATTGACGACACTTGACTTGCCTCTCTCCTATGTATCTTGTTTATGACTATGTTTCTTATTCTTGGGTGCTTTTCCATTGGTAGCTATTGCTCTTTTCCTTTTAGATATGAAACTCCCGTAACCATCCCTGTTTAAGACCAGTGTTGTGTTGATGAACCCCAGTAGCTTTTGCTTGTATTAGAAATTCTCCATTTCTTTATTATGTCTGAAGGCTGACCTTATTAGATACAACCTTTTTTTCCCTCTAAAAACATCTTTTCTCTCATAGGACTCTGAACATGTTTTTCCATCATCTCCTGGCCTCCAAGAGTCCACTTGACAAATCTACTGTTAGTCCAATGAGATTTGTTTAAGGATCTCTTGATAGTGTTTTCCTCCTGTTTTAAAAATTCTGCCCCTTTTCTTGGAATTTAAATATACCAAGAATAACTTTTCGGTCAAATGTACTTGGGGTTATTTCAGCCTCTTTGATCTGGATGTCTACACCTTCCTAAGACTGGGAACTTTTCAGCTGTTATCTCAATGAAGCATCAGCCATGAGGTTTACCTTTCTTTTTTTCTTCTGGAACACCCAATTGCTGGAACTTTTCTCTGCTTACTAATAACCCATAAGTATCGAATGACATCTCTATTCTTTTATTTTTTTTCCTTAATTCTTTGGGTAGTTCAAAACATCTATTAAGTTTGGAAAACTTTCTGCTTCCTCTAGTTTGTTCTTGAGACTTTCAGCTGTGTGGGTTTTTTTTTTTTTATTTGACTTATTGAGGTTTCCAGCTCCAGGATTTGCACCAGAAACTTTTAAAATTCCTTTTATCTCTTTGCTGACTTTCTCATTCAGATGGTAGATTGTTTTTCTTAATTTGTTTCTATCTGTCAGATCACTATTTTTTTCAGAGTCTTGTAAAGTGCTGTTCAGGCTTCTTGCCAACTTATTTTCTTTGAGCTCCGATCCTGGGAAGATTTTATGTTCTCTTGATAACATCAGTTTTCCTTGCTCTGTCATATTTCTGCTGCCTATATATTGGTATGTGTGCATCAGATAGGCCTGTTCCTTCTACCAGTTTTGTAGAATATCTCTCATGGCAGAGTTTTGTAAAATTAAACACTTTGTGCGACGAAGCTAACAGGTAGCTAGGCTATATTACTTTTAGTTCATGCTGGATACAATGTATAAACTCTATATAGCTTCTTTAGCTACTATCAGTGACTGTGGGCACTATGCATGGGTAAACAGAGGCAGATAACTTTTCAGTCCCTGTGGGCTCTTGGCAGTAGCTCCACACCACTGGCTGCTTGTACAATCCAGGACTACCTGCCTAGAGGTGGCGCCACACACAGTGGACTGAACCCTCCAGCATCAGTCATTACTAAGGAGAATGATCCACAACCTTGTTTACAGGCCAGTGTGATGGAGGCATTTTCTCAATTGAGGATCCCTCTTTCAAGATGACTGTACCTTCCATCCTGTTGACAGAAAACCAGTACACCAATTACATAAACTGGTGGTCTATACAGTTCACAGTTTTCTTTCTGGATGAAGACTAGTCAGAAGCCTGGTGAATAGACAGCAATGGAATGTGATTGGGAAAACACTATTAAAAAAAGAACAAAACAGCAAACAAGTAAAACAATGGAAGGCTTTTCCAGGGCAGTAGGCATCACCCACATCCACATACATCAGGAGTTTCGAAGTGTCCAAACTGAAAGCCCACATAAAGCATATGCCCAAGTCCTGTTTGGGTGGCTGCATTTCAGTCATCTCAGTATGTCAGATCTCCATTTCTTTGGCACTTTTTACAAATCCATGATCTTGGGACCTAGTGCCACTAGGTGGTTAACAAGTGTCTGATAGTTCTCTCTTAGCATACCATTGCCTCCCTATCAAAGGCAGCATCAAATCTTCAGAGACACAGAAGGAGAATGACTGCATGTTGTGTGTCTCTTATATTTTGTCTGCTTCATACCCATAAAGCATCAGCTTTCACATGTGCTTGGTTAATTGTTCTCAGAAAGGCTAGGAATCCCTGCAAGCCCTGAGCATGCTGCATTTCATCAGGAACTTGGGATGGACACGGTGTCTTTCTGAGGCAAGTTTTCCATTATGCAGTGGTTCAGTTCTGACCCATGTTTACTAATTTTTCTACACCCATCTGGATCTGACTGTATTTTATTGATCTGTTTCCCTTAAGGAAAGCACATACAATAAATAGGTTATTGTTGCTGTTTTTAAATCTTAAATGTAGAATCTTACAAAAACGTAAGAAAGTTAATTTCTGTGATAATTACTTTACCGTTCTATGACCTTATTTTATAGTTTTTTTTTATGTCATATTTCTTAACATCTCTGGTCTCAAACAAATGAAAGCATACAAACCACCTTATACCACACACAAATTGCCTTAGAGTTGCTGTTTTTATTTTACTAGATGAGGAAATCAAGACAGAAGAAAGCTCAACAAATTGTTCAGTGACACAAAATAAAGTAATAATATTTGAACATCATTCCTCCTACACACGAAGAACACACTCTTCTTTGACTTGTAGGAATGTTCATTAGGAGTGACACCATAAATCACCTCAATAGAGTTGGTGGAATGTGGTAACAGAAAAAACAAATATACAAACAATCAAAACAAGAAAACAAATGTGGGAGCTGGAGAAACGGTTCAGTGGTTAAGAGCACTGACTGCTCTTCCAGAGGTCCTGAGTTCAATTCCCAGCAACTACATGGTGGCTCACAATCATCTGCAATGGGATCCAGTGCTCTCTTCTGGAGTGTCTGAAGACAACCACAGTGTACTCATATATATAAAAGAAATAAAGTTCTTTTAAATTAAAAAACAAATGAATAAATCATCACCTCTTAGTTATAGATCAATTGTTAGTCCAAGTAAATTGAAAAAAATTACATTTCCTCGGGAGTTGAAACATTAGATGCCTTAGAAGGTAGTTTTAATAGACATTTGGCTAAATTTGAAGAAAATGGGGTTAGGTTTTCTCTTTAGATACAACTTGATTTACATCTGCACTGGCCCTGCTAGGAGATCCCCCTAAACAACTCTCATGCAAGAAGGCAATTATCCTCCAGAGGACTGCAAATAGATTCAATTTTGGAAGCTGCAATGAATTTCAGTCTTATTTATGGCTACTATGAGTCAAGAGAATTCAGTTTTAGGCTTTGTGGGACCAAATTAATAAAACTACTGCATTTAGGCTAATTTCTCTAGGGACTATCAGAACTTTGGAATATTAGATACAAAATACACACACACACACACACACACACACATATATGTATATATGTGTATATATATGTATATATGTGTGTATATGTATATATGTATATATATGTATGTATATATGTGTGTATATATGTATATATATGTATGTATGTATATGTATGTATAGATATGTATATATATGTATGTATATATGTATATATATTCCCCCCTAGGGGAAGTTAAATGAACCCAGCTGACATGAACACAAATATTGAGTTTTAAATTTAGATTGCAATCAACTACCAACTGTCTCCAGATTAACTGTCATTTTCTCACATTGTTTAACATTTTAGATTTATACATAAATACTAAAATGAACAGTGAGAAAAACCAGGTTTGCACATTTGTTGCATTTTCAGACGTTAGGGTCTACAGAACTGACTGCATCAGAGGTCCCTGCATCTGGTTAAATCCATGTGACTCTTAGGTAAAAGAGTTGACCAGGGCACATTTATTTTGTAAGTAGTTATTACTGCAGTAAATGTCAAAGCCCTAATTTTCTGATCCCTGGGACAAATGAAATTTGTTGATTAACAAAATCAAAATGGAAGCACCCAAGTGCTAAGTTTCTCCGTCTGCCACGGGAAGGGATTGGCAAGACTCACTGACTGTTTTAGTTAAGGTGTGACATTAGGAAAGTGGCCAGGTGTCAGTCATTCCTTTCCCATGAGATCCCGTGGGAGCAGCCATCACAATCTTTCTTCCCCATTATGGTAAAATATAATAAAAATAAAGCAGGGCTCCCTTTCCACCGCAAGTCCCTGTAGGATTGCTAGTCTTTCCCCCATCTGTAACCCTGACTTCTTAACTAGGAATCCTGTCTCACCTCTGCCAGACCAGAGTCTCTCTCCTCAGCAGAGAACGGAGCCACCAAGAACTTGTTTGCTCAGCTCCATTGTTTGGATAGAGGAGTTTTCGTCTGTCCATCAAATGTTTGAACTGGATGCTTGGTTCTCAGTATGGTAATGTGGAGAGATGGTGGGATTTCTAGGAAGTGAGCTATGCAGGAAGGTCATCCAGCTATTGAGTCATGCCCTGAGATTTAATGCAGTTCTCAGGAGACTCTACTGGTTTTAGAGAGTAAGCCTGGCTTTCCCTGCCTGGGACCAGTTCCTGTTAAGACTCCACCAAGCTGTGATGTCACCAGAAGACCTCACCAGTGTGCCAGTCACATACTGTTTGGACCCCACCCCTGCCCTTAGGCCCCAGAGTCCTGAGTCAAAAAAACAAAACAAAACAAAAAGCCAAAAAACCCTTCCAAAGTTAAGACTGCTCTTCCAGAGGTCCTGAGTTCAATTCCCAGCAACTATATGGTGGCTCACAGCCATCTGTAATGGGATCCAATGGCCTCTTCTGGTGTATTGAAGACAGCTACAGTGTACTCAGATATATAAAATAAATAAGTCTTAAAAAAAAAAAAAACCAAACAACTAAAATGTCTTCTAATTCCGCATGTCTGTTTTTGCTTCTGTTGTATCTGCTTTAGGGGCTTTCTTTCTTTATATTTTTTTGGTTTTTCAAGACAGTGTTTCTCTGTGTAGCCCTGGCTGTCCTGGAACTCACTCTGTAGACCAGGCTGGCCTCGAACTCAGAAATCCACCTGCCTCTGCCTCCCAAGTGCTGGGATTAAAGGCATGCGCCACCACTGCCCGGCCAGGGGCTTTATTTTAAAGGATCATCGCTCACACTGATGCTTTGAAGGAGCCTGCTTATATTTTGCAAGGTTTCACCCATGGTTCATAGCTTCAGGGTTTACATGTGGGTCATTAATTCATCCTGAGTTGGTAGTTTTATCAGCGGAAATTCCCTCTGATGCATGTCAGCTGTACTAGTTAACAGAGATGTAGAATAGACAGGTAGAGCTTGGGGATGGCAGAACAGGGAAAAAAGATTTGGGAAATCGTGATATCATAGGTTTGCCCCACCCCCTTTTTTAATTGTTTCACACAAGATAAATCTACTGCTTGTTAATACAGCTTTGGCCAAAACCATACATATTTGTTTAATTTTAGCTCAATAGGAGCAAGCGTAAAGTGTGTGTGTGTGTGTGTGTGTCTGCCTGTCTGTCTGTGTATTCTCTCTGTGTATGTGTGATTGCATAGCATTTTAAAATTTGATACACTTTCTCCTTTCAAAGAGGATTTAACTGTGAATTCTGCCAGGTGACAGTGGTAGAAGAAATCCTACTTCATCTTGACCCAGTTTCAGGAGTTGAAGTGATTCTAACATGGGTTCATTTACTTTTAAGAGTTCATGCTTAATGGATCCCTTTGCTGGACTACACCACGCAGCCTCAGGAGAAGGTGGGAGAAAACTCATTTCCACTTCAGAGCCCCAACAAACTTTGCCACACTGATGAATGTGCTTAATATTGGAAGCTCTTTCATACAGTGGAGGTTCCTTCCCTTTCTGTTATCTGGACTCTAGTGATTTTAGCTAGATTTACAAAAATATGGATTATTTACTTGTTCTTAGCTATAGAGTAGGTCCAAAAAACTCAGTATGTCAGGACTATTGATGAAATTGTCCCAGTTTTCTGTTTCTCTTTCTCTCTCTCTCTCTCTCTCTCTGTCTATATGTGTGTGTGTGTGTGTGTATATGTATGCATGTCTATGTGTATTATATGAGTGTGTGTGCCTTCCTGTGTGTTTGTGTGTGCATCCTAATTCTTTTGGATTTGTCTTCAAACTTTTAATACAAAGAGTTTTAAACCTAAGAAAACTTTAATTGTATCTTGACTATCCATATGCCTAACACTTTGCTGTTAACTCTTTATTTTATCGAATATTTTATCACCCTTATCTTAACTTTCATTCATGAGACAGGGGCTTTCTGTGCTGCTCAGGCTGACCTTGAACTTGTGGCCCTCCCTTCAGCCTCCTCAATAGTCAGATCACCCACACGCATCTCCAGGCCCCGTTTCATCGTGATTGTCACGTCTTTTGGTCATGTAGGCATGAGCCTACTGGACCCACAGATTGAAAACGCATTTAACTAGAACCCAATACTTTTTAAAAATTGTTCTTTTCAAAGTAAAACTTCCATGGACTCAATGAACTTTTGCAAACTGGGTTTTGATGACTTCGCACATCTCTGGAACTGACACCACTCTAAAGACACAGGATGTTTATTCCATGCCAACGTATGCCAAGCTCATTTGCAGTCTCTTCTTTCCCAGCACCCCAGAGGTAATGGCTACGCATCATAATTCAGTATTGCAGATACTTGAACTTTGTACCACAGATCCCAGAGAGTAAGTGCATGGTTTTGCTAAGTGTACGTTTGTGTGGTGTATGATTTTACAGTGGATTAGCACTGAGTTCTTTCTTTTTTTCTTTCTCTCTCTCTTTTTTTTTTTTTGCCGTATAGCACTTCATTACCCTAATCCACTACGGCTTGTTTGCTGCTTCTCAGGCTGTTCCCGGCTATAACTATTAAGAACAAAGCTGCGGAGGCCATTCTTGAGCAGACGCTTTGTGCAAGGAGCATTCATTCATTTCTGTTAGGCTAACACCTGGAAGTAGGTGCTCTGGGTCCGAAACTTGATGTGCTTTATAAGAAGCCACTGCAACTTTCCACAAGTGCTTCTACATAATTTTATATTTCCAAAGTCGGTGTGTAAGAGTTCTGGGGGGGGGGGGGAAGAGGTATAGAAGGTGATAAATGCACACAGCAAAGAGGGGACGTCTTGAGTTAGTTTGTTCCCTTATCCTGAAAACCATTTACAGTAGATATGTACAAGTCAAGGAAAAGCACAGTGTATATAAGGTACATATGTATGGTCCAGGCACACTATGGGAGTCTTGGTGTGTGTCATCTGTGGACTGGGGGTGAGTGGACATGTTACTTGCTTTGTATATAGTACATATGTATGGTCCAGGCACACTATGGGAATCTTGGTGTGTGTCATGTGTGAACTGGAGGTGTGTGGATATGGCACTCACTTCCCATCTTTCTGTACTCCCAGGCATTGTGAATCCACCTGAAACCTGTGTTCTCACTAATCATGAATCATACGTGGAAATTAAGTAGTGAGCAATAGTGGACACTTCTGTACCTCTGTTCTGTTCACATGTATTCCGCATTGTCCCTTGGGACTTTACATGCAAAATAAGTTCAAAGATACAATTACAAAGGCAGCCTCAAATCACAGCCACATGTACACCTGTACGCATGTCATATTCAAAGAGTCTGAATGGATTGCGACATGCACTGGGAAACATTGCCCGAACTCAGTATATGACCTCTGCCTCAGCTACGTGAAATGTAACATTGCTGTCATCATAGATTTCTGTTTATTTTAGTGAGTTAATGTGTGAATTAGCAGCATGGCACCCAATC